>CAWUFW010012920.1:0-510304 GCA_963921515.1 Calotriton arnoldi
GAGTTTTAGGATACTTCGGGAGAACCTACAAGCAAGTCACTTACAGGGTAAGTAGTTCTAGGGCCCACACCCACAGGAGCACCGTAGTGCTGGAGTTACCTCACCCAGGAAGCCGGGTGCACAGGTGTCCTTTGGTGTCGGGTCGCGGCGTCGTTTTCAATGGCGAACAAAGAAGACTTGCTGCTTGCGGGAGCTGAAGAAGTGTCCGGTGGAATCCAAGCCTGGATTCTGAAGAAGGATGACCTGAAAGCAGAGGGGACAGTGTTCAAAGTCACTTGGCAGTGACCCGGGGCAAGGAAGATGGATGCCCACCGTCGTCGGTCGCTTCAGGTCGGTTGCGGGTGCCTTGACTCTTCAGCCACGTGGTCCAGGAGGCGTCGACGACAACCAGGAGCTGGATTCAGTGGGTCCCTCGACGTCTGCAGCTGACTGCGGTGTCGGCAACTCGATTGGAGCCAACAAGCCTTGGCAGCAGCAAGTCTCGGGAGATGAAGAAAAGTCGATGGCACAGACCAGCAAGGTCTGAGGGACTCACCCAGCAAGGGTAAGTCAGGGCAGGCCTGGAGCAACCAGGGGAGCCCTTTGGTTTCTTTAAGAAGTCTTCTGGGGACCCACAAGCCGGCGGGCAAGGGATCGCAAAGACACCTCGGGCGGAATCACTCAACAGGGGCCCACGGTCACTCGGGACGGTGTAGGCCTCTGATCTTCGGAGGGATTTCTGCTGGAGGTCGGGACCACATGTGGTCCAAAGCACAAGTTCGTAGAACGTTGTGAAGGGGTTGCACTCGACAATAGTGCACGGTACCCAGGGGTCGCGGTTCCTCGTTACTCGTGGGGTCCACTTGCCTCAGCTTCGCTGGAGACTCACGATGGCCTGGGAGAGGTCAGGAAATCCACTTCTTGGGCTGCAGGGACTTCGGACTCCGGCGGGAGCGGCGTAGTTTGTGACCGTCGTTGTCGTTTTTGGTGCCTGCCAAGCAGGGGAGTCACTCCTTGACTCCAAGGAGATTCTTCTGTCTTCCAAAGGTAGTGGAACGTCGAAGGGCCAGGATTCTTCTGTAGAGCGTCGTCCAGGGGTTATCTGCTTTGCAATGGCAAGGTTCCCCCTCTTATACTAAAAAGAGGGGATGGACTAGCTCTATGACCCCACCTATGGGAGGGTCAAGGGAGGGGGTGGCTACACCCACTTCCCTTTGTCCAGTTTCGCGCCAGAGCAGGGACAGGTAGCCCCTGAGCTGGTTTGAACTGGCATATGCACAGAGGAGCCTTCTGCTCCCCAGTGCAGGACTTCAAAGCACTCTAAGAGTGCACCCACCCAGCCCCAATACACTAAACCCTGTCTGGAAGGTGGTTACACCTCCCTGTGACAGGATGCCTATTGTTGGGCTTCCTCCACTGTGAGTTTCGGTCATCAGCAGGAGGGCAGCCCAGTGTCTGTGACTGGTGGCATCCATTTTGTGATGCCAGGGCTCTTTAGGATTCTACCGCGTTTCCACAGCAGGCACATGTCTTATCCCTCTAGAAGGGTGGAATGCTACCCCCGCCGCCAAGATTGGCGGGGGGTAGTATTCCAAGATGTTTGACACCAAACACGACATGTTTTGATGCAGCCATTCCAAAGTTAGCATTTACCGCGAGGATATAATGCACTTAAGAGTATATGGTTTAACCGCATCCACAAACAGCACCAGAGAATGGACTCTGAGAACTGCAGAGGGGCCCTGCTCATGCAGAGGCACCCCCTCACATAGAAGCCAAGCACCCTGCCCTCAGGATTGATAGGGCCTGCCTTAGGGGTGACTGATAGGTTTATATGTGTGTGCAGGAGAGATATAGGAAACCTATATCTCAGTGAGGGGTGCTAGCACCACCTCACCCAGGCTGCAGTAGCAGGCCTGTGGTGTCAGATTTAGACTGCTTCCCAGGGTGGCATAACACATGCTGCAGCCCCTGGTAGGCCTGTGAAGTACCTATGCCCTTGGCACCTAAGGTACCATATACTAGGGACTCATAAGGCACCACAGTATCCAATCACTAGTGCACCTAGAGTGCACTCCATGTCGTTTAGAGAGAGCAGATAGACTGGGGCCCTGAATAGCAGGGTCCCAGTCCAACTAAGTCATAAACCAGTAAAACACCAGGAAAAAAGTGGGGGCAACCATATAGTCAGATTCCACCTTCCTACAACTCGTCTTCCCTCTTTCTGTACCTTTCCTGCCTGTTTTTGCATCTCACTTGCCTCTTTCTGCACTTTTCTTGCTTCTTTCTACACCTCTGTTGCTTCTTTCAGCAATTCTCTTGCCTGTTTTTGCATCTCACTTGCCTCTTTCTGCACCCCTGTTGCTTCATTCTGCACTTTCCAAGCTTCTTTCTGCACCTGTCTTGCTTCTTTCTGCACCCCTTTTGTCTCTTTATGTACCTCTTTTGCCTCTTTCTGCACTTTTCTTGGCTTTTTCTGCACCTCTCTTCTCTCTTTCTGCATGTCTGTTGCCTCTTTCTGCACCTCATTTGCTTATTTCTGCACCCCTGTTGTCTCTTTATGCACTCGTCTTCCCTCTTTCTGTACATTTCCTGCCTGTTTTTGCATCTCACTTGCCTCTTTCTGTACTTTTCTTTGTTTCTTTCTACACCTCTGTTGCTTCTTTCAGCAATTCTCTTGTCTGTTTTTGCATCTCACTTGCCTCTTTCTGCACCCCTGTTGCTTCATTCCGCACTTTCCATGCTTCTTTCTGCACCTGTCTTGCTTCTTTCTGCACCCCTGTTGTCTATTTATGTACCTCTTTTGCCTCTTTCTGCACTTCTCTTGCCTTTTTCGGCACCTCCCTTCCCTCTTTCTGCGCGTCTGTTGCCTTTATCTGCACCTCATTTGCTTCTTTCTAAACCCCTGTTGTCTCTTTCTGCACTCGTCTTCCCTCTTTCTGTACCTTTCCTGCCTGTTTTTGCATCTCACTTGCCTCTTTCTGCACTTTTTTTGCTTCTTTCTACACCTCTGTTGCTTCTTTCAGCAATTCTCTTGCCTCTTTGTGTACTTCTCTTGCCTGTTTCTGCACCTCTCTTGCCTCTTTCTGCACCTCACTTGCTCCTTTCTACACTTCTCTTGCCTCTTTCTGCACCCCTGTTGCTTCATTCTGCACTTTCCATGCTTCTTTCTGCACCTGTCTTGCTTCTTTCTGCACCCCTGTTGTCTCTTTATGTACCTCTTTTGACTCTTTCCGCACTTTTCTTGCCTTTTTCTGCACCTCTCTTCCCTCTTTCTGCACGTCTGTTGCCTCTTTTGCACCTCATTTGCTT
Source organism: Calotriton arnoldi (assembly GCA_963921515.1). Taxonomy (NCBI): domain Eukaryota; kingdom Metazoa; phylum Chordata; class Amphibia; order Caudata; family Salamandridae; genus Calotriton; species Calotriton arnoldi. The sequence goes on from CAWUFW010012920.1 coordinate 3,292, forward strand.
CTTTCTGCACCCCTGTTGTCTCTTTCTGCACTCGTCTTCCTCTTTCTGAACCTTTCCTGCCTGTTTTTGCATCTCACTTGACTCTTTCTGCACTTTTCTTGCTTCTTTCTACACCTTTGTTGCTTCTTTCAGCAATTCTCCTGTGTCTTTGTGCACTTCCCTTGCCTGTTTCTGCACTTCTCTTGCCTCTTTCTGCACCCCTGTTGCTTCATTCTGCACATTCCATGCTTCTTTCTGCACCTGTCTTGCTTCTTTCTGTACCCCTGTTTTCTCTTTATGTACCTCTTTTGCCTCTTTCTGCACTTTTCTTGCCTTTTTCTGCACCTCTCTTCCCTCGTTCTGCACGTTTGTTGCCTCTTTCTTCACCTCATTTGCTTCTTTCTGCACCCCTGTTGTCTCTTTCTGTACTCGTCTTCCCTCTTTCTGTACCTTTCCTGCCTGTTTTTGCATCTCACTTGCCTCTTTCTGCACTTTTCTTGCTTCTTTCTACACCTCTGTTGCTTCTTTCAGTAATTCTCTTGCCTCTTTGTGCACTTCTCTTGCCTGTTTCTGCACCTCTCTTGCCTCTTTTTGCACCTCTGTTGGCTCTTTCTGCACCTCACTTGCTCCTTTCTACACTTCTCTTGTCTCTTTCTGCACCCCTGTTGCTTCATTCTGCACTTTCCATGTTTCTTTCTGCACCTGCCTTGCTTCTTTCTGCACTCCTGTTGTCTCTTTATGTACCTCTTTTTACTCTTTCTGGACTTTTCTTGCCTTTTTCTGCACCTCTCTTCCCTCTTTCTGCACGTCTGTTGCCTCTTTCGGCACCTCATTTGCTTCTTTCTGCACCACTGTTGTCTCTTTCTGCACTCGTCTTCCCTCTTTCTGTACCTTTCCTGCCTGTTTTTGCATCTCACTTGCTTCTTTCTACACCTCTGTTGCTTCTTTCAGCAATTCTCTTGCCTCTTTGTGCACTTCTCTTGCCTGTTTCTGCCCCCTCTTTTTGCACTTCTGTTGGCTCTTTCTACACCTCACTTGCTCCTTTCTACACTTCTCTTGCCTCTTTCTGCACCCCTGTTGCTTCATTCTGCACTTTCCATGCTTCTTTCTGCACCTGTCTTGCTTATTCTGCACCCCTGTTGTCTGTTTATGTACCTCTGTTGCCTCTTTCTGCACTTTTCTTGCCTTTTTCTGCACCTCTCTTCCCTCTCTCTGCACGTCTGTTGCCTCTTTCTGCACCTCATTTGCTTCTTTCTGCACCGCTGTTGTCTCTTTATGCACTGGTCTTCCCTCTTTCTTTACCTTTCCTGCCTGTTTTTGCATCTCACTTGCCTCTTTCTGCACTTTTCTTGCTTCTTTCTACACCTCTGTTGCTTCTTTCAGCAATTCTCTTGCCTCTGTGTGTACTTCTCTTGCCTGTTTCTGCACCTCTCTTGCCTCTTTCTGCACCTCACTTGCTCCTTTCTACACTTCTCTTGCCTCTTTCTGCACCCCTGTTGCTTCATTCTGCACTTTCCATGCTTCTTTCTGCACCTGTCTTGCTTCTTTCTGCACCCCTGTTGTCTAATTATGTACCTCTTTTGACTCTTTCCGCACTTTTCTTGCCTTTTTCTGCACCTCTCTTCCCTCTCTCTGCACGTCTGTTGCCTCTTTCTGCACCTCATTTGCTTCTTTCTGCACCCCTGTTGTCTCTTTATGCACTCGTCTTCCCTCTTTCTTTACCTTTCCTGCCTGTTTTTGCATCTCACTTGCCTCTTTCTGCACTTTTCTTGCTTCTTTCTACACCTCTGTTGCTTCTTTCAGCAATTCTCCTGCCTCTTTGTGCACTTCCCTTGCCTGTTTCTGCACTTCTCTTGCCTCTTTCTGCATCCCTGTTGCTTCATTCTGCACTTTCCATGCTTCTTTCTGCACCTGTCTTGCTTCTATCTGCACCCCTGTTGTCACTTTATGCACCTCTTTTGCCTCTTTCTGCACTTTTCTTGCCTTTTTCTGCACCTCTCTTCCCTCTTTCTGCACTTCTGTTGCCTCTTATTGCACCTCATTTGCTTCTTTCTGCACCCCTGTTGTCTCTTTATGCACCCGTCTTCCCTCTTTCTGTAACTTTCCTGCCTGTTTTTGCATCTCACTTGCCTCTTTCTGCACTTTTCTTGCTTCTTTCTACACCTCTGTTGCTTCTTTCAGCAATTCTCTTGCCTCTTTGTTCACTTCTCTTGCCTGTTTCTGCACTTCTCTTGCCTCTTTCTGCACCACTGTTGCTTCATTCTGTACTTTCCATGCTTCTTTCTGCACCTGTCTTGCTTCTTTCTGCACCCCTGTTGTCTTTTTATGTACCTCTTTTGCTTCTTTCTGCACTTTTCTTGGCTTTTTCTGCACCTCTCTTACCTCTTTCTGCACGTCTGTTGCCTCTTTCTGCACCTCATTTTCTTCTTTCTGCACCCCTGTTGTCTCTTTCTGCACTCGTCTTCCCTCTTTCTGTACCTTTCCTGCCTGTTTTTGCATCTCACTTGCCTCTTTCTGCACTTTTCTTGCTTCCTTCTACACCTCTGTTGCTTCTTTCAGCAATTCTCTTGCCTGTTTTTGCATCTCACTTGCCTCTTTCTGCACCCTTGTTGCTTCATTCTGCACTTTCCAAGCTTCTTTCTGCACCTGTCTTGCTTCTTTCTGCACCCCTTTTATCTCTTTATGTACCTCTTTTGCCTCTTTCTGCACTTTTCTTGGCTTTTTCTGCACCTCTCTTCTCTCTTTCTGCATGTCTGTTGCCTCTTTCTGCACCTCATTTGCTTATTTCTGCACCCCTGTTGTCTCTTTATGCACTCGTCTTCCCTCTTTCTGTACATTTCCTGCCTGTTTTTGCATCTCACTTGCCTCTTTCTGTACTTTTCTTGCTTCTTTCTACACCTCTGTTGCTTCTTTCAGCAATTCTCTTGTCTGTTTTTGCATCTCACTTGCCTCTTTCTGCACCCCTGTCGCTTCATTCTGCACTTTCCATGCTTCTTTCTGCACCTGTCTTGCTTCTTTCTGCACCCCTGTTGTCTCTTTATGTACCTCTTTTGCCTCTTTCTGCACTTCTCTTGCCTTTTTCGGCACCTCTCTTCCCTCTTTCTGCGCGTCTGTTGCCTCTTATCTGCACCTCATTTGCTTCTTTCTGAACCCCTGTTGTCTCTTTCTGCACTCGTCTTCCCTCTTTCTGTACCTTTCCTGCCTGTTTTTGCATCTCACTTGCCTCTTTCTGCACTTTTCTTGCTTCTTTCTACACCTCTGTTGCTTCTTTCAGCAATTCTCTTGCCTCTTTGTGTACTTCTCTTGCCTGTTTCTGCACCTCTCTTGCCTCTTTCTGCACCTCACTTGCTCCTTTCTACACTTCTCTTGCCTCTTTCTGCACCCCTGTTGCTTCATTCTGCACTTTCCATGCTTCTTTCTGCACCTGTCTTGCTTCTTTCTGCACCCCTGTTGTCTCTTTATGTACCTCTTTTGACTCTTTCTGCACTTTTCTTGCCTTTTTCTGCACCTCTCTTCCCTCTTTCTGCACGTCTGTTGCCTCTTTCTGCACCTCATTTGCTTCTTTCTGCACCCCTGTTGTCTCTTTCTGCACTCGTCTTCCCTCTTTCTGTGCCTTTCCTGCCTGTTTTTGCATCTCACTTGACTCTTTCTGCACTTTTCTTGCTTCTTTCTACACCTTTGTTGCTTCTTTCAGCAATTCTCCTGTGTCTTTGTGCACTTCCCTTGCCTGTTTCTGCACTTCTCTTGCCTCTTTCTGCACCCCTGTTGCTTCATTCTGCACATTCCATGCTTCTTTCTGCACCTGTCTTGCTTCTTTCTGCACCCCTGTTGTCTCTTTATGCACCTCTTTTGCCTCTTTCTGTACTTTTCTTGCCTTTTTCTGCACCTCTCTACCCTCTTTCTGCACGTCTGTTGCCTCTTTCTGCACCGTCATTTGCTTCTTTCTGCACCCCTGTTGTCTCTTTCTGCGCTCGTCTTCCCTCTTTCTGTAGGCTTTCTGCCTGTTTTTGCATCTCACTTGCCTCTTTCTGCACTTTTCTTGCTTCTTTCTACACCTCTGTTGCTTCTTTCAGCAATTCTCTTGCCTCTTTGTGCACTTCTCTTACCTATTTTTGCATCTCACTTGCCTATTTCTGCACCCCTGTTGCTTCATTCTGCACTTTCCATGCTTCTTTCTGCACCTGTCTTGCTTCTTTCTGCACCCCTGTTGTCTCTTTATGTACCTCTTTTGCCTCTTTCTGCACTTTTCTTGCCTTTTTCTGCACCTCTCTTCCCTCTTTCTGCACGTCTGTTGCCTCTTTCTGCACTCGTCTTCCCTCTTTCTGTACCTTTCCTGCCTGTTTTTGCATCTCACTTGCCTCTTTCTGCACTTTTCTTGCTTCTTTCTACACCTCTGTTGCTTCTTTCAGCAATTCTCCTGCCTCTTTGTGCACTTCCCTTGCCTGTTTCTGCACTTCTCTTGCCTCTTTCTGCACCCCTGTTGCTTCATTCTGCACTTTCCATGCTTCTTTCTGCACCTGGTCTTGCTTCTTTCTGCACCCCTGTTGTCTCTTTATGTACCTCTTTTGCCTCTTTCTGCACTTTTCTTGCCTTTTTCTGCACCTCTCTTCCCTCGTTTCTGCACGTCTTGTTGCCTCTTTCTTCACCTCATTTGCTTCTTTCTGCACCCCTGTTGTCTCTTTCTGTACTCGTCTTTCCTCTTTCTGTACCTTTCCTGCCTGTTTTTGCATCTCACTTGCCTCTTTCGGCACTTTTCTTGCTTCTTTCTACACCTCTGTTGCTTCTTTCAGCAATTCTCTTGCCTCTTTGTGCACTTCTCTTGCCTGTTTCTGCACCTCTCTTGCCTCTTTTTGCACCTCTGTTGGCTCTTTCTGCACCTCACTTGCTCCTTTCTACACTTCTCTAGCCTCTTTCTGCACCCCTGTTGCTTCATTCTGCACTTTCCATGTTTCTTTCTGCACCTGCCTTGCTTCTTTCTGCACTCCTGTTGTCTCTTTATGTACCTCTTTTTACTCTTTCTGGACTTTTCTTCCCTTTTTCTGCACCTCTCTTCCCTCTTTCTGCACGTCTGTTGGCTCTTTCGGCACCTCATTTGCTTCTTTCTGCACCACTGTTGTCTCTTTCTGCACTCGTCTTCCCTCTTTCTGTACCTTTCCTGCCTGTTTTTGCATCTCACTTGCTTCTTTCTACACCTCTGTTGCTTCTTTCAGCAATTCTCTTGCCTCTTTGTGCACTTCTCTTGCCTGTTTCTGCCCCCTCTTGCCTCTTTCTGCACGTCTGTTGCCTCTTTTTGCACCTCATTTGCTTCTTTCTGCACCCCTGTTGTCTCTTTCTGCACTCGTCTTCCCTCTTTCTGTGCCTTTCCTGCCTGTTTTTGCATCTCACTTGACTCTTTCTGCACTTTTCTTGCTTCTTTCTACACCTTTGTTGCTTCTTTCAGCAATTCTCCTGTGTCTTTGTGCACTTCCCTTGCCTGTTTCTGCACTTCTCTTGCCTCTTTCTGCACCCCTGTTGCTTCATTCTGCACATTCCATGCTTCTTTCTGCACCTGTCTTGCTTCTTTCTGCACCCCTGTTGTCTCTTTATGCACCTCTTTTGCCTCTTTCTGTACTTTTCTTGCCTTTTTCTGCACCTCTCTTCCCTCTTTCTGCACGTCTGTTGCCTCTTTCTGCACGCTCATTTGCTTCTTTCTGCACCCCTGTTGTCTCTTTCTGCACTCGTCTTCCCTCTTTCTGTAGGCTTTCTTGCCTGTTTTTGCATCTCACTTGCCTCTTTCTGCACTTTTCTTGCTTCTTTCTACACCTCTGTTGCTTCTTTCAGCAATTCTCTTGCCTCTTTGTGCACTTCTCTTACCTATTTTTGCATCTCACTTGCCTATTTCTGCACCCCTGTTGCTTCATTCTGCACTTTCCATGCTTCTTTCTGCACCTGTCTTGCTTCTTTCTGCACCCCTGTTGTCTCTTTATGTACCTCTTTTGCCTCTTTCTGCACTTTTCTTGCCTTTTTCTGCACCTCTCTTCCCTCTTTCTGCACGTCTGTTGCCTCTTTCTGCACCTCATTTGCTTCTTTCTGCACCCCTGTTGTCTCTTTCTGCACTCGTCTTCCCTCTTTCTGAACCTTTCCTGCCTGTTTTTGCATCTCACTTGCCTCTTTCTGCACTTTTCTTGCTTCTTTCTACACCTCTGTTGCTTCTTTCAGCAATTCTCCTGCCTCTTTGTGCACTTCCCTTGCCTGTTTCTGCACTTCTCTTGCCTCTTTCTGCACCCCTGTTGCTTCATTCTGCACTTTCCATGCTTCTTTCTGCACCTGTCTTGCTTCTTTCTGCACCCCTGTTGTCTCTTTATGTACCTCTTTTGCCTCTTTCTGCACTTTTCTTGCCTTTTTCTGCACCTCTCTTCCCTCGTTCTGCACGTTTGTTGCCTCTTTCTTCACCTCATTTGCTTCTTTCTGCACCCCTGTTGTCTCTTTCTGTACTCGTCTTCCCTCTTTCTGTACCTTTCCTGCCTGTTTTTGCATCTCACTTGCCTCTTTCTGCACTTTTCTTGCTTCTTTCTACACCTCTGTTGCTTCTTTCAGCAATTCTCTTGCCTCTTTGTGCACTTCTCTTGCCTGTTTCTGCACCTCTCTTGCCTCTTTTGCACCTCTGTTGGCTCTTTCTGCACCTCACTTGCTCCTTTCTACACTTCTCTTGCCTCTTTCTGCACCCCTGTTGCTTCATTCTGCACTTTCCATGCTTCTTTCTGCACCTGTCTTGCTTCTTTCTGCACTCCTGTTGTCTCTTTATGTACCTCTTTTGCCTCTTTCTGGACTTTTCTTGCCTTTTTCTGCACCTCTCTTCCTCTTTCTGCACGTCTGTTGCCTCTTTCTGCACCTCATTTGCTTCTTTCTGCACCACTGTTGTCTCTTTCTGCACTCGTCTTCCCTCTTTCTGTACCTTTCCTGCCTGTTTTTGCATCTCACTTGCTTCTTTCTACACCTCTGTTGCTTCTTTCAGCAATTCTCTTGCCTCTTTGTGCACTTCTCTTGCCTGTTTCTGCCCCCTCTTGCCTCTTTTTGCACCTCTGTTGGCTCTTTCTGCACCTCACTTGCTCTTTTCTACACTTCTCTTGCCTCTTTCTGCACCCCTGTTGCTTCATTCTGCACTTTCCATGCTTCTTTCTGCACCTGTCTTGCTTATTCTGCACCCCTGTTGTCTCTTTATGTACCTCTGTTGCCTCTTTCTGCACTTTTCTTGCCTTTTTCTTCACCTCTCTTCCCTCTCTCTGCACGTCTGTTGCCTCTTTCTGCACCTCATTTGCTTCTTTCTGCACCCCTGTTGTCTCTTTATGCACTCGTCTTCCCTCTTTCTGTACCTTTCCTGCCTGTTTTTGCATCTCACTTGCCTCTTTCTGCACTTTTCTTGCTTCTTTCTACACCTCTGTTGCTTCTTTCAGCAATTCTCTTGCCTCTTTGTGCACTTCTCTTGCCTGTTTCTGCACCTCTCTTGCCTCTTTCTGCACCTCACTTGCTCCTTTCTACACTTCTCTTGCCTCTTTCTGCACCCCTGTTGCTTCATTCTGCACTTTCCATGCTTCTTTCTGCACCTGTCTTGCTTCTTTCTGCACCCCTGGTGTCTCTTTATGTACCTCTTTTGCCTCTTTCTGCACTTTTCTTGCCTTTTTCTGCACCTCTCTTCCCTCTTTCTGCACGTCTGTTGCCTCTTTCTGCACCTCATTTGCTTCTTTCTGCACCCCTGTTGTCTCTTTCTGCACTCGTCTTCCCTCTTTCTGTACCTTTCCTGCCTTTTTTTGCATCTCACTTGCCTCTTTCTGCACTTTTCTTGCTTCTTTCTACACCTCTGTTGCTTCTTTCAGCAATTCTCTTGCCTCTTTGTGCACTTCTCTTGCCTGTTTCTGCACTTCTCTTGCCTCTTTCTGCATCCCTGTTGCTTCATTCTGCACTTTCCATGCTTCTTTCTGCACCTGTCTTGCTTCTTTCTGCACCCCTGTTGTCTCTTTAAGTACCTCTTTTGACTCTTTCTGCACTTTTCTTGCCTTTTTCTGCACCTCTCTTCCCTCTTTCTGCACGTCTGTTGCCTCTTTCTGCACCTCATTTGCTTCTTTCTGCACCCTGTTGTCTCTTTATGCACTCGTCTTCCCTCTTTCTGTAACTTTCCTGCCTGTTTTGCATCTCACTTGCCTCTTTCTGCACTTTTCTTGCTTCTTTCTACACCTCTGTTGCTTCTTTCAGCAATTCTCTTGCCTCTTTGTTCACTTCTCTTGCCTGTTTCTGCACTTCTCTTGCCTCTTTCTGCACCCCTGTTGCTTCATTCTGCACTTTCCATGCTTCTTTCTGCACCTGTCTTGCTTCTTTCTGCACCCCTGTTGTCTCTTTATGTACCTCTTTTGCCTCTTTCTGCACTTTTCTTGGCTTTTTCTGCACCTCTCTTACCTCTTTCTGCACGTCTGTTGCCTCTTTCTGCACCTCATTTGCTTCTTTCTGCACCCCTGTTGTCTCTTTCTGCACTCGTCTTCCCTCTTTCTGTACCTTTCCTGCCTGTTTTTGCATCTCACTTGCCTCTTTCTGCACTTTTCTTGCTTCCTTCTACACCTCTGTTGCTTCTTTCAGCAATTCTCTTGCCTGTTTTTGCATCCTCACTCTCCCTCTTTCTGCACCCCTGTTGCTTCATTCTGCACTTTCCATGCTTCTTTCTGCACCTGTCTTGCTTCTTTCTGCAGCCCGGTTGTCTCTTTATGTACCTCTTTTGCCTCTTTCTGCACTTTTCTTGGCTTTTTCTGTACCTCTCTTCTCTCTTTCTGCATGTCTGTTGCCTCTTTCTGCACCTCATTTGCTTATTTCTGCACCCCTGTTGTCTCTTTATGCACTCGTCTTCCCTCTTTCTGTACCTTTCCTGCCTGTTTTTGCATCTCACTTGCCTCTTTCTGCACTTTTCTTGCTTCTTTCTACACCTCTGTTGCTTCTTTCAGCAATTCTCTTGTCTGTTTTTGCATCTCACTTGCCTCTTTCTGCACCCCTGTTGCTTCATTCTGCACTTTCCATGCTTCTTTCTGCACCTGTCTTGCTTCTTTCTGCACCCCTGTTGTCTCTTTATGTACCTCTTTTGCCTCTTTCTGCACTTTTCTTGCCTTTTTCTGCACCTCCCTTCCCTCTTTCTGCGCGTCTGTTGCCTCTTATCTGCACCTCATTTGCTTCTTTCTGAACCCCTGTTGTCTCTTTCTGCACTCGTCTTCCCTCTTTCTGTACCTTTCCTGCCTGTTTTTGCATCTCACTTGCCTCTTTCTGCACTTTTCTTGCTTCTTTCTACACCTCTGTTGCTTCTTTCAGCAATTCTCTTGCCTCTTTGTGTACTTCTCTTGCCTGTTTCTGCACCTCTCTTGCCTCTTTCTGCACCTCACTTGCTCCTTTCTACACTTCTCTTGCCTCTTTCTGCACCCCTGTTGCTTCATTCTGCACTTTCCATGCTTCTTTCTGCACCTGTCTTGCTTCTTTCTGCACCCCTGTTGTCTCTTTATGTACCTCTTTTGACTCTTTCTGCACTTTTCTTGCCTTTTTCTGCACCTCTCTTCCCTCTTTCTGCACGTCTGTTGCCTCTTTCTGCACCTCATTTGCTTCTTTCTGCACCCCTGTTGTCTCTTTCTGCACTCGTCTTCCCTCTTTCTGTACCTTTCCTGCCTGTTTTTGCATCTCACTTGCCTCTTTCTGCACTTTTCTTGCTTCTTTCTACACCTTTGTTGCTTCTTTCAGCAATTCTCCTGCCTCTTTGTGCACTTCCCTTGCCTGTTTCTGCACTTCTCTTGCCTCTTTCTGCACCCCTGTTGCTTCATTCTGCACATTCCATGCTTCTTTCTGCACCTGTCTTGCTTCTTTCTGCACCCCTGTTTGTCTCTTTATGCACCTCTTTTGCCTCTTTCTGCACTTTTCTTGCCTTTTTCTGCACCTCTCTACCCTCTTTCTGCACGTCTGTTGCCTCTTTCTGCACCTCATTTGCTTCTTTCTGCACCCCTGTTGTCTCTTTCTGCACTCGTCTTCCCTCTTTCTGTAGGCTTTCCTGCCTGTTTTTGCATCTCACTTGCCTCTTTCTGCACTTTTCTTGCTTCTTTCTACACCTCTGTTGCTTCTTTCAGCAATTCTCTTGCCTCTTTGTGCACTTCTCTTGCCTATTTTTGCATCTCACTTGCCTATTTCTGCACCCCTGTTGCTTCATTCTGCACTTTCCATGCTTCTTTCTGCACCTGTCTTGCTTATTTCTTCACCCCTGTTGTCTCTTTATGTACCTCTTTTGCCTCTTTCTGCACTTTTCTTGCCTTTTTCTGCACCTCCCTTCCCTCTTTCTGCATGTCTGTTGCCTCTTTCTGCACTCGTCTTCCTTCTTTCTGAACCTTTCCTGCCTGTTTTTGCATCTCACTTGCCTCTTTCTGCACTTATCTTGCTTCTTTCTACACCTCTGTTGCTTCTTTCAGCAATTCTCTTGCCTCTTTGTGCACTTCTCTTGCCTATTTTTGCATCTCACTTGCCTATTTCTGCACCCCTGTTGCTTCATTCTGCACTTGCCATGCTTCTTTCTGCACCTGGTTTGCTTCTTTCTGCACCCCTGTTGTCTCTTTATGTACCTCTTTTGCCTCTTTCTGCACTTTTCTTGCCTTTTTCTGCACCTCTCTTCCCTCGTTCTGCACGTTTGTTGCCTCTTTCTTCACCTCATTTGCTTCTTTCTGCACCCCTGTTGTCTCTTTCTGTACTCGTCTTTCCTCTTTCTGTACCTTTCCTGCCTGTTTTTGCATCTCACTTGCCTCTTTCTGCACTTTTCTTGCTTCTTTCTACACCTCTGTTGCTTCTTTCAGCAATTCTCTTGCCTCTTTGTGCACTTCTCTTGCCTGTTTCTGCACCTCTCTTGCCTCTTTTGCACCTCTGTTGGCTCTTTCTGCACCTCACTTGCTCCTTTCTACACTTCTCTTTGCCTCTTTCTGCACCCCTGTTGCTTCATTCTGCACTTTCCATGTTTCTTTCTGCACCTGTCTTGCATCTTTCTGCACTCCTGTTGTCTCTTTATGTACCTCTTTTGACTCTTTCTGCACTTTTCTTGCCTTTTTCTGCACCTCTCTTCCCTCTTTCTGCACGTCTGTTGCCTCTTTCTGCACCTCATTTGCTTCTTTCTGCACCACTGTTGTCTCTTTCTGCACTCGTCTTCCCTCTTTCTGTACCTTTCCTGCCTGTTTTTGCATCTCACTTGCTTCTTTCTACACCTCTGTTGCTTCTTTCAGCAATTCTATTGCCTCTTTGTGCACTTCTCTTGCCTGTTTCTGCCCCCTCTTGCCTCTTTTTGCACCTCTGTTGGCTCTTTCTACACCTCACTTGCTCCTTTCTACACTTCTCTTGCCTCTTTCTGCACCCCTGTTGCTTCATTCTGCACTTTCCATGCTTCTTTCTGCACCTGTCTTGCTTATTCTACACCCCTGTTGTCTGTTTATGTACCTCTGTAGCCTCTTTCTGCACTTTTCTTGCCTTTTTCTGCACCTCTCTTCCCTCTCTCTGCACGTCTGTTGCCTCTTTCTGCACCTCATTTGCTTCTTTCTGCACCCCTGTTGTCTCTTTCTGCACTCGTCTTCCCTCTTTCTTTACCTTTCCTGCCTGTTTTTGCATCTCACTTGCCTCTTTCTGCACTTTTCTTGCTTCTTTCTACACCTCTGTTGCTTCTTTCAGCAATTCTCTTGCCTCTTTGTGTACTTCTCTTGCCTGTTTCTGCACCTCTCTTGCCTCTTTCTGCACCTCACTTGCTCCTTTCTACACTTCTCTTGCCTCTTTCTGCACCCCTGTTGCTTCATTCTGCACTTTCCATGCTTCTTTCTGCACCTGTCTTGCTTCTTTCTGCACCCCTGTTGTCTAATTTATGTACCTCTTTTGACTCTTTCCGCACTTTTCTTGCCTTTTTCTGCACCTCTCTTCCTCTCTCTGCACGTCTGTTGCCTCTTTCTGCACCTCATTTGCTTCTTTCTGCACCCCTGTTGTCTCTTTATGCACTCGTCTTCCCTCTTTCTGTACCTTTCCTGCCTGTTTTTGCATCTCACTTGCCTCTTTCTGCACTTTTCTTGCTTCTTTCTACACCTCTGTTGCTTCTTTCAGCAATTCTCCTGCCTCTTTGTGCACTTCCCTTGCCTGTTTCTGCACTTCTCTTGCCTCTTTCTGCATCCCTGTTGCTTCATTCTGCACTTTCCATGCTTCTTTCTGCACCTGTCTTGCTTCTATCTGCACCCCTGTTGTCTCTTTATGCACCTCTTTTGCCTCTTTCTGCACTTTTCTTGCCTTTTTCTGCACCTCTCTTCCCTCTTTCTGCACGTCTGTTGCCTCTTATCTGCACCTCATTTGCTTCTTTCTGCACCCCTGTTGTCTCTTTATGCACTCGTCTTCCCTCTTTCTGTAACCTTTCCTGCCTGTTTTTGCATCTCACTTGCCTCTTTCTGCACTTTTCTTGCTTCTTTCTACACCTCTGTTGCTTCTTTCAGCAATTCTCTTGCCTCTTTGTTCACTTCTCTTGCCTGTTTCTGCACTTCTCTTGCCTCTTTCTGCACCCCTGTTGCTTCATTCTGCACTTTCCATGCTTCTTTCTGCACCTGTCTTGCTTCTTTCTGCACCCCTGTTGTCTCTTTATGTACCTCTTTTGCTTCTTTCTGCACTTTTCTTGGCTTTTTCTGCACCTCTCTTACCTCTTTCTGCACGTCTGTTGCCTCTTTCTGCACCTCATTTTCTTCTTTCTGCACCCCTGTTGTCTCTTTCTGCACTCGTCTTCCTTCTTTCTGTACCTTTCCTGCCTGTTTTTGCATCTCACTTGCCTCTTTCTGCACTTTTCTTGCTTCTTTCTACACCTCTGTTGCTTCTTTCAGCAATTCTCTTGTCTGTTTTTGCATCTCACTTGCCTCTTTCTGCACCCCTGTTGCTTCATTCTGCACTTTCCATGCTTCTTTCTGCACCTGTCTTGCTTCTTTCTGCACCCCTGTTGTCTCTTTATGTACCTCTTTTGCCTCTTTCTGCACTTCTCTTGCCTTTTTCGGCACCTCCCTTCCCTCTTTCTGCGCGTCTGTTGCCTTTATCTGCACCTCATTTGCTTCTTTCTAAACCCCTGTTGTCTCTTTCTGCACTCGTCTTCCCTCTTTCTGTACCTTTCCTGCCTGTTTTTGCATCTCACTTGCCTCTTTCTGCACTTTTCTTGCTTCTTTCTACACCTCTGTTGCTTCTTTCAGCAATTCTCTTACCTCTTTGTGTACTTCTCTTGCCTGTTTCTGCACCTCTCTTGCCTCTTTCTGCACCTCACTTGCTCCTTTCTACACTTCTCTTGCCTCTTTCTGCACCCCTGTTGCTTCATTCTGCACTTTCCATGCTTCTTTCTGCACCTGTCTTGCTTCTTTCTGCACCCCTGTTGTCTCTTTATGTACCTCTTTTGACTCTTTCCGCACTTTTCTTGCCTTTTTCTGCACCTCTCTTCCCTCTTTCTGCACGTCTGTTGCCTCTTTTTGCACCTCATTTGCTTCTTTCTGCACCCCTGTTGTCTCTTTCTGCACTCGTCTTCCCTCTTTCTGTACCTTTCCTGCCTGTTTTTGCATCTCACTTGACTCTTTCTGCACTTTTCTTGCTTCTTTCTACACCTTTGTTGCTTCTTTCAGCAATTCTCCTGTGTCTTTGTGCACTTCCCTTGCCTGTTTCTGCACTTCTCTTGCCTCTTTCTGCACCCCTGTTGCTTCATTCTGCACATTCCATGCTTCTTTCTGCACCTGTCTTGCTTCTTTCTGCACCCCTGTTTTCTCTTTATGCACCTCTTTTGCCTCTTTCTGTACTTTTCTTGCCTTTTTCTGCACCTCTCTACCCTCTTTCTGCACGTCTGTTGCCTCTTTCTGCACGTCATTTGCTTCTTTCTGCACCCCTGTTGTCTCTTTCTGCGCTCGTCTTCCCTCTTTCTGTAGGCTTTTTGCCTGTTTTTGCATCTCACTTGCCTCTTTCTGCACTTTTCTTGCTTCTTTCTACACCTCTGTTGCTTCTTTCAGCAATTCTCTTGCCTCTTTGTGCACTTCTCTTGCCTATTTTTGCATCTCACTTGCCTATTTCTGCACCCCTGTTGCTTCATTCTGCACTTTCCATGCTTCTTTCTGCACCTGTCTTGCTTCTTTCTGCACCCCTGTTGTCTCTTTATGTACCTCTTTTGCCTCTTTCTGCACTTTTCTTGCCTTTTTCTGCACCTCCCTTCCCTCTTTCTGCACGTCTGTTGCCTCTTTCTGCACCTCATTTGCTTCTTTCTGCACCCCTGTTGTCTCTTTCTGCACTCGTCTTCCCTCTTTCTGAACCTTTCCTGCCTGTTTTTGCATCTCACTTGCCTCTTTCTGCACTTTTCTTGCTTCTTTCTACACCTCTGTTGCTTCTTTCAGCAATTCTCCTGCCTCTTTGTGCACTTCCCTTGCCTGTTTCTGCACTTCTCTTGCCTCTTTCTGCACCCCTGTTGCTTCATTCTGCACTTGCCATGCTTCTTTCTGCACCTGGTTTGCTTCTTTCTGCACCCCTGTTGTCTCTTTATGTACCTCTTTTGCCTCTTTCTGCACTTTTCTTGCCTTTTTCTGCACCTCTCTTCCCTCGTTCTGCACGTCTGTTGCCTCTTTCTTCACCTCATTTGCTTCTTTCTGCACCCCTGTTGTCTCTTTCTGTACTCGTCTTCCCTCTTTCTGTACCTTTCCTGCCTGTTTTTGCATCTCACTTGCCTCTTTCTGCACTTTTATTGCTTCTTTCTACACCTCTGTTGCTTCTTTCAGCAATTCTCTTGCCTCTTTGTGCACTTCTCTTGCCTGTTTCTGCACCTCTCTTGCCTCTATTTGCACCTCTGTTAGCTCTTTCTGCACCTCACTTGCTCCTTTCTACACTTCTCTTGCCTCTTTCTGCACCCCTGTTGCTTCATTCTGCACTTTCCATGTTTCTTTCTGCACCTGCCTTGCATCTTTCTGCACTCCTGTTTTCTCTTTATGTACCTCTTTTTACTCTTTCTGGACTTTTCTTGCCTTTTTCTGCACCTCTCTTCCCTCTTTCTGCACGTCTGTTGCCTCTTTCGGCACCTCATTTGCTTCTTTCTGCACCACTGTTGTCTCTTTCTGCACTCGTCTTCCCTCTTTCTGTACCTTTCCTGCCTGTTTTTGCATCTCACTTGCTTCTTTCTACACCTCTGTTGCTTCTTTCAGCAATTCTATTGCCTCTTTGTGCACTTCTCTTGCCTGTTTCTGCCCCCTCTTGCCTCTTTTTGCACCTCTGTTGGCTCTTTCTACACCTCACTTGCTCCTTTCTACACTTCTCTTGCCTCTTTCTGCACCCCTGTTGCTTCATTCTGCACTTTCCATGCTTCTTTCTGTACTTTCCATGCTTCTTTCTGCACCTGTCTTGCTTCTTTCTGCACCCCTGTTGTCTCTTTATGTACCTCTTTTGCTTCTTTCTGCACTTTTCTTGGCTTTTTCTGCACCTCTCTTACCTCTTTCTGCACGTCTGTTGCCTCTTTCTGCACCTCATTTGCTTCTTTCTGCACCCCTGTTGTCTCTTTCTGCACTCGTCTTCCCTCTTTCTGTACCTTTCCTGCCTGTTTTTGCATCTCACGTGCCTCTTTCTGCACTTTTCTTGCTTCCTTCTACACCTCTGTTGCTTCTTTCAGCAATTCTCTGGCCTGTTTTTGCATCTCACTTGCCTCTTTCTGCACCCCTGTTGCTTCATTCTGCACTTTCCATGCTTCTTTCTGCACCTGTCTTGCTTCTTTCTGCACCCTTTTGTCTCTTTATGTACTTCTTTTGCCTCTTTCTGCACTTTTCTTGGCTTTTTCTGCACCTTTCTTCTCTCTTTCTGCATGTCTGTTGCCTCTTTCTGCACCTCATTTGCTTATTTCTGCACCCCTGTTGTCTCTTTATGCACTCGTCTTCCCTCTTTCTGTACATTTCCTGCCTGTTTTTGCGTCTTTGTTCACTTCTCTTGCCTGTTTCTGCACTTCTCTTGCCTCTTTCTGCACCCCTGTTGCTTCATTCTGCACTTTCCATGCTTCTTTCTGCACCTGTCTTGCTTCTTTCTGCACCCCTGTTGTCTCTTTATGTACCTCTTTTGCCTCTTTCTGCACTTCTCTTGCCTTTTTTGGCACCTCCCTTCCCTCTTTCTGCGCGTCTGTTGCCTTTATCTGCACCTCATTTGCTTCTTTCTAAACCCCTGTTGTCTCTTTCTGCACTTGTCTTCCCTCTTTCTGTACCTTTCCTGCCTGTTTTTGCATCTCACTTGCCTCTTTCTGCACTTTTCTTCCTTCTTTCTACACCTCTGTTGCTTCTTTCAGCAATTCTCTTGCCTCTTTGTGTACTTCTCTTGCATGTTTCTGCACCTCTCTTGCCTCTTTCTGCACCTCACTTGCTCCTTTCTACACTTCTCTTGCCTCTTTCTGCACCCCTGTTGCTTCATTCTGCACTTTCCATGCTTCTTTCTGCACCTGTCTTGCTTCTTTCTGCACCCCTGTTGTCTCTTTATGTACCTCTTTTGACTCTTTCCGCACTTTTCTTGCCTTTTTCTGCACCTCTCTTCCCTCTTTCTGCACGTCTGTTGCCTCTTTTTGCACCTCATTTGCTTCTTTCTGCACCCCTGTTGTCTCTTTCTGCACTCGTCTTCCCTCTTTCTGTACCTTTCCTGCCTGTTTTTGCATCTCACTTGACTCTTTCTGCACTTTTCTTGCTTCTTTCTACACCTTTGTTGCTTTTTTCAGCAATTCTCCTGTGTCTTTGTGCACTTCCCTTGCCTGTTTCTGCACTTCTCTTGCCTCTTTCTGCACCCCTGTTGCTTCATTCTGCACATTCCATGCTTCTTTCTGCACCTGTCTTGCTTCTTTCTGCACCCCTGTTGTCTCTTTATGCACCTCTTTTGCCTCTTTCTGTACTTTTCTTGCCTTTTTATGCACCTCTCTACCCTCTTTCTGCACGTCTGTTGCCTCTTTCTGCACCTCATTTGCTTCTTTCTGCACCCCTGTTGTCTCTTTCTGCGCTCGTCTTCCCTCTTTCTGTAGCTTTTCTGCCTGCTTTTGCATCTCACTTGCCTCTTTCTGCACTTTTCTTGCTTCTTTCTACACCTCTGTTGCTTCTTTCAGCAATTCTCTTGCCTCTTTGTGCACTTCTCTTGCCTATTTTTGCATCTCACTTGCCTCTTTCTGCACCCCTGTTGCTTCATTCTGCACTTTCCATGCTTCTTTCTGCACCTGTCTTGCTTCTTTCTGCACCCCTGTTGTCTCTTTATGTACCTCTTTTGCCTCTTTCTGCACTTTTCTTGCCTTTTTCTGCACCTCCTTCCCTCTTTCTGCACGGCTGTTGCCTCTTTCTGCACCTCATTTGCTTCTTTCTGCACCCCTGTTGTCTCTTTATGCACTCGTCTTCCCTCTTTCTGTACCTTTCCTGCCTGTTTTTGCATCTCACTTGCCTCTTTCTGCACTTTTCTTGCTTCCTTCTACACCTCTGTTGCTTCTTTCAGCAATTCTCTTGCCTGTTTTTGCATCTCACTTGCCTCTTTCTGCACCCCTGTTGCTTCATTCTGCACTTTCCAAGCTTCTTTCTGCACCTGTCTTGCTTCTTTCTGCACCCCTTTTGTCTCTTTATGTACCTCTTTTGCCTCTTTCTGCACTTTTCTTGGCTTTTTCTGCACCTCTCTTCTCTCTTTCTGCATGTCTGTTGCCTCTTTCTGCACCTCATTTGCTTATTTCTGCACCCCTGCTGTCTCTTTATGCACTCGTCTTCCCTCTTTCTGTACATTTCCTGCCTGTTTTTGCATCTCACTTGCCTCTTTCTGTACTTTTCTTGCTTCTTTCTACACCTCTGTTGCTTCTTTCAGCAATTCTCTTGTCTGTTTTTGCATCACACTTGCCTCTTTCTGCACCCCTGTTGCTTCATTCTGCACTTTCCATGCTTTTTTCTGCACCTGTCTTGCTTCTTTCTGCACCCCTGTTGTCTCTTTATGTACCTCTTTTGCCTCTTTCTGCACTTCTCTTTCCTTTTTCGGCACCTCCCTTCCCTCTTTCTGCGCGTCTGTTGCCTTTATCTGCACCTCATTTGCTTCTTTCTAAACCCCTGTTGTCTCTTTCTGCACTCGTCTTCCCTCTTTCTGTACCTTTCCTGCCTGTTTTTGCATCTCACTTGCCTCTTTCTGCACTTTTCTTGCTTCTTTCTACACCTCTGTTGCTTCTTTCAGCAATTCTCTTGCCTCTTTGTGTACTTCTCTTGCCTGTTTCTGCACCTCTCTTGCCTCTTTCTGCACCTCACTTGCTCCTTTCTACACTTCTCTTGCCTCTTTCTGCACCCCTGTTGCTTCATTCTGCACTTTCCATGCTTCTTTCTGCACCTGTCTTGCTTCTTTCTGCACCCCTGTTGTCTCTTTATGTACCTCTTTTGACTCTTTCCGCACTTTTCTTGCCTTTTTCTGCACCTCTCTTCCCTCTTTCTGCACGTCTGTTGCCTCTTTTTGCACCTCATTTGCTTCTTTCTGTCCCTGTTGTCTCTTTCTGCACTCGTCTTCCCTCTTTCTGTACCTTTCCTGCCTGTTTTTGCATCTCACTTGACTCTTTCTGCACTTTTCTTGCTTCTTTCTACACCTTTGTTGCTTCTTTCAGCAATTCTCCTGTGTCTTTGTGCACTTCCCTTGCCTGTTTCTGCACTTCTCTTGCCTCTTTCTACACCCCTGTTGCTTCATTCTGCACATTCCATGCTTCTTTCTGCACCTGTCTTGCTTCTTTCTGCACCCCTGTTTTCTCTTTATGCACCTCTTTTGCCTCTTTCTGTACTTTTCTTGCCTTTTTCTGCACCTCTCTACCCTCTTTCTGCACGTCTGTTGCCTCTTTCTGCACCTCATTTGCTTCTTTCTGCACCCCTGTTGTCTCTTTCTGCGCTCGTCTTCCCTCTTTCTGTAGGCTTTTTGCCTGTTTTTGCATTTCACTTGCCTCTTTTTGCACTTTTCTTGCTTCTTTCTACACCTCTGTTGCTTCTTTCAGCAATTCTCCTGCCTCTTTGTGCACTTCCCTTGCCTGTTTCTGCACTTCGCTTGCCTCTTTCTGCACCCCTGTTGCTTCATTCTGTACTTTCCATGCTTCTTTCTGAACCTGTCTTGTTTCTTTCTGCACCCCTTTTGTCTCTTTCTGCACCTCTTTTGCCTCTTTCTGCACTTTTCTTGCCTTTTTCTGCACCTCTCTTCCCTCTTTCTGCACGTCTGTTGCCTCTTTCTGCACATCATTTGCTTCTTTCTGGACCCCTTTTGTCTCTTTATGCACTCGTCTTCCCTCTTTCTGTACCTTTCCTGCCTGTTTTTGCATCTCACTTGCCTCTTTCTGCACTTTTCTTTCTTCTTTCTACACCTCTGTTGCTTCTTTCAGCAATTCTCTTGCCTCTTTGTGCACTTCTATTGCCTGTTTCTGCACCTCTCCTGCCTCTTTTTGCACCTCTGTTGGCTCTTTCTGCACCTCACTTGCTCCTTTCTACACTTCTCTTGCCTCTTTCTGCAACCCTGTTGCTTCATTCTGCACTTTCCATGCTTCTTTCTGCACCTGTCTTGCTTCTTTCTGCACTCCTGTTGTCTCTTTATGTACCTCTTTTGCCTCTTTCTGCACTTTTCTTGCCTTTTTCTGCACCTCTCTTCCCTCGTTCTGCACGTTTGTTGCCTCTTTCTTCACCTCATTTGCTTCTTTCTGCACCCCTGTTGTTTCTTTATGCACTCGTTTTCCCTCTTTCTGTACCTTTCCTGCCTGTTTTTGCATCTCACTTGCCTCTTTCTGCACTTTTCTTGCTTCTTTCTACACCTCTGTACTTCTTTACGCAATTCTCTTACCTCTTTGTGCACTTCTCTTGCCTGTTTCTGCACCTCTCTTGCCTCTTTTTGCACCTCTGTTGGCTCTTTCTGCACCTCACTTGCTCCTTTCTACACTTCTCTTGCCTCTTTCTGCACCCTTGTTGCTTCATTCTGCACTTTCCATGCTTCTTTCTGCACCTGTCTTGCTTCTTTCTGCACCCCTGTTGTCTCTTTATGTACCTCTTTTTACTCTTTCCGCACTTTTCTTGCCTTTTTCTGCGCCTCTCTTCCCTCTTTCTGCACGTCTGTTGCCTCTTTCTGCACCTCATTTGCTTCTTTCTGCACCCCTGTTGTCTCTTTCTGCACTAGTATTCCTTCTTTCTGTACCTTTCCTGCCTGTTTTTGCATCTCACTTGCCTCTTTCTGCACTTTTCTTGTTTCTTTCTACACCTCTGTTGCTTCTTTCAGCAATTCTCCTGCCTCTTTGTGCACTTCCCTTGCCTGTTTCTGCACTTCTCTTGCCTCTTTCTGTACCCCTGTTGCTTCATTCTGCACTTTCCATGCTTCTTTCTGCACCTGTCTTGCTTCTTTCTGCACACCTGTTGTCTTTTTATGTACCTCTTTTGCCTCTTTCTGCACTTTTCTTGCCTTTTTATGCTCCTCTCTTCCCTCTTTCTGCACGTCTGTTGCCTCTTTCTGCACCTCATTTGCTTCTTTCTGCACCCCTGTTGTCTCTTTCTGCACTCGTCTTCCCTCTTTCTGTACCTTTCCTGCCTGTTTTTGCATCTCACTTGCCTCTTTCTGCACTTTTCTTGCTTCTCTCTACACCTCTGTTGCTTCTTTCAGCAATTCTCTTGCCTCTTTGTGCACTTCTCTTGCCTGTTTCAGCACCTCTCCTGCCTCTTTTTACACCTATGTTGGTTCTATCTGCACTGCACTTGCTTCTTTCTGCACCTCACTTGCCTCTTTCTGCACTTCACTTGCTTTTTTCTGCACCTCTCTTGCCTCTTTCGGCACCTGTGTTGCTTCTTTCTGTACTTCTCTTGCCTCCTTCTGCACCTCTTAGTTAGAGGTAGTTTTAATACCCCTGCCCTATTATGTACTAGGGCCATACAGGGGAGGTCACAGGGGTTCCCCAACCCATAGTGTACCCTAGTGTATGTAGGTGTTTTCACTGTATTCTAAGTGTCTTTCACCATAGCACTGGCTCCCGGCCTGGTTAGTCAGAGTCAGTTACCACCAGTACCCGTCAGCAAAAGGTTGGGGGCACAGGATGACTTTGCAACAGACTCTTTCTGCTCCTCTGTTGGTTCTTTGTGCACATCTCTTGCTTCTTTCTGCACCTTTCTTTGACTTTCTGGACTTCTGTTGCCTCTTTCTGCATTTCTCTTGCTTCTTTCTGCACCTTTGTAGGCATAGTTAGAAATTAGCATTTAAAAAACCTTTGAAATTCACTGAAAAAACCACAAGTTTCAGGGACGTTATAGTTAGAAATTAGCATTTAAAAAACCTTAGAAATTCACTGAAAAAACCATAGGTTTCAGGGACGTTGTAGTTAGTTGGACATTTCACTCGTACAAAACCAGAGAAATTCGGCTGTTATAGTTAGTTCAGCTAACTATAACTCGCGCCCCCGCAATGCACTGCTGATGACGTCACATATTACATCATTCATGACATGGTCAGTCACATCACTGATGACATCACTGATGACATCTCACATGACATCACCGATGACATCACTGATGACATCATCCACGTGATAATCTGATGCACCTCCTCATACCCTAATATAACCTTTAATACACCCACTCTAAAATACAGACTACCATTTTCGAAACCATAGACACACCAATACCAGTTAGTACATACCCACTCACTAATTCCTAGGTCTACACACACATCCACTCTTTCACCCATACAGTCACTCATACATGCAGTCAACCATCAATACGGCACTATCATATGCACTCACATATCAATACAGACACTCACACACCGCCACTCAGCCATAGAGTTACTCATACACCTAGTCAGTCATGCAAAGAAACAATCACACTCCCATTTACTCACCTATACAGTTATATACACACCACCTCACTTATTCAAACATATACTAACACATACTTACACTCTTATACAATAACTAATACAAGCACACACTCATCCATACTGCCACTCTCACAATCACTCACTCTCATATATAGTAATTTATATACTCCAACACTCACATATACTGCCTTTCACATATGCAGTTACTCACACATGCACCACTGAGGCATCCATTCACTCACCAACAAACCCATACACACTCACCCACCCATACAGCCCTTCACAGATGCACTCTTGAACCCATACACCCAGTGAATCACCCACTCACACATCTATGCACAGAGTCACAGCACACAGACACTCAGGCACCCTTACAGATACTCAGACAACCAATCAATAACCCATATAGACCCTCATTTAGCTACTCACCAACCCATGCAACTGCTTACACACCAACTGACAAACTAAACTGTGTGAATGTCTGTATCAGTCACTAACACATGCAGTGAATATATATATATATATATATATATATATATATATTTATATATATATATCTGTCACTCCTCATCTTCACGATCCCTCACCCCTGGGATCAGATAGGAAAACGGACACCGCTTATTTAGTGCAATTTCTTTATTGTGCTTGCCGCCATGACGTGTTTCAGCCCCTTGAGGCCTTGATCACATGACCTGCTTCGTGTTGTGGTTTGAATTTAAAGTGCTCAGTGCATATAAAACTGGAAGACAGACTGCCCGTCTCTTTCCAATTCCGTATTCACATTAAAATCCAACATTCATTACATTTTATCTTTAAATGCAACAAATAATCTCTATATAAATACATGGTAATATCAGGTTTTAAAAACAGAACCTTCTATGGAATTAAAAATCAATTTCATTGTCAACTATTGCATTGTTACTACCCGTATAAATACAATAATGCAGTTGATTATATATGTCTGATATCTCAGCTGTAAGGTCCAGATTGAGTCCTTCATTTCTATTACTCCATCCATTAACCTCAACTTAAATAAGACATTAAAATCAACATAAATTGAACCCCAACTCTGAATAACATACTTGCCTTGACCATAATTAAAATACAATAATTATGTGCAAAACTCGCAAACTAACCATGTAAAATACACTTGGTTGCTTTTTTTTTTTTCCCTTTCCTAATGTTGGGTCACTCACCATTATATCATATTCCAAAATTATTCCAGTTCTGCCTGTTAGACCCCATTATATTACACAACAACTTTATTGGTAAATGTGTTATTTTACGGACAATGTGCAAAAAGTGCTATTTAATAAAGTGCTGTTTGTGCCTGTATTTCATATTTTTCGCAATCGGGAACCATGTATCTCATCAATTCCCGATCCACGAAAAACACCTAAAACCAAAAAAAACTGTATAAGAGGGCCGGCTGGCCGAGGACAATGCTTCACAGGTAAGTCATGTTCGTCTTTCTAATATCAGCAATTGCTCTTATTATTCGACATGTATTCCACTAATCTTAAACATTGTATCAATATTAAGTGATACGGAGGTCACTGGGAAGGAGATGGACAGAGCCGGAATAGTTCAAAACTCTAAGGGCTGTTAAGAAATGCCCCCTATAGCCATGTATGTAAGTCCTCTGTGGTATTGAGTCCATTAGGACTCTTACTATCCAATTCCAAAATATATTTGGTTTCCAACCGTCTGAGGGCGACTTCCCTGTTGCCCCCTCGTCTCAATGGTAAGACTGCATCTATGACAAAATATTTTAATCTCTCCAGATTATTCTCATGATGTTCTTTAAAGTGGCGAGCCACAGGGTAGGATTCGTCAGAGTTTGTAATAGCTCTTAGATGCTGGAGCACCCTTTTGTGGACTTGCAGCTTAGTGCTGCCTACATACTGTAGTCCACACGGGCACTCCAGCACATAAATTGCAAATTCTGACTTACATGTAAGAAACTTGTCAATCTTTTGGGGTTTGTTTTTAAAAGGCGAGCAAAAAGTTGTCCTACTGACCCCATACTTGCAGGCCCTGCAAGTCGCACACCTGACAAAGCCTTTGCGCTCCGACAGCCAATTGGTATTGGTTGTTACTTCAGGGCTGCTGCTTACAACCAGATCTCTGGTACTCAGCGTCCTCCTATATGTGATTTTGGGGGTACGTGGTACTCTATCCACCAAGATCGGGTCGCTCAGTACCATATGCCAGTTTAAAAAAAATCTTATAAATGCTATCCTTTTGCGTGTTAAAAGTTAGGATAAGTCTTGGATTGTTATCAGTAGGGCCTGAGTCAGTTGTCACTCGTGTTTTATTTGTTGATGGTTTACCCAATATACCTTTGCGTGACATGGCCCTTGTCCTTTTAATGGCCTCATCAATTACGTGACTGGCATAGCCTCTTTCTAAGAATCTAACTTTGCATTCTTGCTGGGCTGTTATTAGATCTTCCTCCCTACTGCAGATTCTCCGAATCCTCAACATTTCCCCGTAGGGGATACTACAGATTGTGTGTTTTGGATGAAAGCTGGCTGAATGGAGAATCGTGTTGCCCGCTGTCGGTTTGCGGTACAAAGTGGTTTCCAACTTCCCACTGGCCACAAAAATCTCAACATCCAGAAATGTGATTGAACTATTGCTGATGGTGTGGGTAAAGTGCAGGTTTAGCTCATTATTGTTGAGCAGGCCTATAAACTCCTCCGCACTACCTCTGTCTCCCCGCCACACCACAAACAAATCGTCTATATATCGTATCCACTTGACCACCTTCTCCGTCATGATGTCTACATACTGTGATGACAAAATCATCCTCACACATCTATGCACAGAGTCACAGCACACAGACACTCAGGCACCCTTACAGATACTCAGACAACCAATCAATAACCCATATAGACCCTCATTTAGCTGCTCACCAACCCATGCAACCGCTTACACACCAACTGACAAACTAAACTGTGTGAATGTCTGTATCAGTCACTCACTGAAAAAACCACAGGTTTCAGGGATGTTATAGTTAGTTGGACATTTCACTCATACAAAACCAGAGAAATTCGGCCGTTATAGTTAGTTGAGCTAACTATAACTCGCGCTCCCGCAATGCACTGCTGATGATGTCACATATTACATCATTCATGACATGGTCAGTGACATCTCAAATGACATCACTGATGACATCATCTAGTGACTGTGTGTTTCTGTAAAGTTTAAATATGTGATATATATATATATATATATATATATATGCCAAGGTGTATTGAAGAATGAGTGGGTGTATAAGTGTCTGAATGGATGATTTAGTAGGTGCGTGACTGACTGTATAAGTGAGTGATTAAACGTGTCTAACTGAATGCATGGGCTAGTGACTAAACTGTGTGAATGTCTGTATCAGTCTGTCAGTTGGTGTGTAAGCGGCTGCATGGGTTGGTGAGTTGCTACATGAGTGTCTATATGAGTTATTGATTGGTTGTCTGAGTATCTGTATGGATGCATGAGTGTCTAAGTGGGTAGGTGGGGGGTGTGTGACTCTGTGCATAGATGTGTGATTGGGTGATTCACTGGGTGTATGAGTTCAAGAGTGCATCTGTGAAGGGCTGTATGTGTGGATGAGTATGTGTATGGGTGTGTTGGTGAGTGAATAGATGTCTCAGTGGTACATGTGTGAGTAACTACATATGTGAAAGGCAGTATATGTGAGTGTTGGAGTATATAAATGACTATATGTGACAGTAAGTGATTGTGAGAGTGGCTGTATAGATGAGTGTGTGCTTATATCAGTGATTGTATAAGAGAGTAAGTATGTGCTAGTATCTGTATGAATAAGTGAGGTGGTGTGTGTATAACTGTATAGGTGAGTAAATGGGAGTGTGATTGATTCTGTGCATGACTGACAAGGTGTGTGAGTAACTCTATGGATGAGTGGCGGTGTGTGCTTGTCTGTATAGGTGTATGAGTGCATATAATAGTGCTGTATTGATGAGTGACTGCATGTATGAGTGACTGTATGGGTGAATGAGTGGATGTGTATGTAGGCCTAGGAATCAGTGAGTGGGTATGTAGTAACTGGTATTGGTGTGTCTTTGGTTTTGAAAATGGTAGCCTGTATTTTAGAGTGGGTGTATCAAAGGTTATATTAGGGTGTGAGGAGGTGCATCAGATTATCACGTGGATGATGTCATCAGTGATGTCATCAGTAATGTCATTTGAGATGTCATCAGTGATGTCACTGACCATTTCATGAATGATGTAATATGTACCGTCATCAGCAGTGCATTGCGGGGGCGTGAGTTATAATTAGCACAACTAACTATAACGGCCGAATTTCTCTGGTTTTGTACGAGTGAAGTGTCCAACTAACTATAACGTCACTGAAACCTGTAGTTTTTTCAGTGAATTTCAAAGGTTTTTTAAATGCTAATTTCTAACTATAACGTCCCTGAAACCTATGTTTTCTTCAGTGAATTTCAAAGGTTTTTTAAATGTTAATTTCTGACTATAACATCCCTGAAACCTATGTTTTTTTTCAGTGAATTTAAAAGGCTTTTTAAATGCTAATTTCTAACTATAACATCCCTGAAACCTATGGTTTTTTCAGTGAATTTCAAAGGTTTTTAAATGCTAATTTCTAACTATGCCTACAGAGGTAGGACATGTGCAGAAAGAGGAAGAAAGGCGCAGAAAGAAGCAAGAGATAATCAGAAAGAACCAACAAGGGTGCAGAAAGAGGCCTTGTTGCAAAGTCATCCTGTGCCCCCAACTTTTTGCTGACTGGTACTGGTGGTAACTGACTCTAACTAACGAGGCCCAGAGCCAGTGCTATGCTGAAAGACACTTAGAATACAGTGAAAACACCTACATACACTAGGGTACACTATGGGTTTGGGGTACCCCTGTAATTGGCATAACCTCCCCTGTAAGGCCCTAGTACATAATAGGGCAGGGGGATTAAAACAACCTCTAAGTCAGAAGTGCAGAAAGAAGCAACAGAGGTGCCGAAAGAGGCAAGAGGGGTGCAGAAAAAGGTAGGAGAGGTGCACAAAGAGGCAATAGAGGTAAAGAAAGAGGCAGGAGAGGTTCAGAAAGTAGGAAGAGAAGTGCAGAAAGAGGCAAGAGAATTGCTGAAAGAAGCAACAGAGGTGTAGAAAGAAGCAAGAGAAGTGCAGAAAGAGGCAAGTGAGGTGCAGAAAGAAACAAGAGCAGTGCAGAAGGAACCAACAGAGGTACAAAAAGAGGCAAGAGGGGTGCAGAAAAAGGTAGGAGAGGTGCAGAAAGAGGCAATAGAGGTACAGAAAGAGGCAGGAGGGGTGCAGAAAGAAGGAAGAGAAGTGCAGAAAGAAGCAACAGAGGTGCTGAAAGAGGTGAGAAGGGTGCAGCAAGAGCAAGAGAAGTGCAGAAAGAAGCAACAGAGGTACAGAAAGAGGCAGGAGAGGTGCAGAAACAGGCAGGAAAGGTGCAGAAAGAGGGAACAGGGGTGCAGAAAAAGGCAAGAGAGGTGCAGAAAGAGAAAAGAGGGGTGCAGAAAGAAGGAAGAGGGGTGCAGAAAGAGGCAAGTGACGTGCAGAAAGAGGCAACAGAGGTGCAGAAAGACGCAAGAGAGGTGCAGAAACAAGCAAGAGAAGTACAGAAAGAGGCAAGAGAATTGCTGAAAGAAGCAACAGAGGTGTGGAAAGAAGCAAGAGAAGTGCAGAAAGAGGCAAGTGAGGTGCAGAAAGAGGCAAAAGAGGTGCAGAAAATAGCAAGAGAGGTGCAGAAAGAAGCAAGTGAGGTGCAGAAAGAGGCAAGAGAGGTGCAGAAAGACGCAAGAGAGGTGCAGAAACAAGCAAGAGAAGTACAGAAAGAGGCAAGAAAATTGCTGAAAGAAGCAACAGAGGTGTAGTAAGAAGCCAGAGAAGTGCAGAAAGAGGCAAGTGAGGTGCAGAAAGAAGGAAGCGCAGTGCAGAATGAACCATCAGAGGTGCAAAAAGAGGCAAGAGGGGTGCAGAAAGAGGTAGGAGAGGTGCACAAAGAGGCAAGAGGGGTACAGAAAGAGGCAGGAGGATTGCAGAAAGAAGGAAGAGAAGTGCAGAAAGAAGCAACAGAGGCGCTGAAAGAGGCGCGAAGGGTAAAGGAAACTGCAAAAGAAGTGCAGAAAGAAGCAACACACGTACAGAAAGAGGCAAGAGAGGTGCAGAAACAGGCAGGAAAGGTGCAGAAAGTGGGAACAGGGGTGCAGAAAGAGGCAAGAGAGGTGCAGAAAGAGGGGAGAGGGGTGCAGAAAGAGGCAAGAGGGGTGCAGAAAGAAGCAAGTGAGGTACAGAAAGAGGCAACAGAGGTGCAGAAAGACACAAGAGAGGTGTAGAAAGAAGCAAGCGAAGTGCAGAAAGAGGCAAGTGAGGTGCAGAAAGAAGCGAAAGCAGTGTAGAAAGAACCAACAGAGGTGCTAAAAGAGACAAGAGGGGTGCAGAAAAAGGTAGGAGAGGTGCACAAAGAGGCAAGAGAGGTAAAGAAAGAGGCAGGAAAGGTTCAGAAAGTAGGAAGAGAAGTGCAGAAAGAGGCAAGAGAATTGCTGAAAGAAGCAACAGAGGTGTAGAAAGAAGCAAGAGAAGTGCAGAAAGAGGCAAGTGAGGTGCAGAAAGAAACAAGAGCAGTGCAGAAAGAACCAACAGAGGTACAAAAAGAGGCAAGAGGGGTGCAGAAAAAGGTAGGAGAGGTGCACAAAGAGGCAATAGAGGTACAGAAAGAGGCAGGAGGGGTGCAGAAAGAAGGAAGAGAAGTGCAGAAAGAAGCAACAGAGGTGCTGAAAGAGGTGAGAAGGGTGCAGAAAGAGCAAGAGAAGTGCAGAAAGAAGCAACAGAGGTACAGAAAGAGGCAGGAGAGGTTCAGAAACAGGCAGGAAAGGTACAGAAAGAACCAAGAAATGTGCAGAATGAGGCAAGAAAGGTGCAGAAAGAGGCAAGAGATGTGCAGGAAAAGGAAGATGGGTGCAGAAAGAAGCAAGAGAAGTGCAGAAAGAGGGAAGAGGGGTACAGAAAGAGGCAAGAGGGATGCAGAAATTTGCAACAGAGGTGCAAAAAGAAGCAAGAGCAGTGCAGAAAGAACCAACACAGGTGCAGAAAGAGGCAAGAGGGGTACAGAAAGAGGCAAGAAAAGTGCAGAAAGAAGCAAAAGAGGTGCAGAAAGAGGCAAGAGATGTGCAGAAAGAAGCAAGAGAAGCGCAGAAAGAAGGAAGACGAGTGCAGAAAGAGGCAACAGGGGTGCAGAAAGAAGCAAGAGAGGTACATAAAGAAGCAAGAGAAGTGCAGAAAAAAAGCAGCTTCATGAAAGGGTTTCAATGCTTTTGCATTTGACTCGTGAGGGACATCTAGTAACGACTAGTGGAAGTGCAGCTTGATGTATTAATAATTTCAATGCTTTTGCATTTGACTCATGAGGGACATCTAGTAACGACTAGTTGAACTGCAGCTCTTTGTAGAATTATTTTGATATTGGACACTATAATATTCACTGCCCACTGCTAATCTCGTCCCATAATGCTTTGCAGGGCCTTTGGTTGGGATTGTATTTTTGCTCATAACTGTGCTTGGGGTGGTCCTCCTAGGAGGAAGGGACCACCACTGAATCGTTCAGCATGATATGCTCTTTGTGTTCAAGGCATCTGCTTGGTCCTCCCCCTAGGTTAGGGGGGACCCCAAAATCATCACCTCTCTCATTGCCTGATATTTTCACTGTCAAAGTTCACTTTTGTGAATTGGTTATATGCTTTTAGCATGTAAAATTGCTTTATCAAAGTATTTCTAGGTGTTTATTATTTTGCTGATACGCTACGTCAATTAGCACAGTTTTTGCACTGTGCTACGTGCAATTTGCATAGTGCATAGTAGCACAGACTCTGCATGCTCCGTGAGCATAGCGTAGTACTACGCCCAGGGTTAACCTCGAGCAGCTCACCAAAGATGAAGGCCCACGGGGCAGATGATGCGGTGAGGACAAAGATCTTGGAAGGAAGAGATGCTGTAGGCTGAAGCTTCTTCTAGCCCGAAGACCTCTGGAGTGCAGAGCAAACAAGCCTTGGCAATGGCAAGTCAACGTGGTACACAGGGGTTCGGTCCCAGCGGTTTTTACAAGGGATACTGGCCTCAAAATTGCAGAGAGAACAGGTCATGGCTCTAGGGAGTTGCAGAACCACCACCTGTGTTGCTGAGCCTTTCGAAGTGCATGGGACGTCAGGACCAGCAGATCGGTCAGCTTCATTGTGGTGCCTGCAGATGCAGGCGAGTGGCTCCTTCAATCCAAGGGAGATAACTTTGGGTGCCCTTTATGCCCACAGGACTGTTGAAAATCCTGGATGAAGCACCGACACAGACGATGAAGAAGACTTGCAGAACAGTGAGACCAGGAGCAGCAGGAGTCTTCTGCGATGCAGTCTCAGTTCCAGGCAAAGTCCAGCGAAGTTCAAGAGTCCAGATGGTCATAGAGTGACGTGGTTTCAGGCTTGAGTCTTATCCTACATTAAATCTAAGGACCCACCCACAGGTAAGCCCTATTATACCCTAAGAAAAGGGTTAGGATGACTCAGGGGTTTCTACCAGAGGAAGGGCTGGACAGATGGGAGGATACTCCCATGTCCTTTGTCCAGTTTCGTGCCAGAGCGTGAGTCAAGGGCTCCCCAAACTGATTCTAACTATAGTATGCAAGCACTCTGGTGGCACTGGCAAGCACCCCTGCCCCAGCCCAATACACTAAGTCCTGTCTGGGAGGTGGTCACACCTCCCTGTGACACGAAATCTATTGTTCTACCTTCCCCTGCTCAAGCTCAGCTCAGCAGCAGGAGGGCAAAATTGTGTCTGGGGTCGGCAGCCGCACTAGCTTGCAGGCAGACCCTGGAAGGCTGTTACCAGAGTACTGGTGGCTTCCTGGAGGAGCCCCTCAGTGCATGGAATCATACCTCCGACACCGGTAATGGTGTTGGGGTATGATTCAAACATGTTTGATAACAAACATTCCCAGGTTCAGCACAGCCACCATATAGTTAGCTCACGTAATGACTCATGGCCACTATATGTATCAAAATGGCTGACCGCACTTACAAAGCCTGGAGAATCAACTCCCTGGTTTGTAGGGGTGTCCTGCTAATGCAGGGGCACCCTCACACTTATAACCCAGCACCCTGCCTTAAGGATTGAAAGGCCTGCCTTAGGGGTGACTTATAGGTTTAAAGTGTAGTGACCTCAGGTATAAGGAAACTTTTATCTGTCATAAGTTGTGGTAGCACCAGCTTACACAGGCTGTAATGGAAGGCCTGTAGTCAGTCACAGTTTGAGTGGTCTCTCATGGGTGGCATAATACATGCTGCAGCTCATGGGAGACCCCTGATGTACCTATGCCCTGGGTACCATAGTACCATATACTAGGGACTTACAAGGGTACACCAGTAGCCAATTGTGGAGGTACCAAAGTACTTAACATGTCAAATTTAGGGAGAAAGCACAGTGGCTGGGGTCCTGATTAGAAGGATCCCAGTCAGACTAGTCAAAAACACACTGACACTAGGCAAAAAGTGGGGGTAACCATGCTAGAAGGATCTTACCTTCCTACTCCGAGTTTAGCCTCTAAAACATGAAATTCATTAGAAATGTGTTTAAAGATGTACATTTTATTGTGAGTGTGGTCTGGTGGCTTCTTAGGATTATGCACTGTAAAATTACACAGTAAATATGTGGCGCACATAATGTGAATAATATAACATGATACATTTTCTTTATATGTTTCACTAGCCATTGGAGTATTCCACAACCTAACAACGTGTTTGCCCAGAACAGAACAGAAACTTCTTTTGCTGTCTAAAATCCAAGTCAAATTGTTCTGAAAAACGCACGATTTATCTAGAAGCTGTGAAGAGTGTAGACTAGAGCAGTAAATCTGCCAGCTTAATGGATGCAACTGACATTTGGTGAACTGGAGATTGAGCATGTCTTGCATAGATTGACTGAACTGTTAACTGGTTGTGAGAAAAATCAAGCACCTTAGTGCAGAAGCTACCAACGGCTAAATATGTTATCTGTGATCCAAAGTGTAAATAACATTCTGCCTTTTATATCAATGTATAAATGTTGATAGCTACGCCATTTAACATTGTTTCTTCTTCTACATTTCCTAAAGTGAGACTTAGTTCATATTTAAATGCAAAGAGACAATTGATCAGCCATTTTATTTGACTTTTATATGAAAGTTGTCAATGTTTCTGTTTATTCATAATTTAACATGATCATTGTGATTATGCCAAGTAGGGCTGTGCTGCCACCTTTAACCATTTCTTCACAGGATTTCAGTTGGGCTGTGCTTAGCAGCAGCAGAGGGTTGGAAAGGCCCTGCACACTCAGGATTAATGCCCTCAGGGAGGACTGAGGGCAACTGATTTTGTGAGTTTCAAAGGTAAAGCCTCATGACTCTTCACATATGGGCCTAGAGGCGCTGGAGAAAAGGAACTCCTTCACCAAATAAAAAATTAATTATTGTATGAATCTCGAAAACATTTAAAAGTTTTTCCCTTTCCAATAGGAAAGTGAAAACATCAAATTTTTACCTATCAGTTTGAAAGTAAACATAAGTTAAAAAGTTGTTATATAAGAAAAAAAACCTCCCAAATATTTCCACACAGTTTTCACCTATTTTGTGAATCAACAAAATGGCTTTGTTTTCCCCCCATTGGATTACCTAACCTTGCACTTTCTCTGTCATATGACACTCCTGACTGGATACACTCACACTGTCTTAATTTAAGAGTAAGCTAAGCTGCCACCGTCATTCCATTACTGCAACACTCTGCCGCGGGCCATGTTACATTTTGCTAACTCATCAACATTCCCATCAGCACCTCCTATCAAAATGTGTAACTTATTCATTGCTTAAACACCCAAAGCAAATGTTTGACAGTAACAATGGTAGATAGCTTATACTTATTTATGAAATCCAGAGATCATGTCACTTACTCATGAGTTACTTACTCAGACATAGGTTGGAACATTAAAAAATATTACTTTTGTTTTTGTTTCCATCTACTTGTTGCCAGAAAAAAACATATTTTTTCTGCATCCTATCACATATATATATATATTCACTGAAGAAACCACTGGTTTCAGGGACGTTATAGTTAGGAATTAGTATTTAAAAACCTTAGATATTCACTGAAAAAACCACAGGTTTCACCGACGTTATAGTTAGGCTGACATTTCACTCGTACAACACAGAGAAATTCAGCTGTTATAGTTATCTGAGCTAACTATAACCCGCACCCCCGTAATGCACTGCTGATGATGTCACATATTACACCACTCATGACACGGTCAGTGACATCACTGATGACATCACTAATGACATCTCAAATGACATCACTGATGACATCATCCACTTAATATGTCATCAGGGTGGGGTGAAGGCTAGGGGTTGGGTTTTTAGTGCAGTCAGGAAGTGTGGCGCTCAGACTAGTACGCGTGGTGTTTTATGCGAACCTGAGTAGGTACGGTGCTGCCAGGTCGGGGGAATAACCCCCGGAGGTGTGTGAGTTGAAGGACCCACACTGGGAAATGAGCACAGTCCCTGGCACACGTAGTGGGGGTATAACAACAGTGTGGAAGTCTTGTTCGAATTACAATTGCAGTGGTCGACACCAGTAAAAAGTTGAAAAGTTATTTAATGAAACAACGACTGAATTGAAACAAACAACCAGCCGACACGTGTTTCGTCACTCGGAGTAGTCCTGTGACTCTTCAGGGCTATGTGGCGTTTGTAGGGATAAGGAGAGCAGACCCCATAAAGCCGGTGATAATTCCAACCCGGCCGGTAAGTTCTCATAGCAGGCCACGCCCCCTTTGCCCACCATTCTGCAAATGCGCTCCCTGGCACGCTCTTGGATGGGGATTAAAGTCCCCTTCGATGCTGGGGTTCCTTAGGGGCCAACTAGTCTACCTGACACCTTCAGTAAGCCCCAGATAGTGGGATTGCTGAGAGGTGGACACAGGCTATGCCCCCTTTCTGCACCACTCGGCAAACACGCCTACTGGGGTGCTCTTGGTTGGGGGATGAAGTCCCCTTGCCTCCTGAGGGTCCCTGGGGGCCAACTAGCCCTCCTGTTATCTCTAATAAGCCCCAACTGGATTGCTGAGAGTGGTCTGAGGCCATGCCCCCTTTTTACACCACTCTGCAAACGCGCCTCCTGGTGCACTGCTGCTCGGGGGATGAAATCCACTTTAGTCCTGAGGTCCTCAGAACACATGTGGACCTCATCACCCCACCAGCAGTGCGCCAAGAGGAGGGTTTGCAGAGTGGTGTAAAAAGGGGCGTAGCCTCGGACCACCTCTCAGCAATCCCACTTTTTTGGCCATGACCCCCTGAGCAGGCCTAGGGGGTCAGGGTGTTTCCACCCTGCCCCCTTTTCTTTTTTTTAACCATTTTCTTCCCTTTTTTCTTGTGACTCGGTTTTACCGAGTAACAAGATGGCTGCCAACACTTCTTGGTTTGGAGTGTTGACAGCCAATCAGAATGAAGCTCGTGCTCGGGAGGGTTTACGGATCCACCGCGGTCACCAGATATCGATATTTTTTATTTTTAAAGTTCTCAGGAACTACTGAACGGATTTACACCATTTAAAGCAAAGAGTGCACTCTGGACCAAGAGCTACCTCTCTGCCAAATTTGGTGTTATTCCGTTTAGCAGTTTGGGCTGTAGCCGCAACAAAAGTTCCTATGGAAATTAACATGGAGAAAACGTGTTTTGGGACCCCCCTTTTTTCTCAACCCTGCTTGACGAATCACCCCAAAACTTTCAAGACAGGAGCTGACCGGAGCAGGCCATTAGTTTTGTAAATTTCGCGAAGATTCGTCAAACGGCGCCAAAAATATTGGCAAATCAAAATCGCTTTTCCTATGGAAACTAGGTCTTAACTATAACTACCTACTGGCGACCGCCAGTAGGTAATATATATATATTCATTCACAGGAAAAAAAACAAAGGTGACAAGGATATTATAGTTAGGAAGTAGCATTCAAAAAACCTTAGAAATTCACTGAAAAAACCAAAGGTTACAGCGACACAGGGCAACGCAGCTGCACTGCCCCGCGCCACCATTCCCATAAATATCCCTCTAGGTGCCCTGGTGAGGACCCAATAATGAAGCATGCCACAGAGACACCTAATGGGTGAGAGTCCTTTTAAAAATTAGGATGCATGCCTATCAAGAATAAGGCCAAGAGGGACGTAACCAAGATCGTATGCTTCTCTTTTTGGAAATAACTACTGCTTAGCCTTGGGAAGGTCAGCGAACACACATTATGTCTTTTCACTCCCTCTGTTTTTGTTGATGAGTTGATCTAGCAGATATCCGATGTTAACGTTTGGCAGCTCTTTTCCCAAACAGATCAATAATGAGTTTTTTGATGGAACAATTTCCTTTGTGGTGCTGAGTGCCCAAGTCAAGCATCTGAATCTAAAGCTTCAATGCCAGATGACAGTGCAACCCCTTCACCTTGTACGACTCGATCTGGAAGATTGGTGAGAACACCTTGATGACTCATTGAGGAACTCTAATGTATATATATTGTCCATATTTTTTATTTAACAAAGAGGGGGATATAATGTCATGTGATAATGTGCAGTAGGAACCTTGTGGTCCGAGGCAGAATCCTTACAAAGTTATGTAATGAGTTGGGAGGTATTTTTGTGTGTCTGGGTGTGGTCAATAAAATATAAGACGCCGTATGTTCAGTTAACGCCTGCATGCCTAAGAATAAAGATTAGTATGTAGTTCTGGGAGCCCTTGACTTTCGCTCTGGCGCGCAACTGGACAAAGGACATGGGAGTATCCTCCCGTCTGTCCAGCCCCTCCTCTGGGAGGGACCCCTGAGTTGTCCTAACCCTTTTCTTAGGGTATAAAAGGGCTTACCTGTGGGTGGATCTTAGATTCGTTGTGGGACAAGACTCAAGCCTGAAACCAGGTCACTGTTCGACCATCTGGACACTTGGACTCCACTGGACTTTGCCTGGAACTGAGACTACATCGCAGAAGGCTCCTGCTGCTCCTGATCAAGCTGCTCTGCAAGTCTTCTTCATCATCTGTGTCTGTGCTTCATCCAGGATCTTTAACAGACCTGCGGGCATCAAGGACACCCAAAGTAATCTCCCTT
Source organism: Calotriton arnoldi (assembly GCA_963921515.1). Lineage (NCBI taxonomy): Eukaryota > Metazoa > Chordata > Amphibia > Caudata > Salamandridae > Calotriton > Calotriton arnoldi. The sequence goes on from CAWUFW010012920.1 coordinate 39,285, forward strand.
GAATTGAAGGCACCACAATGAAGCAGACCGATCTGCTGCTCCTGACGTCCCATGGACTTCGAAAAGCTCAGCAACTCAGGTGGTGGTTTTGCAACTCACTCGAGACCTGACCTGTCCTCTCTGCAATTTTGAGGCCAGTATCCCTCATCAAAACCGCTGGGACTGAACCCCTGTGCACCACATCGACTTGCCATTGCCAAGGATTGTTTGCTCCGCACTCCAAAGCTCTTCGGGCTACAAGAAGCTTCAGCCTCCAGCATCTCTTCCTGCCAAAATCTTTGTCCTCACTGCATCCTCTGCACCATGGGCCTTCATTTTTCGTGAGCTGCTCGAGGTCCTCTTGCGACTACTGTGCCTCCGGACTTTGGGTCCTATCGAGGGTCTTCTCTTGCTTCAGTGGGTTTCCCTGCTTGCTCGGGCCCGCTCTGACTCTCCTGCACTTGGTGAGCCCCTTGGACCTTGCTGGTCCCAACGTTGCTCCTTCATCGTTTACCGCATCTGCTGCCAAGGCTTGTTGGTGCTCCCGCTGGACACCGACCCCCTGGGTCTCGACTTACAATGTGGGCCAGCTCCTGAACAGCTCCTGGTCTTCCTCAGTGTCACCTGGTCCTCACAGGTGCAGCAACAAAGTCACTGTATTCACTCCTGCATCTTCCGTCATCAGTGGTCATTGCTCTTCCTGCCTCCTGGCCACCTCCGAGTGGCATAGACTTTTTCTCCTCATTCTTGCAGGTTCTTCTCTTCAAGAATCCACACTTGGATTCCACCGGACTTTTGCATAGTCTTCGCCACCGACTTCTTTTCTGAAGTCCTCCATTGTGGTCCACGGCGGTTTCCAACATCACTTCGCACCTATGCACCCGTCTTCCCTGGTGTAGGTATCCTGGTTCCTGGGACATCCATGGGTGGGGTGACTCTTTAACCTTCTATCGTCCACTGGGTTTCTTCAGGTTTCACTGGGAAGGGTCCTTCTTCTTCAAAACTGCAACCGCGACTTTACCGTTGACTTCTATTGAGTGCACAGCTGTGTTTTCACTCTGCACACAGCCTCTTTAGGGTTCCTGGGTAGTTACCTTGGTGGTTCCTTGTGTCCCCAGTTCTTCTGAGTCTCCTGGTCCAAGTATTGTATAATAAATAGACATATTTTTATAACTACACTGTGTGGTTCTTTTCGTTTAATATTCACTACATGATTAGATTTGGTAAAACAAGCTGCTTAACACTCCTTCTGGACTAAGCCTGTAAGCTGCTCCCCACAGCTACCACTTAGAGAGTTTTCAATAGTTGTCTAAGAGCACTAACATGACCCTTTATTTCTTTAACAGATTTTTATTGTTTTACAAAACGAGAACAGGTTTCACATGCAGTAATGCAGAAGTATATATTAACACATATCCGATGTTAGACATCTTATAGTCAGGGTGATCCCTCCCTTGTTCTGGCTTGGTGTGAAGAAGTATTATTTCAGTCATGGAAATGTAGTGTATTCACTAGTATGGATTCATCATTACACATATCTTTCCAGCTATGTCTTGACGAGCGGTCATCAAGGTTTAAGGGTGCAGATGAAACTGTAATAAACAAACCGCTCCCTCCCTCCCTCCCCTCCCATCTCCTCCTTGGCGTGCCGTGGCTGAGTCAGTCTTTTATTGTCAACGTAGGAAGTGGTACATACTAATGATGGAGGATAGCCACCATTACGACATCAGAACCCTAACCGACAACGGGGAAACAGCAGCCCTCATCCTCTTGGACCTCTCCGCGGCGTTCGACACCGTCTGCCACCGCACCCTAGTGAAGCGCCTCAGCAACATCGGAATCCGAGAGAAAGCACTGGAATGGATCATCTCGTTCCTCGCCGGAAGAACCCAGAGAGTCCGCCTCCCCCCGTTCAGATCCGAGGCCACCGAAGTCATCTGCGGCGTTCCACAAGGATCTTCACTCAGTCCAACCCTCTTCAACGTCTACATGAGCCCCTCGCAGCCATCGCACGCCAACACAACCTCAACATCATCTCCTACGCCGACGACACCCAGCTGATCCTCTCCCTCACCAACGACCCCACCACCGCCAGAGCCAACCTACACGACGGGATGAGAGACGTCGCCGACTGGATGAGGAACAGCCGCCTTAAACTGAACTCAGACAAGACGGAAGTCCTCATCCTGGGCTCATCACCCTCCGCCTGGGACGACTCTTGGTGGCCCCCGGCCCCTGGGCACCGCGCCCAAGCCAACGGACCACGCACGCAACCTGGGCTTCATCCTGGACTCCTCCCTGTCGATGACCAGACAAGTCAACGCCGTCTCATCTTCGTGCTTCAACACCCTGCGCATGCTCCGCAAGATCTTCAGATGGATCCCCACTGAAACCAGGAAGACCGTCACCCAGGCACTCGTCACCAGCCGACTGGACTATGGGAACACCCTCTACGCCGGAACCACAGCCAAACTTCAAAAAGACTCCAGCGCATCCAGAACGCCTCCGCACGACTCATCCTGGACATCCCCGGCACAGCCACATCACCGGACACCTGAAAGACCTGCACTGGCTCCCCGTCAGCAAGAGAATCACGTTCAGACTCCTCACCCACGCACACAAGGCCCTCCACGACCTGGGCCCCAAGTACCTCAACGACCGCATGACCTTCTACACGCCCACCCGCCAGCTACGATCAACCAGCCACGCCCTCGCCACCGTACCACGCATCCGCAGAGCCACCGCCGGAGGAAGATCCTTCTCCTACCTGGCAGCCAAGACCTGGAACTCCCTCCCCACTCACCTTCGGCGAACCCAGGACCATCTCTCCTTCAGGAAGCAGCTCAAGACCTGGCTGTTCGAGCAGTAACTTACCCCCTCCCCCAGCGCCTTGAGACCCTCCCGGGTGAGTAGCGCGCTCTATAAATGCCGTGATTGATTGATTGATTGATTACTGATACACATTGTCTAGGCTTTTAGAATCTCCTCTGGTCTCTCATGTAAGGGAATCTGCGTGCCATTAGAGTGGAATTCCTCATAGCAGATGGATGTCTCACGTACGATCTCAGGGGGTATCTGGTGTCTCCTCAATGGAGGAGGAATCTGGGTGTTTCAACTCTGTCACCAACGCTTCCCATGCCCTAGCAGCCTCTATGGATCCTCGACCCCTTCTGGCTTCTCTCAGTCTTATAGCTCCTTCACAATCCGCCCAGTGTATGACCTATTTTTTCCAACCCTCTACTGAGGGCCCCCTCTGGGGTTTCCAATGCCTGAAACCTCTCTCTTAGCTAATATGAGTACCAGGTCCTGGAATCTACTGGCCACTTTGGTCTTAGAGGTGTGTGGGAACCAATGCAACAGACAGTGTCCCAGTCTGCAGGGAACCTCCCTCTGTGTCACTGCCCCCAAAAGCCTCTCAGTTCTGGGCAGCTCCAAAAGATATGCAGAAATTCTGCACCTAACTCCTTGCAATGTGGGTGTTTAGCGATTTCTGTCAGAACGTATCTATTTATCCTGTCAGGTGTGAGATATGCCCTGTGGAGCATATAGAAGTTTTTTAATTGAAACCATGCATTTATAGACACTTTAGGGGAGCGTTCCACCAATTCATATCAAACTTTTTCTTCAATAGGAAACCCTAGGTTTCCCTACCATCATAGTCGCAAATTATTAAGTGTGGGCAATGCCTCATCCCACAGCCAGCGGTATAAACAAGTGACTGCCTTATATGTAGCAGAGGAGGCCACTAGGTATTGACACCCGCCTCCAGAGTGAGGGTTCAGTAAGGCCTTCCCCCCCAGTGTTTATGAATTGCTGCGGCTAGGGCTCTATGTAACAAAAAGTGTGCCTGTGGTAAATCATAATGCTCTTGAAAGTCTTCGAATGATAACAGGTAACCTTCTTCATAGAGCACATAGATAGTTATTACTCCAACCTCCATCCATTCCTTCAACCCACGCCAGTCGCCCCCATGAGGAAGTTTGAGAAGAAATTCCAACAGAATTTCTGGGGTGTATGGGTGCCCAGCTTTCAGCTTCTGTAAGCATCTGATCCAGCACTTGCGGAGTACTCTAAATTCTGAGCTACCCCCACCCCTGGAGTGGGTAATCGCAACACAATGCGGGATAATAGATTCAGGCTCTGTACAGCAGGGTCCAAGTGTTCTGTCCTATGGACCCTCCCAGCCACCCTTGTGCGTGCCACTGCAGCTGTGCAGCTAAATAATAACCAACAAAGTCTGGGAGTGCCAAGCCACCCGCCGCCCTAGGTCTCTGAAGTGTGGTTAGCGCCACTCTGCATCTGCCGGATCCCCGGAAGTACTACAAAGAAGTATAATAATCTAGGCAAGGTCACCATTTTTAGTAGGGCGACTCTGCCAATCACGTGAGGAGGATGGCGAGCCCAGAACTCCATATTCATCTTCACACCCCGAAGACTCTACCGATATTCCCCTCTAGGAGGTCCACCGGATCGAAGTATATATTTACCCCTAAGTATGGGAGGCATCTAGACTCCTATATCACTTCACCCACTGCGGCCGGTCTATCTCTACCCGCCGTAGTAGGGAAGAGGCAGAATGTTTCCCAGTTAATTAATAGTCCTGATACTCTTCCAAGGTGTGCAAGGAGCTCCCTTGCCTCTTCAAAATCCTCCCCCACGGTCCTGGGAAAAAGCATGAGGTCATCAGCATATATCGCAATGTGGTGGTGCCTACCCATTACCTCCAAACCCCAGTAGGGAGCCCCAGTTCTGGCCTCAGCAGACAGAGGCTCCATAGCCAGAGCAAATAGTAGGGGTGACAAGGGACAACACTGTCTAGTACCTCTGCCCACCTGATAGCTGTCCGATATCTTACCCCCGGTTCGTACTCTAACCCGAGACTCTGCATTTAATAGGGCCATCCATTCTACAAAGGCGGAGCCCAGTCAGAACTGTTGCATCACTCTAAAAAGATAGGGACATTCCAGGCTGGCAAAGGCCTTTATGTATATTACTGCGAAGATTTTGCCTTCTTCCTTATGGCATGAATCCGCTTCCCATATTCGTAAGAGCCTCTGAATATTGAAGGCCGTGTTACGGCCTGGTATAAATCCCGCTTGGTCCTGATGAATTAGGGTCATCATGTACAGGAGAAGCTGGGTGGCCAATACTTTGCTTAGGGTCTTACAATCAAAATTAAGCATTGATAGCAGTCTGTGGGCCGTTTTATCGAAGGCCGTTTTCCCAGGCTTTAATAGAGGCACAATCAGGGCCTCCCTGGTGGTCTCAGGGAGTCTCCCCCCTTGCTTCGCTAGATTACAGAGTTCCACCAGATGAGATCCGAGCACTTCAACATACATTTTTGTTAAAACATATTTTTATTGGCATTTTGTTATACATTTAGCAATACACATTTATGTTCCTACATAAATCTTTCACAATCTCTTTCAATCGGAGTATTAGAGTTTAGTACAGTTGCTAAGCGCTCAATGTCCTAAGTGTGTCTTCAAGATGTGGCACAACAGTCGTATTCCACGCTAGTTAACAGTGCACAGTTCGACCATTACAATATTGTATTTTCATGGTAACATCTCCCAATTCCATGTGACCTCAGGGGATATCTTGACATGTCTGCCACTTAGGTTAACTATATCTGGGTACTTGGTGTCTATGCCACATCAGGATCTAATTTACAGAAATGCTGTCGAACAGGGTAATAAAACAGGGTATCAAACTGCCTGTCTAGGCTCGGTGAAGCTCTATCTATGAATAAAATGTTGTGCGTGTCGTTGAGCACCCAGGAGAGGGCCAAAGAGGGTAAGTGGACCGATGGGGGCGGGGGGGGCAGGAAAAAAGTAAAGAAAAGCGAAAGGCAACTCTTCATACCAGTTCGTTACAGGGCTTCGTTAACGCCTAGCCTCGTCTCAGACATAGATCCCTCTGCCAGCCGATCTTCAGATTCCCGTCCTATTATATAGGGGGGGGGGTTCCCAAAAGTCTTGGTCATATAGTCTAGTGGTCTGGGGCGTGGGCACTTCAGTACACTATGTTAGGGTGAGGGGGCTTCGCTTTCTCCATCTGTGCTACTTGAGGAAGGCGGGTATTCCCAAGCGTGTAGAATGTCCCTCCATTGTTCCGCCATAGGGCGTTGGCGTAGTCCTCTCAACTCCTCCCTACGCAGCGCTCTCTCTTCTGCACCAGCCCAGGTAGTCACCTCCCACTGCCAGGTATGCGCTTGCGGCCCCATGGGTGCCTTCCATGTGATTGCTACATGCCTCCTAGCCAGCACCAGCGCCAGATCTATGAACCTATTTCCTACCTTACGTTTAGGTGATCTAGGGAAGAGTCCAAGTAAGCAGACGTCCGCGACGAGGTTAAGCATTCGCCCCAGTGTGTTATTAAGTTTGGAGAGGACTTCCTGCCAAAATATTTGTGTGACCCTACACTCCCAAGTCATATGCAAGAAATCTACATCTTCTAGGTTGCATCTCGGGCATCGCCTCGGCTCTCCTCCAAAGGTGACAAAGATCCTATGGGGCGTCAAGTACGCCATGTGCACATAGTAGAATTGAATGTATTTCAATCGTGTGCTCCGTGATACTTTCTTAGGGGATTCCAAGATTCTGCCCCACTCTGCATCTATGAGAGCCTGTCCCAAGTTTCTGTCCCATTTCTCACGCAATCGTAGCAGGGGAGTCAGAGAGGCCTCGCGTAGGGACGAATAAAACCATTTAATTTGGTGTCTTGCTGTGCCCAGAGTGATTAGCGAGTGGAACACACCATGTGTCTCTTGCTCCTCTCTATTCTGACCCCAGAGCTGCGCAAACGTGCGCTGCAGTGCCTCATAGGTTAGGAACTGGCCCGGGGGCAAGTCACAGCCCTCTGCCAATTCCGAGAATGGGAGCAGATGTTTCTCATGATAGCAGTCCCCCACGTTTTCAAGGCCCACCGCTGTCCAAGGTGCCAATTGTTCCGCAGTGGTGATCTGTTGTGGGTCGCCATGGGGCAGTCCCACCAGTGGTAACTCTGGTGAGTATTTGGGAGTATCAGGTATTCTCCTGAGGCTACGCCGCCAACACTGCAACGCTGTGGTCTGCATTACTGAGGTGTATGAAACCTTGGTTGCGGGTACCAGGATCTTTGCCAGCAACAGATTAAGGCTCTGGTCCGGTTCCATTAAGAAGGTCCCATCAGTGTGCGCCCCCTTCCAGCCATTGGGCCAGCCATTGCATTTGGGCAGCGAGCTGGTACAGTTCAAAATCAGGAGCGCCCAAGCCTCCTGCATCTATAGGGTGTCTCAATATCTGGAGCGACACTCTGCGCCTACCCTCTCCCCAGATTAAGTCTCTCACCAGGGAGTCCAGTTTGCGGAACCAAGCCGCTGGCATCAACACAGGCATATCAGCAAAATAATTTAATACTCGGGGAGCATAACCATTTTCGCCAGCGATATTCTAGCCATTATGGGGAGGAGTAGCATACCCCAAAATTGTATGTTAGATCGGAGCGACCCCAGTGCCTTTTCCAGGTTTCCCTCCCTCAAATCCTCCAACGAGTGGAAGATCTGGACACCCAAGTATTTAAAAGTGTCCGATGCCCAGCTAACAACTGCGGGCACATCCAGGGGGCGTGTCAGTGGTCCAGCCACCGGGAACAAGTACGTTTTGCGCATAATAACTCATAAATCTGACAGTATCCCAAATGCATCCAAACGTTGCAAGGCCGTTTCCACTCCCCGAGCAGCGTCACATAGGTAGACTAGTAGATCATCAGCATAAAGAGAGATAATATACGTTCGTCCTGCTATGGTCAGCACCATGCCTTCTCCTCCCTGTTTAAATAACTCGGCCAACGGTTCTATTGCCAACGCAAAGAGGAGTGGCGACAGAGGGCAGCCTTGCCGGGTACCTCATGCAACCAGATATTGCGGGCAGATGGTTCTGCCGGTCTTTACCCTGGCTGTAGGGCGAGTGTACAGCAGTCGCACCCATGCTATCCAATCGTTCCCCATTCCCAAGAGCCTCATAACAGCCAGCAGGTAATCCCACCCCACGGTGTCGAAGGCCTTTTCTAGGTCAATCAAGAGAATTGCAGCCTATCGAAAGGCCCGCGCCTCCAGATGGTATAATAACGAGTACAACCGACGGAGGTTATATGAGGTGTTGCGGGATGGGATAAACCCATTCTGGTCCGGGTGGATTAGGTCCTGCATGTGCGGGAGCAACCGGAGCGCCAGTACCTTGCTAAGTATCTTAAAATCAGTATTTAGCATGGAGAGGGGTCTATAATCCATCACCTCAGCATCCGGGGATGTAGTCTTAGGGATTGGGATCACCAGCGCATCTCGTGTGGTTGGTATCTGGCAATTGGCCCAATTGAAGCGACTCCGCATATAGGGTCAACAGTCTTGGAGCCAGGTCAGCCCCATATTTCTTATAGAACTCACCTGGAATGGAGAGGGGACTGCATAAAGGGTCCTGTAATAATCCCTGAACAAGGCGTTGATTTCCCCTGGGTCATGCAGAATTAATCCGGCAGTCGTCCGTACGCGCATGATCGGAGCTCCATGCGTTTCCGGCCGAATCAACTAGGCTAGGAGACGACCAACCGTCCCTCCTCCCCCTGAACCCTGTCCATATATGTCCTATAGTCGAAGGACCTAAGTCGCTCTAAGATGTCAATGTGTTGTGTGTATTTTTCCAGAAGGCGTAGATGAGCCTGCACGTCCCATCCCTGAAGGTTATCCAGCACTCGTATTTCTCCCTCTGTGGCCAGCAACTCATGGTGGAGTTCCCTACGCACCCCTACACTACGCCCAATACAATGTCCCCGCACCACCACCTTAAATGCTTCCCACTCTATCAGAACAGAGGATGCAGAGCAGCCGTTAGCAGTAAAATAATCGCTGACAGGGGAGTGCAGGGCCTCTGCAAATGGCTCGTCTTCTAGGGACATCGGGTCAAGGCGCCACGTAGGTATTGGGGGTTTTGCTCCTTTTGGCCGATAAGTCAACAGCAGTGGGCTATGGTCAGACAGAGTCCGTCCTAGGTACTCCGTATGTTCAATAGAATCACCAAGGGACGGGGAACACCAAAAAGCGTCCAATCGTGTGTGGAGTTGGTGTATTGGGGAATAAAAGGAATATTCTCGTGGATTCCCATGTTGGATCCTCCAAACATCTTGCAATCCCGAATGGGACATCCAGTCTCGCAGTCCAGCTGCCATTCAGCGGGTCTCGGCCCCGGGCAGGGGAGGGTGAGAGCGGTCTAAGTCCACGTCCAGTACCCCGTTAAAATCCCCTCCTATTAGTACTGAGCCCACCATCATGCCCTCTACTTGAGTGGAAAGATCAGCCATATAGGTAATCTGATCTTGGTTAGGGGGATACACACAACCCAGCGTAACCTCCCACCCCCACAATCTCCCCAGGAGGAAGACATATCTGCCCTCTTTGTCAATAGCAGACCTTGTTAGTTCAAAGGGCACTCCTGCTCTAATCCAGATTAACGCCCCACGGGCATATGCCGAAAAGGACGTAGCATATACCTGTCCCCTCCACTACCTACGCAGTCTGTCCACTTCTATTTGGAGCAGGTGCGTCTCCTGCAGAAGGGCTATCGGCACTCCTCGTCTCCTAAGGTAATTGTGTATGTTGTGGCGCTTAGTCATGGAGCCCATCCCTTTAATGTTCCACGTGAGTAGATTAAACATCTGGTAGTGTGCTGCCATTATTAGCAAAGTATTCTATCTCTCCCATCACCCCGAGCCCCCCGCCGCCCCGTCAAGGCAAAAGACATTTTGATCACTACACCGCAGACCAGACAGGGCTTATATAAGGGAAGAACAAAACCAAAACAGAAAAAAAGGAGATCCCAACATGGACCAACTCCCCAGTCCCCAGAGCAGTGTGGCAACGGCCACCCGCCCAAACACTTCATACAACTGTGATAGACGATCAAGGTCCAAAACAACTATGGTGAGGTCCTACAGGGGGTCGTGGCTTATTTCAATGTCTTGTGTCCGTATGTAGAGTGTCAGGAACCGTGCCGGGCACCGACCACCACAAAAGTCAAACCTGGACCATTTTACCTCAGTGTTTCAGTGTGGCCCCGCTGGCTCCAGAGGACCAGGACGTGCGACCAAGTCCATTCTACATTACAGCCCCCTCTATACGATCTCGTCCGCAGTCTTCGGGGTGATCTGTGGCATAATTAAGCTGTCCGGATTGGAGGAGTCCGATTCCGAGCCCGTCGAGCCCCTCGGCGAGCGCGACCCTATCTCCGGCTGCTGCCGATCTTCTTGCATTATCTCAGCCACCGCCTGCAGTGCCGCAGCTCTTTCACGCTCTGTCTGTGAGGGGCTTGGCTTTTTGGGGGCGCTCCTCTCCTGTCGCCTCCTGGTGCGTTTTCCAGTCCATCGGTTCTGGTGGGGCGACGCCTGCTCCCGCGCCACTCGGGGGGCCCCAGTCTTATATTCCTCCAACCAGTGGCGTAACGAAACTTGAGGGGGCCCCCCTGCAAAGAATATGGAGGGGGCCCCCCATGCTCCGGATTCAGTCAGGAGCTCTCAGGTCAGGGGCCTGCTGCGCATGCACCAGTGGCGGCCGGTGGATCCTAAAAGTGGTGAAACGAAAAGCTGAGATCCAAGTTGAAGGAGCAAGTGAGTACAGCAAGCACACCAAAGTGAAAGAGGAGTGTTCGAGGTTGGCCTTCCCAAGTGGGCCCTTTAACCACTCAAATTTCAGCTTTAAATAAATTCAGTCATTTGTCTCCAAAACATCAGCTTGTCGGTTTATGAAAGCAGACACGTTTTGCTATTAAATACTAGCTTTGCATTCTTGAAAAATAATTTAAATTCCCTAAATCAAGAAGTTATCTTTTTTGTGGAAAAGTTCAATTATTGTCATGAACCACTGCAACACATGAATAGATTCTGCCTTGAATATCTATGTGTCATAGTTGCATGTCATATGTGCCAATCTTATGCCAAGAATTACCACCATTATGCCGAAGCTAGCATGAGGGCTGTGCACCACCACGCAATCAGACAGGAATTACCACTATTATGCCAGGGCCCGCATTTTACCCGGTTTGGGCACCATTATACCATGGGTGAGCACATTGGGCCGATATGTACCACCATTATGGCAGGGCCAACATTATGTCATGTTATTTTATTTATTAAGTACACAATCATGGAACATTGCTGGTGTTGAAATGGGGCAGCTCTGTAGAATCTCACTAGTGGCCGTGACAAGCTCCCCTCTTTACCTAGTGATAGTTTTTTCTACACAAAGGCATGTCGCAGGCACTATGGAAAAGAGAGAACAAGATATCAACGGCTTCCTTCTTTGTCTCTAACAGTCCACCCACTCTCGTCACAGCCCTTCCCACAGTACACAAGGACACCCATATGTCCCCTGTACCCTTCTACAGGTCAAATGCATATCAACCATCCTGGAATGGTTACTTATTTAGGAAAGTATGGGAAGAAATTTTAGAGAATACAAATAGCTTGACCTATATGCGAGATGCAGGGTCTGTAATTGGCTATGGGGCACTGGCGTTCAGTTCTCTGCAGGACAGCTGAGGGTCACGACTTCAGAGCTCACTGTGTTTACTCCCTGCCCTGTGTTAATTCATGGTCTATGTAGTGCAACCTTATTTACACCCTGTAGTATTTCATTGTCTCTCATACACCACTGTCCACCCACTGTATTTACACCCTGTATTTCATTGTCTCTCATACACCGCTGTCCACCCACTGTATTTACACCCTGTATTTCATTGTCTCTCATACACCGCTGTCCACCCACTGTATTTACACTCTGTAGTATTTCATGTCTCTCATACACCACTGTCCACCTACAGTATTTACACCCTGTATTTCATTGTCTCTCATACACCCCTGTCCACCTACTGTATTTACACCCTTTAGTATTTCATTTTCTTATTCACCACTGTCCACCTACAGTATTTACACCCTGTATTTCATTGTCTCTTATTCACCACTGTCCACCCACTGTATTTACACCCTTTAGTATTTCATTTTCTCTTATTCACCACTGTCCACCTACAGTATTAACACCCTGTATTTCATTGTCTCTCATACACCACTGTCCACCCACTGTATTTACACCCTTTAGTATTTCATTGTCTCTCATACACCACTGTCCACCTACTGTATTTACACCCTGTAGTATTTCATTGTCTCTCATACACCACTGTCCATCTACTGTATTTACACCCTGTAGTATTTCATTGTCTCTTATTCACCACTGTCCACCTACAGTATTTACACCCTGTATTTCATTGTCTCTCATTCACCGCTGTCCACCCACTGTATTTACACCCTTTCATATTTCATTGTCTCTCATACACAACTGTCCACCCGCTGTATTTACACCCTATAGTATTTCATTGTCTCTCATACACAACTGTCCACCTACTGTATTTACACCCTCTAGTATTTCATTGTCTCTTATTCACCACTGTCCACCTACAGTATTTACACCCTGTATTTCATTGTCTCTCATTCACCGCTGTCCACCCACTGTATTTACACCCTGTAGTATTTCATTGTCTCTCATACACAACTGTCCACCCGCTGTATTTACACCCTGTAGTGTTTCAATGTCTCTCATATACCACTTTCCACCCACTGTATTTACACCCTTTCGTATTTCAATGATTTCTTCATGTCTTTCTTCTCTCAGCCTCCATTAGCCATCTTGCAACAATAAAGTCATAATAAACTACAGCAAAAGAAACATACTTTGGCACAGCCAATAGTTCTGCAACCAACGTCAGACCTATTGGCTTTGCCAACGCTTATTAGATATGACATCTTACATGGATTCTCCCCTTCCGACCCACAATGTCCTTCCCTTCTTATGTGTGTCCTACTCTCTCCCATATGACTCTGGTGATAGTTTGCTACACTCCAGTCCCATTTATTTCCCTGAATATATCTCTATTATTTTTGGCATTTCATTGCTGTTCGGGGGGCTCATTCTATGCTTCATTAGACTTTAAGTACCAATTTATAACATGCTCTTTATTGCATTCTTCAATAAAAAATATTACCAATGTGACTAACAACAAATAGAATTCATAGGAAAACAAACATAAAATAAAAAGTGCACAGCATGGGCGGAAACTGAATACCTAAAATGTATTAAAAAAAAAGAAAATGAAGGTTCTGTGCTGTGGAACCTGGGAATGACTTTCCCCAACTCTATAGTACTCCGGAGGCCCCTAAAATGTGAGTTTTTCAGTTAAGCTGGAGTCAGTGGCGTAGCACAAGCCTCACGCGCCCTCATTTAAGGAGGTGAAAATGGCCCCCTGGCTCCTGGTTGGGTAGTGAAAGACAGCTATAGTCAGTGTACCCCTCCCATTCCTAGGCCCCGATGCCACTGCACATGCTGCACCATTGGTACGTACGCCCATGGCCAGAGTCTAAAAGTAAATAAAGGGCTGATGATAAAGCGAGTCAATAATACTAGGCAGGTGCCTAGGGTGCCAGCACCAGACAGTGCCAAATTGACACCAAAAGTATCAAATATTACCAATTTGTTCCAAGGAGGGAGCAAAAAATAAAAAATAGAATTTTGCTGAAGGCTCCAGATAGTTTTGCACTTGGTCTCAAATGTCGCTCAAAAATGTGCAACAACCCCAGACATGTTCTCCCTTCCTTTGCAACTGGGAAGACCACTGATACAAATGAAATGTGGCATAACAGCCAGAGATGCTGGCTTTGGAACTGGGGGATCATGCTCGAGTCTCAGCGTTGGTTCAACATCCTGTGATTCTGGGCAAATCACTTAATCTCCCCGTGCTTAAAAAATAAGTGTGGCCTTGTGTAATGTAACTGGTGCTCATGTAAAGTGCTCCAATACCTTGGGGGCGAGCTTGCGCTATATTGAACTATTAAAAAAAGTACTCTCTGTCATTTTCTACACGTACATCCATTTTCAAACATTCTTGAGCCATTTTTTTAAATCTCTTCTGTGGAGACCTGGGAACGTTTCCATGCTCACTATCAGCATCGGGGACACTGCAGGCCACTAAGGAAACACTCCGTGCCATCCAGGGAGACGCTCCAACTCAAACAAATGCGAGGCCAATTGCATTTCCAATGCTTGCTTACCTTCCAATGCGTCCCAGCAGAGTCCTGTTCCTGGAGCTGCAAACCTTCTCCTGGCCGTCAGCTCTGTGCTGCCTCCTCCCTTCTCAGAGGCTGTGCCCTGTGGTGAATGCTCTCTCTGGGGCCCCACCCCCATCCTTGTTCCGCCCGGCTCTGACTGAAGAGAAACAATGTAACTTGTTACTTTGTTTCTCTTCAGTCCTGGGTCAACACGAGGAGCTCAGAGCAGGCTGCAGACTGCACCTGCTTTCTAGAGCAAGCCTTTCTCTCACAGCTCTTTACCGAAGAGCTGAGGGGGCCCCCATCACCTACCGAGGACTGGGGGCCCCCCACACCGCGGGGGCTGTGGGTGTGTTTGTTACGCCCCTGCCTCCAACCACTCCCAGGCCACCGCGGCATTCTCAGAGAAGTGCATCTTATCGTCCTCTATGATACGCAGTCGAGCTGGGAAGATAAGGGAGTACTGGGGGCCCTCTGCTCTCAGCGCCTTCTTAATCCCAAGGAAGGAGGTGCAATTTCGCTGTACTTCGAGAGTATAGTCCGGAAATATCGAGACCTTACTATTACCCACTCTAAATGGGCCATCTGAGGGAGCTCTCTGCAACAAAATGTCTCTGTCCCGGTAATGCAGGAGGCGGGCTACCACCGGTCTAGGAGGACAGCCTAGCGCTGGTGGCTGCAACAGGACACGATTTGCTCTCTCCAAGGTGTAGAACTGCGTTAACCCTTCTGGCGCAACCACTGTGCGGAGCCATGGTTCCGAGTAGGATATCATATTACTATTTTCAATCCCCTCCGGCAGGCCTAGGATGCGGATATTGTTTCTCCTATTGTGCCCCTCACTATCCTCCGCGCTGTGCTCCAGTATTCTGACCCTGTCGTTCAGGTCTGCCATTTGTTTAAGCGTTGCCTGGTGAGCCGTGGTCAGCTTTTCCAGAGAGGTCTCCACCACTTTCACTCTGTCACTGAGTTTCTGAAGTTCAGCATGCAGTAGTCCCAATCCCACGGGCACCGTGCTTATGTCCTAGTGTAAAGTCTCTTTTGTGTCCGATATGGCCTCTAGGATCCGAGCCAACTGTTGTTGTATGGGGTCCTCAAGGGGTGGTTCCTCAGGGGTAGTCCGGGTCGGCCCCCGTTGGTCCCCTTCCTGCTCTGGGACAGCCTCCTGCAATTTTGCTCTGGACTTACCCATTGCAACCACCCTGGAACACAAATGTCACAACACAATCCCAGGGTCTCCCCAGCGTGGTCCCCTCCGCACCAGCAGTAGTAGGAACAACGAACAGAAGACCAGCGCAGGCTTCCGCGGAATTCAACGTCTCCCTCCACACAGGGCCCTCACACTGCATCAGGCAGGCCTCCCCGAAGCCACAGCCGAGTCCAACAACGTTACACCACCACAGGTGGGGCAGATGGGGGGAGGAGAAGCCCTCTTCAAGCAGCGGGCCTATGAGGATCGCCCAAAGCTGAGAGCCAGGCACTCACCGCGCCACCAGGGTCACGGTGCCATCGCCGGGGGGCCGCATCACTACCCCTCTCCGCTTTCGCTTTGCAGGCAGATGAGCAATGTGGGTTCGAGGAGATCACACAACAGTCCACAGGTGTCACAGCCAAGCCCCCTCTCGGGTGCTCCCCTCTGGCTCGCACCTCTACAAGGCACTCTTCGACCACAGTTCTCACTCCGGAGCAGAGGTAAATGAAACTTCACAGGGTGCGCATAGGCCAGTAGCAATCATTTGCAACCAAGCAGGTTCCCCAGGGGCAGGATCCAAGCCGCCGCCACCCCTGCACACTCACAGCGCAGCTCAGGGCCAGCCGAGGTTCCTCTGGCACACAGCGCCCCCAGGTCCCGTGGGCTCGCGTCGTCTCGCACTCCGGTGCCCTGCAGCAGCCGAGGAGAGGGGCTGGCCACGGCGGCGGGCACCACTCCGCCTATTACTGGCAGCACGAAGAAGGAAAAAAACACTCACATCGCCCCAGGCGGGCCGTCTCTCAAATCTTTCCTCCGCGCGGCACCCGCTCTCAGGGGGGAGGGGGCTCCCAGGCCATCCCCAGTTCCAGCCGTACTATGGGCAAGTGCTCCCAGTGCCGTTGGCCACACCAGTTCCGCGCCGCTCCACGGGGGTCACCACCCGGCTGTCACCGGCATGTGGACTCTCGCCAACAGCCGCCCGCTGCCTCCTCAGTGCAATCGCAGCTCACTGAAGATGCCGGTCTTTCGAACTCTGCGGCCCAGCGTCAATCCGGCCCTCGAGTCCACCGATCGACTTCACTTTGGGCCCGGCCGTGCTCTCACGCAGCTCTCAGCATCTCCGCCAAAACTCATCTCAGGCGACCACCACAGGGTCCCTCCAGAGGCAGCGGGCCTCCAGACAACTAGCGGTCGCACCTAAGAGAGTGCGCAGTGGTAAGGAACAGTCTTTTTCAGTGGATAAATGAGTGGTCGGCGCAGAGCCTCTCGCTCACACGTCCGCCATTGCTGGCTGCTAAGCCACGCCCGCACTTCAACATACATAGAGTAAAATTCAACCGGTAAGCCATCGGTTCCGAGTGTTTTATTTTTGGGCATTGATTTAATGGTGGCTCTGACTTCCTGTATATCTATGTCGCTCCCCAATAATTCCACCTCCTCGTCAAGTACATTTGGTAATCTCAGGGTCCCCAAGAATGAATCAATGTCTACCTCCGAGCCTAACACTCTGCTCCGGTATAGATCGGTATAATACTCATGGAATGCTTTATTAATAGCCTGCTGCCGAAAGGGCATTGGAGTGTGTTCATCCTTAAGTTCCAGGATGACCGATCTCCTATTAGCAGGATTGGTCAACCACACTAGGAGTACCATGGAACGATCTCTCTCTGCATGTGCTTGAATCATGTAATTCCTACAATCGAAGCAGCGCAGTCTTTCAACCTGCTCTGCCACCTGATTCCAGTTTTAGTTGCCAGGTAGGGAAACAAGGCCTAGTACATGTACAACAGAATCCAAATAGAAGGAGGTTATGATAAGAGGTTGTTTAGCTAAGTATTCACTTGTTGTGATGAGGTCATGTGCATCAGGTTTACAAAGGATAGAATCCAACCAGACGTGTAGGTCACGTAGCTGTGAAAAAAATGAAGTCTCTGTCCTCGGGGTGTAATGTTCTCCATGAGTCAATGAGACCCCACTGAAGCTGCCAGTCTCTTAGAACCTCAGTCACTCTGACCATGGGGGACTCCCTCAAGGGTGGGGGAGAGTGATCTAAGACTAAGTTTGCTACACAGTTGTAATCACCTCCCAGTATTACCAACCCCACTAGGTATGGTGCCAATACTCTGGCCAGCGTTGCTAGGAATAAAATTTGATCTACATTTGGGCCATAGAGGCTCCCAATTCTTAATTTGCTCTTATTTACCAGTTACCACTACATATCATCCCTCAGTGTCCACGAGATGGCCAGTACACTGAAAAGGAACCCCTGATGTGATCCACACCAAAACTCCTCTGGCACATGGGTAAATAGTCTGTATAATAAGCATGACCTCTCCACCTACGCTGTAGTGCGGCCCCCTCTTTGGCCGTTAAATGTGTTTCTTGTAATAAGGCGATGTGGACCCCCCCCACCTAGGCAGGTAAGCATATACTTTATGATGTTTAGTCATGGAATTCATCCCTCTAACATTCCACATGAGGCATTTAAATTCTACAGTGTGCACCATGTGACCATCGGTATCAACTGTTCCCTCCTCCCAGGGATACTCTGTGGCCTATCCCCACATGTTTCAAGAATTACGGCTAGATTGTATTCAGCTTGCCAGGCACACCCAGAACCCAACTGGAAAACAAACAAACAATGAAAGCCCCAACTCCTTCTCCCCAGGTCAGGTAAAAGTCCAGATCCCATCCAAACACGATACCAACAGGCATCTACTCGGAGTAGTACCTGTAAAACTGTAACAAGGGGTGAGAGAGAGTGTCCAGTAACCATGCAGAGCATCCCAGACCATTCCCCCCTTATCCATATTCATGTGATAATCATGTCAGGCTCTCATCCCATATATATATGGCAATTAGACAGAAAGCGGTATACATACACAGTGTCCAACAGGGTCCAGTCTATCATGCCAGCTGATCGATGGTACTAGTAGCCCACTCTCAGATAATCTCATCTGCTGATTTGGGGGCAATCTTGTGTAGGTCAGCGTTCAGAGTCCTCCGCAAAGCTAGCCCCCTGATATCCATTAGAATACCGGTTGCCATGGTCACTGTGGGAAGATCGGGGGCTTGTGCCGGCATTTCTGATTACCACCACAGCACTAATTACCTTGTGATGTTCATCTCGAGCCTCCTCCAGTGACAGTGCTCTTTTTTTGTCTGTGTCTGCACTCCGTCCATGAGGTGCAGACAGTGGGTAGCTCCCCCCGATGTAACAGCTGGACCCGACTCAATCCAGGCCCAGGCTTCCTGTGGGGTCTGGAAGAACTGGGTACCATATGGCATGCCTACTCGGAAACGGGCTGGGAACATCATCGCTATGGGCACTTTCATTTGACGAAAAGCGTCTTTTGACAGCTAGGAAGGTGGATAGTTGTCTCTGTACTTCTCGGTTGAAGTCTGGGAATATCATTATTTTGTTGTTGTCAATCTGAAGGTCGACCCTCTGCTGGGCCTGTGTCAGAATGTGATCTTGATCTCTAAAATGGTAGTCTAGCCACTATTGAGCGTGGGGGGGCACCAGACTTAGGTGGGCGCATCAGTACCCTGTGAGCCCTCTCCAGGGCATAAAATTTGGAAAGTCCCTTCGGTGCCACTTCAGTTCACAGCCAGGTCTCCAGATATGTCACCATGTTAGTCCCTTTTGTGTGTTTAGGAACTCCAACGACTCTGATGTTATTCCTGCAAGATCTACATACTAGAATAATGGGATCTCCTTTAAGGACATTCTTGCATTGACTACTGGAATCACCTAAAATCATCAGATGCTGCTTCTCCCCTACCACTTATGTGGGCACCTCAACGTAATTGGAATCTTCTTTCTTTTGTGTCTTAGAAACTAAAATAGGACTGTCTCTCGGCCATCAAGCCCTTTTAGGGATTTAGGGGCGGTCATTTTGCAACGCTGTAAAGGCTAAGGAGTGCACCTCGACCAGACCATCGCTATGCGGGAGATCGTCAAATTTACTCCCAACTTTTATGGTTTTTGGGGTACCTATGCCTGCTATTTATTTCCTGGCTACTACTACTTTACCCCCTCTATTTAGAGTGCGCACTTCTACTTGAACTATCTCTCCACCGCTATCTATGACCTAACATCAGCATGTTGCAACTCACCGCTAGCGCCTCTGACCTCCGTGCCGAGTTAGGCCTGAATGCTTGTAAGATAATCTACCCTCCCAACTTATCGTTGAAATTGAAAAAGACCTACAAACACAATCTCCTCAAACGCTGGCCGGAAACACTTATATCGGACACATTTACTACCTCTAAGGGCTCTGTGGTGACTGACCTCATTTTCTACACTAACAGAAGAGCCCAGTGGAGAAAGACTCTAACTTCTATGCTGAGTACCAAGCTACTAACCAAAACTCCGCACGGTTTCCGCTTAACCACGTTACCCTCCCCTGCCCTTAAGGCTGAGTTGACTATCTCCTTATATAATAATGGAAACATCCTTATTCAAGCCACGGACAGAAATCTCAAACGCTTTGACAATATCTTTATGAGGATTAAAAACACTCTTAATAACTTGACTGCTTCCTCTATTCAGCACAATAACCTCACCTCTATATCTTCACCCTCTGCATCGTACACCTCTACTTCTTTCAATTCTATATCCCAAGCACCACCTATGGGTTTACCCTCTATAATGGCACTGTCTGCACCTTACGCCTCTTCTGCCTACTTGGCTGAGCCCACGCATCTACCTGTATACCGATCTAATTGCTCCAACAACTCAGAGGACACTCTTAACACGCACACCACTATCACTGACATTCCGATTAATCCTCCACTTGGCTCTGGGAGCACCGATCCGAGTGCCTTTCACCCAGGGGTTGCTCCTAGGAATTCTCCTCTTCCCCTCCTCCGGACGTCTAATGTCGCGTCACCGGCCCTACACACTAGTCGACCCGTTAGCTCCAACAAGATAAGGGTTGTGCATCACACCCCCTTCACTTCTAACCATGATAACCATATTTCTCTTCCCCCAGGTTCAGGCATTCCCACCTCCAGGGCGCTGGACCTAGCTGCTGGTCCATCTCCACGTTACCCTTTGACACCTGTTTCTGCCTCCTGTGCTTCTCCTGTTGCCTGTTCTGAAACCAACATGCCGACTACCAAGCCCTACCCTGGTTCGGCGCAGCTCCCTCTTGCATCATTTCTTGCTGATAGTCGATCCTTGGCTGATGACAAATCCACGCTCAAGCGGAACTCTAGCCCCCCTTGTAACTGCGGTAAGGGTCCTACTGTACCTTCCAGTTCCCTACAAACTTCGGGCTCCCACCCTGAGTCTTTTACTGGGGCTGCGGAGGAGTGCTTTAATGGGCCTTACCTGGAGGAGAAGTTCGCTGACCTCAAGCAGGATCTCCTGATTGTCAAAGAGTTCATGCAGTCCTTTCTACAGTTCTCCATGAAGATGGAGAGGATATGGAATCTACACCCTTCACTTGTGAATGTGCATTGCAACACACCTGGAGTCTGCGGGGATGGGGACGAAAAATCCTTTTCCGGATCCCCATTTAGTTCCAGGTGGATCTCTAGGCCTCTGCATAACCATCACTACAGACCTCGTAGGTTTCAGCCTCAGCTGTCGACTGAAGACATCCGCGCTCTTGTATTCTCGTATAGTAGTTTGGGGTCTTTCGCCTCCTCTAACTCCGTTATTAACATCCCTGCTATTTCCCCGACCCTGACAGGGAACCCAGGGTTAACTCCAGATCGGTTAATAAGGAAAACCTACTCCAAATAACTACTGCTCATATTGAAGAGATTATCACCTCCCCTCACATTAATTCTATGCTGCTCAATTGCAGATTGGCTGTGAAACATGCTGCTGACATTTCTGCACTCATCTTAGCACAATATTTGGACTTATTGATTCTCACGGAAACATGGCTCAACGAGGCCTCCTCCCCTGTTCTCGACATTTTAGTACCGCCTGACTATGCCATTATCCAATGTGATCGGCCTGGGAAAATGGGGGGTGGCATTGCCTGTATTCATCGCTCCAGCCTAACCATAAAGCAATCTCAGAAGGCTCCGCCATCTTCCTGTGAGCTACTAATGACAGAAATTTGGAATAAGGGCAAGATTGTCTGTGTTCTCCACACGATTTACCATCCTCCTGGTGACAATTTGATCTTCCTAGAGCAAATCATGGAGCTCATTAGCTCATGTTCTGATCAACCATACCATATCTTCCTTGGAGACTTTAACCTCCATTGGAATGATACCAATGATCTTTTAGTCAGCTCCTTTAAGACTTTCCTCTCCGATCTCAACTTCTCTCAGTTCTGTAAGGGATCCACCCACAACAAAGGCGCCACCCTTGACCTCATTATTGCTAGAGACAATCTCATTCAAATGAAGGACATCCTACCTTGCGACTGGTCGGATCATCATCAAATTGCCTTCCACATACTGGAAAAGACCACTAGCAGAAAGGGACAACCTCTTAAAGCGAAACAATGGTCTCGCAACATGAGAGACGTAAACATCAATGCTCTAACTTCCACCACCATGAATGGACTTCAGCCTCCCCCTAGCATGACTAACCTGGATGATCTTTCTGACCATTACATTAGCACTGTGACTAATATCCTTGACACCATTGCGCCGAAATTTTTTAAAAGGATTCCTCTCAAACAATCCAAACCTTGGTTTAATGGTTCCCTAAATGACGAACGCCGCAAACTTAGGCTTTTAGAGAGGTCCTGGAGAAGCGAGCCTTCCACCACCAGCCTCTATCAGCTAAGGAAAATGAGAAGTGCTTACAATAAAAAAAATTGCATTGGTAAAACTGACCATTTCAGGGCGGAACTGGACGGCGCCAAAAACAGACCCAAGATGCTATTTGAAATCATCAAACAGCAAGCAAACCACACTTCCAACCCAAACCTATCCTCCATGACTCCACTTCCTAGCGGGGAGGACTTCACAGTGCACTTCTCTGAAAAAACTATGAAAATTGAACTGGAGCTCCAACCTGTCACTCCCATGGTGCCGCCCCTAATCTTCACCACATCTCCAGAGGAGCTGGTGGTTCCCTCGGCAGTCTCCTTTTTTCTCGGTTGCTCTCCCAAAAATGACGCCTCTTGGAATTCCTTTATCCTGCCAGATTACACAGAATTCCTCCATGAGATGGCAACTCTAAAAGCGGCCAATCACTTCAATGATCCACTTCCTGCTAAGTTTTTTAAAGACCTCAACTTGGCCATTCTACCTTTTTGGTCGCGGATTATTCATGAATCTCTACTGCAGGGCAGCATCCCTGATTGCCTCAAAATTGGGCAAGTCACTCCCATCCCTAAGAAGCCCAACTCGGATTTATCTGATCCCAACAACTTGAGACCTATCACTAACATCATGACGTTACCAAACTTCTCGAGAAATGCGTCCACAAGCAGCTCTGCAACCATATAGAGAAATTTCAACTACTGGACCTCTATCAATCCGGTTTCAGAGCAGGGCATAGTACTGAAACTGCACTAACGCGCATTGTGGATGACGCCCTGAAATCCCTTGATCATAATGTCCCTTGTCTTCTGATCCTTCTGGACCTGTCTTCTGCTTTTGACACCATCAAACATGAAACCTTGATTAATCTTCTACAACGTAGGATGTGTTTAGCGGGACCGGTCCTAAAGTGGTTTACCTCTTTCTTACACAACCGCACTCAAAGGATTAAACTCAACCATCCCTTGCTTCCAGTACCCAGGTCAGGATTGGAGTTCCGCAAGGATCCGCACTCTTGCCCACGCTCTTCAACCTTTTTATGGAACCTCTCACTGTCATTCTGAACCAGTCTAACATTCATTACCACATGTATGCGGATGACACGCAACTTTACTTGAAGATCTCCTCTCTAGATGACATTAAAACTTTAAATGAGGCTCTTTCGCAAACTCAACATTGGTTAGCCCAGAACCATCTTTTATTGAATACCCTCAAAACTGAATTCCTGCTGATTGCCCCCAACAATCACTCTGCACCTATCCTGGACTGGCTAAAGCAATTCACAGCCCTTAACTGCACCCCTCACGTGGTTGATTCCGCTAAATCGTTAGGCATCACCTTGGACAAATTACTTAATATGCAAGCTCACATCAGTGCCACTATTAGGGGTGCCAACTTTCATCTTAACACCCTGAAGAAAATCAAACCTTTCCTTCCGACCGAAGACATACAACCTGCTGTACAATCCCTGGTGAACTCACATCTTGAATACGGTCTGGTGACCCTTGCGGGCCTGCCTAAAGCGAGCTTGGCCCCTCTCAGAGCCACTCTCAACGCTTCGGCCAGGCTCATCACAGGCTCCAAAAAACACGATCACATTTACACCTGGCCTTGTGCAGCGTAACTGGCTGTCTATTGAAGCGAGGATTCGTTTTAAAAGAGCTTGCCTCGCGGATAAAGCCTTGCATTACAACACTCCGGCATATCTGGTGAACAAGCTCGTTCTTTCTGGCTCGAGTCGGAACTTAAGAAGTACGTCCACACTTCTCTTGAAACCTCGCAAATTCAAGAAGAAAAGTACTTACAAACGTGCTTTCTCCGGCCTTGCACCTAGAATTTGGAACGCTCTTCCTACTGAGATTAGAGCCAATCCTTCCACTGCCTATTTCAAGAAACAGGCCAAATTGATTTTCCTGAGTGATCATTAACTACATCATCGTGTTCTCTTTTACATGTCCCCTTGTTGACAGACCTGACATTTATCCCAACATATCGTTCTCCATTTATTTTATGTTTTGTTGTTAATTGTTATTACCCGAGGGCCCTCACCCTACAAGTTTGTCAATTATTTTATTATGTTGTGCCGAGTTCACTTTTGCTTGTTTTGCTGAATGTTACAGGAAATATTTTACACCCTAGGAGAAATGGATATAGTGTGGCCCACTACCAATTCCCTGATCTTGATTGTGTACTCCTTGTGGTGTCACTGTGCTGACCTCTATTGTATGGAGTTTATTCATGCTTTCGCTGTGTGTACAGCGCTCTGATACCCGCAAGGGTCACGTTCGCGCTTTATAAAACTTTCCAAATAAATAAATCTATTTTCACTGTCTTCTGCCTGCATTTCCAGGGTTTGAACTTTACTTTCCAAAGTGGCCAGCGATTTTTGCAATGCTGTAATCTCAGAGGGCATGTCTATCAGCGTGCGCTCAGTGGTTGTCACCCTTTCTGCCAACCTGCGATAATCGTCTTTAAGTACATTAAGATCAGTTCTTATGGCATCTATCTTTGCTTCCAGCACCTCACGAGAAGTGTAAATGGCCTGCATGATGTCAGATAGTGTTGGCCGGTCCCTGGGGGCCTCCTGCAGGGGTTGTCCATTCTCCTCTTCCACATCAGTTTGCGTCAAAACCAAGCCCGGTTCGGTGGCGCCTTGCCCACGTTTTTTAGTTACCGTCCCCATGCGTAATAAGGTGTGGTTGCCTTTGACTGTCGGATTCTTCCCAGTAGCCCGGCGTTGCAGGGGGATCAGTATCCTTTAGGGAGATATTACTCTCTTCAGTCATGTGTTTGACCCCATGGGAGATACTGCAGGCCCTTTCCCGCAAAACTCCAGGGTACACTCCCATGTAGCGAAAGGGGGTCGGCGGGGTGCTCCTGCAGGAGTATCTTGGTGTTCCCTACAGGAGTCGGGAGTTGGGCCGACACTCCTCAGGGTTCCAGGACAGAACAGTGGAGGAGTAACAAGTGTGTCCCCATGGCTCTAATACTAATACTCCTGGGCTCTGCAAAAGGGCCTGAGGGCAGTTGCGGGGGCCGGCCGCTTTAACCCGCTGTGTCTCGGTGCCCTTGCAATCTTTTATGGGCCATGCAGTTTCACTCCAGTTCCCCCAGGTGGACCTCTCTCTCCAACTTGTGTGCTCTCCCGGGGCAAACACTCACCGGAGGTCTTTTCAGTAGTGGGTAAGGATACATACCTCTTCAAGTGCCGGAGTCGTCTGGTGCCTTCGCAGTTCACCTCCGTAGTGGAGACGCAGCGTCACTCAGTATACCTCTCTGTCTGGAAGGCACTCCGTCCCTGTAATCGCCAACAACCACCTCGGGTTCCAAATCAAAGGTGCAGGCGGAGCACTCCCCAGGGCTGCCGGGGCTTTAGGGTCCCCACCGCCACAACACAGGAGCAGGCGGGGAGGCGGCCAGCAAATGCACGTTGGGATCTCCAGTGCTATGCGTGCTTCAGCAGGGCCCCAATTCACAGTACAGCAGGGTAGGCGGCATCGGCCGCAGCCCAATCAGGACTCATGGCCTCGTCCCAGCAGTTCTCGGCAGGGTTACTTGCCAGTCGAGGTCCATCGAGTGTATTTCCCTCAGGATGCTGGAGTTGGATCTTCCTTCGCTGCTGCATTCATCATTTTACATTGGCTCTCCGGCAGCCGCCATCTTGGGTGAGCGAACGTGAGGTGCTCTTCTTGTCTGTAGCACCGCATCCACCGCAGTCTCCAGACCATCAGCTGGCCTACGGGTATATGAGGTGTCCCCCTGTATTCCCACGGGTAATGTGTGGTCGTTGAGCCTCAGGATGGCAGCGGATGGGGGATCACCGGGCACGAGCTATGCAATTCACGCCTGTCTACCCCGGCGCCTGGCCACGCCCCCACACCACTAACATTACCATAATGTTTGTCTGGATTAGTGCAAGGTGCTTCACTTGAATAAGTGTGCACCATATACTAAGCCAGCCTCCTACACTCAGGTATTAAAGCATTACATAAGGGGACACATCTTAAAGGGTGTCTTTAACCACAAACCTACCTTATTAATATAGCATTGGTTCATGGTCAAAGACTACACCAATATGCAAATAAGATACGCTTGCTCTGCATTGCTTGAGTGCTAACAATGTACCTACACAGGGCTTATAATTGAGAACAGATTTCTGAGCCCCCTCCAGTAATAAGCACTGTATTATTTTTCATTACCATTTTTATTCTGGTATGTGCGCTTTTTACTTCAATTCTCTTTTCATACTCCAAATATATTTATATTCTTGGCGATAGTATTAAAGTGTTGGCTGGATGTCCACATTTTTTTTGCAGCAATGATGTACATGCTGTTCATTACCTAGGGTTACTATACTCTCTTCAGCTAGGCCTTGACTGCTACTCCACATCTACCTAGAGAGTCAAGGAGGTTTAGAAGCCCAGCTTATCAAGTACCAAGTATCATGATCTGAGGCTTACCTTCCAGCACCCACAAGGCGCACAAGCACAATATTCCAAACTCACACTTACTAAGGGCCATATCTACGAGCCCCTTGCGCTGCTGAAGCTTTACTTTTTGTGACACTCCAGCGCAGAAATTTCAAATTCATATCTATGAGACCACGCAACGCCACAATGTGTGGCTTTGAATGGCCTCATAAATATAGAGTAAGGCAAGGCAGCGCAAATCGCTACATTATCTTACTCTGCATTCTGGAGGCATTCCATTGGTGTTGCAATGGGTTTTCCCACACGACATCCATGGATTTTTACACTGCCCCAGGACTCATTTAAACCTGGGGAAGAGCCAAATCCTTAAGAAATATCATCATTTCTGCTCATTTTTTCCTCTTTCTGTGTGTGATGCATTCTGGAGCACACATAGAAAGAGGAAAACGCCTTTTAGGATTGTTTCTGTGCACGAAGTTGCCCCTTCCTGCGCAAAAACAATCCCGCTGACAACAAAGGCACCCTTGCACCATGCTACAAGGGTTCCTCCGTTGGCGCTAGGCTGCCGAAATGGTGCCAACGCAGGGGGAAAAGGACAAGAATGCACCATATTGCATAAATATGGTGCATTTCTGCCCTTTTACTTTGGCGTAGGGCAGCGCAGCAAGATGACTTGCTGCACTGCCCTATGCCAAACCCCCATAACTGAGAGGCCCAAGTTTATTCTGAGGAAGGTAAGGCTGACAACGGTCCTGTAACAATGGTGCTGCTTGGCAAATGGCTTCATATCTCTGGAGGATGCACTTTGCGGCTGCGATCAAACACTAGCTAAAGTTATAAACCTGATGAGTTCTCACATTGCTTAGAAATGGCAGCAGTCGTTTTGAAATTGGTGGGTATACGTTTCCTCATGACTCATAGTGTCCTTACTGGGTAATCAAGATTCTTTGTTGTGGCCGCCAGGACCTTGATACCTGAACTTGTTAAACTTTGGCGATTGTTTGTTTTCCCAGAAAACATGTTTTGAAAATGAGACTGACACAAAGAAGAATAATATGGATTTAAGTCATATTTTGAAACACACTTTACTAGTTTGAAGAACTGATTCTGAGTTACCTTAGAGAGAGATATAACAATATCTTTTGTTGCACAGACAGATATTATTTATGTTCCAGTTTCAAGAATGTCCTCATTCCACTAAGACCAGAGTGTCTGAGACATAGAGACATTCTCAAGTTATATCACTTCTAAGTAAAATGTTAGATGTTAAATATAGAGGTCATGTTCTAAAAATATTCAACTTGTCTTTAACATATACTATTACCCATTGGCATCTGTGCCCAGAGGAGTGATGATTCACAGTGGCGATATCCAATGTCTCTATTTTTGCTCTGATCTCGTGTTCCTTTCACAAGGTTCGACAGTTAACCAACATACCACGTCAGTTGGCTGTGGTTACGTAGAAGTGCAGAAACATTAATCACTCAGGTTCAATCTAGAGTGCAAGACAGATTGCCGAGCCCACGTTCTCTTCTGACATTTGCAGTACATTCCAAAAGTATTCTGTCTCAAATATTAGACATGGCAACTAAATTACAAGAGGTCAGTTTAGTAAGTACTATTCAATTAGGCAGTGTTAAAGGTCATATCTCAAAAGAGAAAAGAGAAAGAAGACATATACAGAAGTTGTGCATGCACTGTGGAAGGGTAGATCAATTAGCTAAGGACTATTGCAGTAAACCTATAACCCCAAAACATCAAGCACCAGTAACATCACACACTGATGGACCACATTCAGCAGAAAATTAGAATCTTTGAAAATGAAGGAGCTGGCCTGCTGAGTCAGTTCCGAGATGAATACCACGCAGTCCTCCGTAACTCATATGACTAGACCAATGAAAAGGACATTATCAAATGGTATAGAACATTGTTTCAGGTTTTTAAAACTTTTAAATTCTGAAGCTTCGGGAAGCTATATGGCCATTCAGTTTGTTCAATCAATACAAATATGTGTGATTAAGGAGATTCCACCTGGATCAGCTGTAGGACTGTCTTGAATTGTGCCTTCATTTTCTTATAATGCTTTCGGGACTGGTTGTGGCTTTCCAGTAGTGGCAAGAATCTGCCTTTCTCCTAAGGATAGATTACTCTCAGAGAGAGGAATAACAACCTCTCAAGATTACCATACCCAGGGGAAAAGATGGATCAGGCAAGAGAGGGATACTGGGGCGGTACTGATGGTAATGTGGCTTTGCACTACATAAAAACTGTCTGGACCTTTGGGTTTCTATAGTAAAGAGCACACAATACATTAGGAGCAAGTCTTTAACATTATGCATCACTCCAAAGCTCACAGTGAATATTGTGATTATCTGGATAATATAAGGGAAGCTTTGAAACTAGTCCCCAGCTACAAGGATACAGCCAGAGAACTGAAAGGAAAGGGAGCATATGTCCAGTGAAGTTTGGCCATAGATCTATCGGTAAGAGAGGAACACAGGGGGAAGCAGAACAACTGGTAAAGCCCTGCCCAACTCGCCTAATTGAGTTAAAAGTAGATAAAACCCAACAACCGCTGTTGCCAAGCAGAATAGTCCATACTTAACCAATAGCTGACCTTCGGGCCTGTGCTTTACGGACCCAGAATTGAAGGGCCTTCCTAGTTGCCATCTAAAGCTTCTAGACCTGTGTATGTTTATGCCACTGATGTAACTTGCTAGTGCCTTTGGAAAGCAATGTCCTAACTGCCTTTGAATGTATTGTTGTAGGACTGACCACTGGAGAACATAAAAATAAAATGAACTAATGGGCAGCAAAACCTCCTTTCAGAATACACTTAGATTTATTTTAAGGGGCACCTTCATGTGAGTGCTTTATTGTGTAGTTTGTTTTTTAAGGTTTTTTTTATGTCAAGGGCCTGAGGAATGAGAGCCAAATTAAATAATTGAAATGTGTAAAATGTGGACTTGTTCATTTTGTTGCCACCTGTGTCAGAGTCTGATGTTAGAGCAGGTGCCCTAAACTGCCCCCTCGTCCTATCCGACTCAGTTAAGTCTCTAGGCATCACCCTTGACAAGAACTTATCAATGGAGGCCCACATCAAAAACTCTGCAAAAGGCGCTCTTTTCTCACTAAAACACCTCAAGAAATTGAAACCTTTTCTTCCCCATGATGACCTCAAGACAGTAGTTCAATCCCTAGTTCTCTCTAAAATCGACTACGGGAACGCCATCCTAACAGGGACTCCAAAAGCTCACCTAGCCCCACTAAGGGCAGTGCTGAACACGGTCGCTCGACTCATATCTGGAGTAAAAAGATTTGAACACATCACTCCAGCTCTCAACTCCCTCAACTGGCTTCCCATGGAAGGGAGGTGTATCTACAAGCTGGCCTGCATCACACACAAAACCCTTCACTCTCCGGCCCCCAACTACCTGAACAACAAACTGGTAAGAGCAGGTCAATCCAGAACTCTGAGAAGCTCCAACTCACTCCTTCTTATCCCTCCGAATCTGAAAAAGAAAACCACCCAGTACCGATCGTTCTCTGGCAACGCTCTGAGGATGTGGAACGCTCTCCCTAGAGTCCTCAGATGCAACCCTCCTTCTCCTGTTTTAAAAGGGACCTGAAACTACATCTTCTTAACAAATACTTTCCTGACCAACGTCAACTAACCTAGACTTCAATATCTGAGTTGACTCCTATCTCTCTTGACATTCAAGGATAGTTGGTGACCGGACTGTATTAGCCACCTTAGTTTCTTTTCTCTCCCTCCCCTGCACTGTTTACCTATTTTTCATGTTGTATTTTTGTATCTCTGTTTTGCTTCCTTACTGCCTTCCTACTATGTAATGCAACTTCCTTCTGTTTTTACAGTGTGTATGTAAAGCGCTCTGATACCCACGGGTCTAGCTAGCGCTGTATAAAACTTTGAAAATAATTTTTTTTTATAAAGGTGCACTTTGAGGATACTTTAGTTAAGTTTTAATGTCACTTGTACCAGCCGTGGTGTCCAGATGTTCTTTGTGCTGCTTTTGGTTACTGGCAGCACAGATCTAGGTATCTGGGTGTATCCCCAACACAAGCTGGATAAAAGGTTTCAATCGTGAACATCCTAGCCTTTCTGTGTCTCCCCAGTCCCCTAAGAAGTTTGCCCTCTAGAGCTGAGGACATGCTGATAAGGGCTTTCCCCTCACACACTCCCAGTAAAGAGAGTCGGTCACTGTATGGCGTGTGGATGCTGCACAACCATTGGACCATAACTTCATAAGTAGTTTATTGGCATATGCTAAAAAATTCACTCTCCTAAAGACTCCAAGGCTTCCCCAAAGTGAAGGTGTTTAATAAGGTACATGTGGTAAAAATTTCTAAGAGCCCGTATGTTATAATGCCACACTCTGAACTAAATTCCACGTGCCTTCCTCAAAAATGTCTGTGGCACAATATATATTCTGCATGTTGCAGGTAAAACAAAAAATGCAGGACCAGCAGGAGCGGCCCGTGCAGGAAAGAGCGGTGGGGGGGTGGTGCAGGGTGGGGGAGGGAAAATTATTTATTTAATTTTCCCTTGCTGTCATTTGTCGAATTCCCCCCTCCCCCCCACCCCACACGGCCCCTCTGCTCCTACCTGCACGGCACGCTCCTGAGGACCAGACAGTGTTATAATGCTGTACTCTGAACAACCTCTGTCTGGTTCTACCTACCAACTACATTCCTCCACAAACCCCACAGATCCCCAAGCGGTAGTGTCATGAAGTTAATAAAAAAGAAACTGAATACTGAGCACATGGTGCAAACATTCATAATAGATAAGTTCAAATCTTTCCCAAAAACTTAAAAGTAACACATAGCATTATCTAAAACTTCTGATGACTGTATATTAATAAATATAAAAATATTGAAAAACACTAGCCCCTGGTCCATCATTCTTCATTGCAGGCTCTCCCATGACTGTAAAGGAGCTGTAGATGTTGTGGCCTTTCATAGTCTAACCAATCCATCTGCAAACAATCGACTTCCTAACTACTTAAAAGTGTGTAGAGTTCTATGAACCACGAACAGGAAAATGTGTGTAGTTCGACTTAGTTCAAGTAAGTTTGGTACTATTGCTCGCTGAAGATATTATTTATATAAGCTTAAATTAAAAGTAATGGAATAATTAAATAAAGCTAAACTGTTTCAAAATCACAAATCATAATTACGTTTTTTGTTGAAAGAGTAATCCTGCAATATTAATGTCGCGCTATGGCTCTTAAACACCCCAAAACTCATAGTAGAACTACGATTTTCTCAATGGTTAGTTTAAAAAAAAAGCTACAGTTCGCCATACCAAAAAGCACTTTGATTATGGCAAGCCGTGGCCTATTTTCGCACTGAACAGTGGCGATAAAAAGCAGCTTTTTTTAGGCGCTCTAAACATATGTTGTTGCCTGTAAGCACCTGCAGACACTGGAATAACTTCAGCGCCACCAGTCACACTTATAAACTTCGGCCCTTTCGTTGTTTGGTGACCTCTTTCTTACAAGTTAGAGCCTGACATTTTCTCTCACACACACACACACTCTTTGTTTGTTTTAAGTTATGAAGCTTACTACAAAATTCGAAAGTTTCCTGCAAACATCCTTCAGAAAAATAAGGGCATTGTGTGCTACGGCTGTTAAAGGAATTCGAACCAGATTGTTTATTAGACGCTAGCAGCTACTTCAAGTTGAACTTTCACAGAGTGTATACACTACAGCCTCAGACCATAATGGAATTATACACACATATCCCAGAGCGCTAATGGAAAGCATGCCAGCGCGCTTTATGTCACAGCCTTTTACCCAAATATGACATCTTTGCCAGGAATGTTAATAAGCAAAAATATGTCACGCAATATAATGCTTTCAGACATCCTACAACTGCAGGCATTTAAATATTTCTAATCCCCATTTTCAAGGAGCTTGCGTTACACTGGAACAGCTGAATAATCATCACACATGCAAAAGGCATTTTTCCTAGCTCCTTGTCGGTCCATTTTTCTGCCTTGTCTGGGCTGACCACCCAAGCCTTCAACCTCCCAGCAGCAATCATAGCCTTGTCACTGAATAAGGTCAAAAGAACACTTTCTTGGGTTGAGAAAAGTGTAGCAAAATGAGTTAAAAGCAGCACAGAGGCATGCTTCAGTACCCGCTACATTTTGTACCAAGTAAGTGAGCACAGTCAGTGATTCAAATACAGTCTCTGGAGTGTGTTTGGTGGGGTCTTACCCAAGACTTCATTTTGCCGAACGATGCCAAACTATTGGTTTTTAAGTCAGTATGAAGACAAACTCATGAAATATTCAAATCCGTCGTGGTCTGGGACAGTGCTGAAGACACTTGTTTCTCATCATCAGCAAATTAGGTATGTACACATAAGAATATCTACAGTCACTCGGTCAAGCTGCTTTCAGTCCGTCAGTCTAGCAGGGGGTTTCCCTGTGTCCTATATGGTCAGTCCCACTCATAACTGGAAGTCTACTTCCGCAGCACTCCAATAGTCACATCCATCGGCAATAACAGGACTACATTGAAGTGTTTGAAGGAATTTCCGTCAATGGATTTGTGCCAGACTGTGAATTCATCACATCACATGCATCCATTTACATATATCGAGTACCTAGTCATCTGGGCAGGGAAGAGCTTTACAAGTACCAGTGGGAAGCATTTACATGTGTGCATTGATATAGAGATTGGAGAACAAACAAGCATTTGCAATGCAAATTGGTCTCGCATTTGTGAGAGTTAGAGGTATTGGCGTTGTAAATGATAATGTCTTTTACTCATGTGTTTTGGATTGGAGAGGATGTATGTGGAGTGGATTTATGTGCCTTGGAATTGTTAGTTGTGAAATGGTGTGTGGTGGAATTGTGTGGAGTGGATTTGTGTAGTGGAATTATGTGGACATGTGGTACTAAGGAGGGACTAACAAGCCTAATAATGAATCAGAAGCAAGCATTTACGAAGGGCAATGATACAAGCCAATGACAAATAGGGTAACATGCCTACACACACACACGCACACACACACTGTAACAGGCTGTTGTACCTATAGATTGGCCACCTGTCTCCACTCTCAATTTAGCAGTCACAACGAGATTGGTGACTTTCCAAGATCCATTCTATAAACCATACAGTATGTGTGAAAATTGGGCAAGAATAAAAGTGCACTGTAGTAGTAGCATTGCGTGAGACTTATTCATTGGTAGCCCTGTAGTCAGAGGCTGGGTTGCGAGTGAAGATAGGTTAACAGCCTTGTTTGTTTCAGATGGTGGGAAGGGTGTGTGCATGTACGCATGTTTATTAACACTATTCTGGACAAAGTTGGCTCTTGCATAATTACTCTAAATTTTGACATATGTTGGGCATCTTTGTACTAATTGTGGCATAATGGCAGCTATTCTTGCCATACTGTGAATATATTTGGCCTAATTGTGGTCCTCTATCGAATAATTTGGGCCTTCTTGGAATCAATGTCCACGAATGGATACAATAGTGGTTGTGGCCCTGACATTATGGGGGCATCCTTTGTATAATGTAGGCAATCTCTGTCATTTTGATGGGCATCCCTTGCATGTACATACCAGGGTAGATGGGGCAGAATGTGTCAAGATGATGCATTTGAACTAGAAAAATCACAAGCTGACTTTTAAGGGCCATGCATGAAAACTTTTTCCCCATGAAACGACATTTTCCTTGAATGTGTTGGCCCAAAATGGAAAGTTTAATAGAAAAACATTCCGGGAAACGAATTTGTCACTACTAGTAAACCTGCAAGGTGCGATCACTACTTTGGTTCTTTATGATGTTGTCACTACTGCAACAATATTCAAAGCCATTATTCCACATGCAAGTATGCGACATTGTGACTAGACCAGTGTGCCTCGCTGAATTCTAAGAAAATAAGAGTCTTGGTCACAAAGCCAATTTAGTAAAGCAGAAACTTGCTTTACAGAAAGGATGCAATGGTTTATGCATTGGTGGGTGCATAAGGCATGTAGCCTTCCACCTCTGCTCTAAAGTGCACAAAGAAAAAGTGCCTGTGCAGGCGCACCCGGTAGCTGTAACACTGAAATCTTTAAAGCACTTGCAAAACAGTAGTCACTACTATGGCTCTCTTTTCAAGTTGGGAGGAATAGGTCGGGGTATTTACCACACATATTAAACACCAGTGCCCAGGGAGAGGCATTTACCCTGCATGGGTAAACAACTTCTATTCTGAGTTTTCAACAGGAAAATGAGGCATAGTGTGCCGAATCCATTATTTAACACACCGAGTTCTTTGAGTTTTGCCTCTTTTTAGAGTCTTTTCCTACAATATATTTCGGGGGTTTCTGCTCTTGGAATCTATGAGAGGAAAACTGCGAGTGTGACAATTAACACACACACAGTAATTCCATTCCCAGTGTCACACGGAAGGAATGAAACCCTGCTCTTCATGTCACGTGATGTCATCTGTCATCATAATGGACGCCATCCTCAGTGTCCCGAGGACGGGAACTTCGAACCTCAGCACTCCCTTAATTACACGGTCTTGTTTGTTAATTTAAATTATAAAACCCATGCAGCGCTTCGAAGCTGCGTGTACTAGAATCCTGATCTGAAATGCCTGCGTTCTCAAACGTGTGCCGCCCGCAGTAAAACATGGACGGCAAATGCCCGCGCTCTCCAGACAGACTCCTGTGCGAAGTGCCACAGCCGAGCCCAGAGGCTGCCAACTTCCGTCAAACCAGGCCCCTTTGTTGGCAGAGTAGAGTGCGGTGTATACATCTCTGCTGTGCTACCTCGGTTCAGCAAGTGGCTCGCTGAAAGGTTTTTTCCAGTCTGCCGAAAAGTAAATAAAAGCGCGCAGCAAAGAGGCTCCTGAATGCAGGGACGTAGCTCTCCACGGTGCAGAAGGTGCAGTGGCACCGGTGTGGTCCAGTGAACCAAACATCGACGTTTCAGTTTTCAACAAGGGTTTTTCGGGACCCAATTTCCTGGCTAATATTAGGGTCGAGGGCATGCATCCTTGCTACAACATTGCCTACATGGCCTACTCGAGTGATAAAGGCTATCTAGTAGAGTGGCGGATGGGGCATAAATCAATGCGAACTGCTGGTTAACTCACGCATACAAAGGAGATAGTACGGCTTGTTGCACATCTTCCATCGATTCGAGCCGGGTTGCACCAGCCTTATATTTACAGACGTGTATGATAGTGCAAGCCCGACCAGGCCTAACTGTAATTCAATAACGTCCGAAGTTATAAACTGGACACGTCGCGGTTTTAGCTTTAGAATAACGCCGTCACTCTTGGAATTGGGCTCAGCACAATTTGGCCCAGAAAATGTGCGTCTGGCTCATCTTAAAAGAGTTAATTTAGTCCCAATTACGAGGAGAGAACACGCCTTTAAGGAGCTCCTAATGGAACTTTCTGAAGTTTAGACTCTGTTGAGTGCCAATGTGGAAACAGAGATAGTAAGTCCATGCTCCACCCTGTTCGACTTTTTGGGGGAGTTCGCCCCGAGCAATCTATGTGCCTGCTAAATTTGGTAAAAACTGGCACAGGAGGTTTTGAAAATGCACCCCCAAGATACACACTAAATGGAAAAAAGTCACCAAGACAGTAGCTAGACAGTAGCTAATGGCATCATCATTGTTGATGGCGCTTGGCGATGGAGCATCACAATCACGATAGAGGTTGGAACACAAATGTATCTTTTTATCCTAAAAGCGAGAACCACCCGTAATTTAGAACAAGACAATTTCCAGATCTGAGGTTCCATGCAGACCTTTTGATATTGCACAAAACGAAAAAAGGTCAGGGGTTCTTGAAGAGTCAGGGCGCTGGCCTATTCCTGCCTTGGCCTTTCATGCAGGTAATTCTAAAACGAGTCAATGCAATCTGTGACTTTTCCTATGTACAAACATCACGGCTGGCGCTTGGATGAGACAAGGTGAGACATAAAACAATGTTCGAGTGCTAGCGCTAAGTGCCGTAAAATGACAACAACAGACAGCAAATGGCCCTTTAATTACTGTATGCGGAGAGCTCCAGAGCTAAAATGAAATTGTACCTTCAACCCATGGGTTCCGTGCTCAAACATGCAAGGTAAGGCAGAACTCACAAACTGTCCTCTGCAAGGGCCCCACCCCCTCCAGTTCCACTTCCTAAACAGAAGATAGCCGATCACACTCGAACAGGCAAAGGTGAAGGTCTAATAACCCCACCCACTTTCTTCCCATTAACTCTGGCCCGTTGAGAACATCCACAACAGACACAGACACTGACGCCGAAAAGGCGTCGAGAGGCCAAGGAATCGGCCATCAGTGCGCTATCCATAAAAAACCCAGCACAACCTCATTAAAGTTCATTTCTTACAGGGTGTTGAATCATTTCTTTCCACGCGTACAGTAAAGAAGAGGGAAGGAACCATCTTCATTTTAACCCGAGTACAACGAGCCATCTGATATTTCCCACTACCCTACTTTAGGTTAAACTGCACGTTAAAATGATTTACATTCACCATGAGAGGATGACACAGCTTCCCTTTTCCGACTCACACGACTTACTTTAAAATAATGATTAACACATGCAGCCAAGGCCTCCGTGGGGAGGAGAGAGGCCTGCGGTTGTTTTCATTCCAGTGCCACTGGGAAGGGTCGGCCTGTTTTTCAGGAAAACGAACCAACATTTTCAGCTGAAACGAAGGGATCGCATTTCAGCGGAATGGAGCTGAAGTGAACTAAGATCAGCAGGGGCTGTAACCTTTTGCACTTTATAAACATCACGCCAGCTGAAAAAATATCTGTGTCTGTGCCTGGGACTGGGAGGCAGACGATCGCCAGAAGCTGAAATCTTCTGCACTCTATCAACATCAGGGGCTTGGCTTAAACAAGGCACATGAAATAAAAAGTCCAACAAAAACAGCATACCAAAGCAACGCCCCTAATACAAGTAAAGGGGCCAATAGCCATAGGCGTGGCCAAGAGCCAAAAAGGAGGGACTTAACACACTATTAACCAATACCAGGTACACAATTTTGAAAGGCACACTGGAGAACAAATGAAAACAACCATTTAAAAAGAGGCGGTCAGCCACTTAGTAAAGTATATACTGCATGTCTCAACGAGACAGCGCAAGCGCTGCCTAGGCGAGACCTAAAAATGGAACATGTGAATCAGCTACTCTTTAAGATAGATTCTGAGGAGAAGGATCTTCAGATCTTTCTGACAATAACGATACCTGTGGCACTACTCATAGCCATTTTGGCCTTTTTAAACAACGTTGCGTTTTTAAATCACTCTTAAATATGTGTTTGTGTTTTGTGTAAACTGTATTGGGGAATTTGAAGTTTGGAAATACTTGCTGCTAATCCACTGGCAACAATTTGTTTTGTGGGGAATTTATAGCACTCAGCAGCCATCTTATTGGGCCCTCTCTCAAGAGCGGGTAGTGCTGTAGCATCTAGCAATCTCTTTCTCGCTCCCGGCCTGCCTACTTAATCGTGGCCGTGACGCGGTCAGGTCCGCTACACTAATGGTACCCGTGGCCCTCCTCATAGCCATTTTGGTCTTTTTATATATCGTCGCATTTTTTAAAATCACTCTTGAATATCTATTGTGTTTTGTGTAAACTGTATTGCGGAATTTGAAGTTTGGAAATACTTGCTGCTAATCCATTGGGAACAATTTTTTGGGGGGTTAACTTGCGGCCATCTTGTTGGGTCATCTCTCAAAAGTGGGTAGCGCTCTAGCATCTAGCAGTCTCTTTCTCACTCCTGGCGTGCCTACTTAATCAAGGCCATGGTGCGGACGCGTGCAGTGGGTGAGCCGCTGGCGTGCCAAAGGCAAGCCCCACTGTGCCCATCTGCACCCGAATGGGACCAGGGGTCAGGAATGCTGGTCCAGTGTCTCCAGGTAGGCTGGTCTATTTTTCATCCCAATTACTTGCCCTCCGTCTCACTAGTCCAAGAGCCTGTCTCTCTTTTTAGAATCCAGATAACGGTGCGGTGGAAATGCCCATACTGTAAGTTCACAATCACTGATCCTCTTTTAGAGCTCAAACCAAATGCTACTGCCCACACCAAAAACACGCTGCAATGCAAGAAGACAGCTCTGACCATCTTAAGTTTTTCAATATTAATTGCTGCTCACTAGTCACCAGTCCGAAATTTTTAATTTTCTAACTGACCATGGCCCTGGTGCTGTTTTTTTAACAGAAACTTGGCTTAACAAGGCTTCAATGCCTGATATTGTTGCAGCACTGCCCTCGGATTATAGCATACGTAGAGTGGATCGCATGGATAGGGGCAGGCATTGCGATTATTTTTAAAGCACACTATGGGGCTCATTCTGATGTCGGACTGACATCGCAGTGGAAGTGAAACCGCCTGACCAGTAGTCAGCGGTTCCACTCCCGGTATTCTGAAGCGATCACCAGCAAGGCGGTTGGAAATTTGAGTTTTCCAATTGCAGCTTGAGCCACAGCCTGAAAAAGGGCCACAGCACAAGCTGCATTTGGAAAAAGCATATTTTACATAACCATGTCTCTCGTGTTACACTGCGTATGGATGTGTGGGGGGGGCACCACATTGCGGAGGCCCAGAGGGCACAGGGGCCCTGCTAGGGGCCCCAAGGTCCATCTGACATCCTATGGCGGTTGGACCGCCAGGAAAAGGCAGAGGGAAGCAGGCACCACCCCTATTGTAGGGATTACTGCCCATCCGCTGCACCGACGGGATCCTTGAGCCCATCGGTAAAACAGCAGTTGCTCTCCCTGCCCAGTGCCTTCGACTGCCGGATCAGGAACCAGTGGTCAGACCGCTCATGTAGATGTTGGGGGGCCCGCCGACATCGGCGTGAGCCCCTATGTTTGCAAAATGGACAAACTCGTCATTCCTGATTGTGAGACCTTGCTGTTCTCCCAGTCCCTATCTAATAACCTTGCCATGTCAGGTGCTCTAAGTTATTCTGCTCCTGGATTTGCGGGCAATAGGAGCACCGGCTTGACTGAGGCTCTGTCTCCATATATCATTAACATATGCCAAATTCACAATACTCTGAGATCTTAACATTAATCTTGACAATACGACCTGTAAAATTGGCACCTCTTTGATTGGCGACTTTATGGGCCTGATGTCCAGCTTATTAACAATGCTCCCACTCACGAGGCTTGTCATCTGTTGATCCTATAATCTCAAATCTGAAGAGCTTGTGGGTGGATCTGCCAATTCCCCTTTCTTGGTGGGATCATTTTACCATCTCGTTTTGCATTCTCATCCCTTGTACGTTCTGTTCGCGTACGATCCAGCCCATCTCTTTTGGCAGAAGTTGGTAGAAACTTAATGTTCCTGCTCTGAGTTCCACTCTGGAGTGGAACTGTCTGACACTGTACAACTCGGTGGAATCTGACACACCCATTATTGATAATTGGGTTAGGTCTTTGCTCCTCTCCTTAATTCCCTCTGTGAGCAGAAAGCTTCACAGAATCCTCCCACCGATCCCTTGGTTTGATTATATTTTGTGTGAAAATAAAAAGATCTGTATAGTCATGGAAAGAGTATAGCATAAATCATACTATGAAGAGGACAAATAAATGGCTTTAAAATACCACCACAAAAAAATTCATGCTGCCAGAAAAATTACTGCTGCTCTAAATTTCACTAAAACCTTTTTCCAAGTTGTGAAAACTCTCTCAGATCCCGCAAACATTGCCCCAGTTGCCCCTCTCTCACATCCTCAGTGTGATGAGTTAGTTTTTTTTTTCCAACTAAAATTGATTGCAGACATTCAGGCCTCTTACTACCCTGGATTAGATCCTAATTGCCATCAGGGACATCTCGCCATGCCTTGCTCATGAGCTCAATTAAGCTACTGGATCTCCTTACTTTCTCATCGCTACTTTCCACCACCAAATCAGGTTTACCTTTTGATCCTTGGCAAACTTGACTCACGATTTCTGGAGCTGCTCACTCAGCTTCTAAATGCATCACTTTTTGAAGGCGCTGTTTCAAAATTTTGGACACATGCAATGGTCATGTTCTTGCTTAAAAAGCCAAACTTGGATCCTTTTATCTGGTCTAACTATAGACCGATCTCTTCTGGAAAAGCAAATGAATAAACAGCTCACGCTGTACATGGAAACAAATGGCTTGCTCCACACCTCACAATCGGGCTTTAGGGCAGGCCATAGTATGGAGTCGGCCCTTTCTGCTGTGTCGGAATATCTGAGGCTTCCATTAGATAATGGTGGAACTGCTGCTCTGATTCTTTTAGACATCAGCGCAACTTTTGACACAGTGAACCACAAAACTCTACTCCAAAGACTAGAGGCAATGGGTTTGCAGGATATGACCCTGCTTTGGCTGTGCTAATTCCTGCAAGACCGTGTTTTTCAGGTTAGCACTCATCCGCACTGCTCAGAGCCATATTTTTACCATCTGGTGTCCCTCAAGGCTCCACTCTTAGTCCGACCCTTTTTAACCTCTACATAAGGCCACTTGCAGATATTGCAGAAAACTAGGGTCTTACTCACCTTTCATACGCCGATGACACACAGATTGTTTCTTCCCTCTCATTTCAGGAGAAGTGTAATGCAGAGGCTCTGAACAGCTGCCTTTCACAAGTTTCTTCATGGATGAATGCTAATTCCCTTAAGCTGACTGGGGATAAGACCGAGGTTCTGCCGGTGGGAAATCTCCTCACCTTTGGGGTCCTCATCTGTAGCCTGAAACTATAGGTACTGTTCCTCCTCCAGTACCTGTGGTCAAGAATCTAGGGATCTGGCTTTATGACAGGATGACTATGAGTCACCAAATCAACAAGGTGGCGTCTACCTGTTTTAGCATTTTAAGATGGCTCAGGAAAATTCAGGGTTGTCTTCCTGTCTCTGCCCAAAGAACTGTTATCCAGGCTTTGGTCATTTCCAGGCTGCTTATGGTAACATTCTTTATCTAGGTGTCACAAATGGCTTGCTCAAATGGCTTCAGGCAGTGAAAAACGCCACAGGCAGATTTCTACTTCACCCCCCTAAATTTACCTCCATGGCCAGCCTGCTCCACAATCTCCACTGGCTGACAATTGAATTTTGTGTACACTTCAAAGCATTATGCTGTGTGCATAGATGTCTCTCTAATTCTGACCCCATCTATATCAGATTTCTGGTGGCATCATATACACCTAGGTAGTCTTTGCACTCATGCAATCTTGATCTTGCGGTAAATCCCAGAACTAGGAAAACCCATGAAGGAGGTCGAGCTTTTTTCTACTTAGACCTGAAGCTGTGGAATTCCTTACCCCCTGCTCTGAGAGCATGTCTCTCTCTCTTGGTTTTCTGCAAGAAGTTAAAAACCTAGGGGCATATTCTCAAGGACTCATCGCCGATTTATCGGCACTTTAGCGCCGCAAAAGTGGCAATAGATTTATCGCCCTATTCCCAAGCTGGTGCAAACTGCCGATATCGCCAGTTTACCAGCGATAGCTGCCGCAAAAAACATCGCCAAGGATGAGTGCGACAACTAACGCTAATGATATGCAGAGTAGGCGTTCCCGTGCAAAAACACACGAAAACACCACTTCGCGAGATTCTCAACGACCAGTCAGATCTGCAATGCGAACCAAGAACAGGCGATAAGGCGCGTTAGCAGCAGGGATTTAACACCTGCCTTCTACTGGTGTTAAGCAGGACGACCAACTGCAGTAGAAAGGGAGCCCAGGACAGAGCCACATCTGAAGACCAACAGATGCCATGGAGACACTGATCATGCAGCTCGGAGACCCAAGAGCTCCACAACACCCACCGCCACCACCCCCAGGTCCCCACCCCCCAACCCCCACCCGGATTACCACCTTGGCAGTGCAGGACAGCGGACGACCCTAAAACGCACCAGCCCCAGAGACTCAACGCCAGAGGAAGCCATTGGCCAACACAGGCTCAAAGGACAACCATCCTCCGCATCCTGACCCACATTGCCCACAGGCTTACGGTACCAACACAGCGGACAACCTACATCCCCCCGCAGACAAAGCTGCTGGCTGTGCTGCACCTGTTGGCCCCTGGTACCTTCCAACCAACAACTGCCCGAGTCAGAGGAGTCACACAGCCAGCCCCATCAAACTCTCTCACACATGTCATGGATGCATGTCCACAAAAGCAACGGCGGGCCCCTGTATCCGCACCACACGATAGTTCCAATTCGTAGTGTACCTGCGCAACCAACCCCAACGCCAGCTGTGCTAGACGCCTCCGTGCCCCAGACCCAAGATCGTAGTAACCAAAATGTGGGTGCGCCAGGTCATGAAGTCCAGTAGTCAACAGTAGTGTAAAAACAGAACTTTATTACAAATACATAAATCAACAAAACGAAAAGCTCAGCCAACGCGTTCCATTCCCAACGGGGAGCATCAACAGGGCAACGTGTCTTCAGAAACCTGTGGGAGAAATGGTGACAATGGTCAAACTTCCGTATAGTCACATGCCTAATCTGGTACAGTGTACTGCACTTGGACAAACCGGAATGCTCACAGGCCTGATAAACCATGCATGAGAGGACCGTAACAGAACTACGTGTGGCCGTAACCGTCGTAAGGAATGAAGAGGAAGGTAACGACCACACGAACTGCTGTTACGGTCACATCATGCAGGACTCATCATACCTGAAAGCATCACGGTGTGTGTCAGCTCGATACCCCTGCCCCTCACTCCCCCCACACTGCGCAGCAACATCTTGAGACCACGCAAGGGGACTACGCCATTGCTGACGTCACGCACGTGTTGGGGCAATTCACAGCACACGTGTATGACTGTGTGCCCCCTGCCGACACTGCACACAATCACTGCAACAGCAACCATTCGCATGCTATCACTGTGCATACAAAAGTGGACCACCGTGGCCTGTCCACCAATGTCGTTGCAAACTCCCCAGGCAGTGTGCATGATCCTCACATGTCCGCAAGTCCGCCACCAACCAGCGCTTTGAGGATGACCCCCATGGAAATGCACTGCCCATCGGCAAGTACCAACTGAACACACAACACACCTCAACTCCACATTCCCACAACTCACAACTGTGGGAATGCACACGTCACCAATCCACCACCAAAGTGACTACTGCGTGTGTCTCAGTCTCCGCCACAACCTGCCCATAGGCCTACACACACGTGGCCGACCACCTTCAATGGGCACATTCACACTGGAGACGAGGTGGCTACGTCCCACACCACCCCGCGCACAACACGATCATCGAATGCAGGGTTGTGTCAGCAAGGGCGTCGCCCGCCACCCAGCCACGAGTCCGCTGCCGTGACCGGCAGTGCATGCGCGATCCTGTGCACCTCATGCACCCCAGCCCTGGTCCCCAGACCGGTCCTCTGCCCAGAGATGACTGGCCGCCCCTGCGCACCCAGGCCTCAATGCTCACCTGCCGCCACCGGCGTGTCTCCAAGAGGGCCCACCACGTGCCGGTGCATCCTCCTCAGCCGATCGCTGGATTCCGCGCCACAGGCCCCCAGCGCACCCTGTGGCACCACACCGTGGAGACATGTGTGTGCTGACTGCTGCCTGCGCATACACTGCGGTCCAGCAGGGCTCACTGTTCAATTTGAGTCTTGATTCGCTGGACGCCGTATCGAGGCCAATGCATCATCGCAGGCTGCACACCCGCTCAGCTCTTCAGGTGCCACTAACCCTGTGCAACGCAAGTCATCGTTGCCCGAGTGGGGCGAC
Organism: Calotriton arnoldi; assembly: GCA_963921515.1. Lineage (NCBI taxonomy): Eukaryota > Metazoa > Chordata > Amphibia > Caudata > Salamandridae > Calotriton > Calotriton arnoldi. Next base: position 83,478 of record CAWUFW010012920.1, read on the forward strand.
CAAGCCCTGTGACCGCTCAGCCCTCCACAGGGCTTGGTCGCCCCACTCACTGCTGCCGCTCCTGCCTGCCTTGCCGCCTCCTGCCTGGAGATTCCTTCGCTCGCTGCCCGCTGCTCCTGGGACATTCCCGCTGCTCCTGGGACTTTCCCGCTGCCCGCTGCTCCTGGGACTTTCCCGCTGCTCCTGGGACTTTCCCGCTGCCCGCTGTTCCTGGGACTTCCCGCCATTGCCTCCCTGCGGCCCCGCCCCCGTGATTCCATTCGCCGCCCCGCTCCCGCCACCCAGCTGCTCCTCCCTCCCGGCTCCTTACTTAAGGGGACCGTAGGGGACCACAGAGTGTGACCGCTCAGCCCTCCACAGGGCTTGGTCGCCCCACTCACTGCTGCCGCTCCTGCCTGCCTTGCCGCCTCCTGCCTGGAGATTCCTTCGCTCGCTGCCCGCTGCTCCGTGGGACTTTCCCGCTGCCTGCTGCTCCTGGGACTTTCCCGCTGCTCCTGGGACTTTCCCGCTGCCCGCTGCTCCTGGGACTTCCCGCCACTGCCTCCCTGCGGCCCCGCCCCCCGTGATTCCATTCGCCGCCCCGCTCCCGCCACCCAGCTGCTCCTCCCTCCAGGCTCCTTACTTATGACGCCCCCTGAGCGACCGCGCAGCGGCCCGCGCGCAGCGGGAGCACCGACGGAGCGCCGAAGGTGCGCCAAAGGTAAGCCCGTCTGCGCCCGTCCGCGCCTGGCCCGCGCCCAGCGCCAGGACCCCTGGATCCCACCGATGCAACACTACTCGACGGACCTACGACGCCGCCACCCTCACCGCACTCAATGCCGGCCGGAACCCTGCCTGCTACCGAGCCTCACCGAGACGCACCCACGGACCCTTCACCTGCCAAGCCTGCCGATTCACCTGCCCCCGGACGTGCACCACCTCCGCCAAGTCGAGCACCAGCAGCAACCACCTGAAATGCATCCTGTTGAACACCCGCTCCGTCCACAGGCACGCCGTGGAACTCTGGGACCTGCTCGACGCAACAGCACCGGACGTCGCCTTCCTCACCGAAACCTGGATGAACGCCTCCTCAGCGCCCGACATCGCCATAGCCATCCCGGACGGATACAAGATCACCCGGAAGGACCGCGTCAACCAGACGGGAGGAGGCATCGCCATCGTACACAAGAACACCATCCGCATCTCGACTAACTCCGACGAGACCTTCACCGCCGCCGAACACCTACACTTCCAGATACACACTGACCCCAAGACCACCCTCCGAGGCACCCTCATCTACAGACCCCCGGGACCACGCACACTATTCAGCGAAGACATCGCAGACTTCATCAGCCCGCACGCCATGCCCTCCGCCGACTACATCCTCCTAGGGGACCTCAACTTCCACCTGGAGAACAACAACGACAGAAACACCACCGCCCTGCTGGACAACCTCGCCAACCTCGGACTCAAGCAACTGGTGAACACGCCCACCCACTACGCCGGCCACACGCTTGACCCCGTCTTCTCTTCCAGCAAGCACATCTCCTTCAGCCACGCCACCGGACTCCACTGGACCGACCACAGCTGCGTCCACTTCAGCTTCAGAAAGACTGCGACCCACCACCACCCGCAACAGGCTCCCCGCCGGAGCTGGAGCAAGATCACCGCCCGAGCAGCTCACCGCCTCCCTCAGCCAGAACACACCCACCAACACAACGGACCCAAACGAAGCAGCCAGCAACCTCGCCAAGTGGCTGACCGCCTGCGCCCGACGACCTCGCACCACTAAAAACCCTCCCAGCAGACCCGGAAGCAAGAAAACCCCTTGGTTCACCAACGAACTCAAGGAATCCAAGAAGAACTGCCGCACTCTCGAGAAAGCCTGGCGACTCGACCAGACCACAGACAACAGGACCGCCCTCAAGCACGCCACCCGCAAACACCACCAGATGATCCGTGCCACCAAGAAGTCGGCACTCAAAGAACGACTGGACAACAACGCCCACGACAGCAAGGAACTTTTCAGCATCGTCAAAGAGTTCTCCAACCCCAGCGCCGGAAACAACGACATCACCCCTCGCAAGACCTCTGCAACTCACTCGCCGCGTTCTTCCACCGCAAGATCACCGACATACATAACAGCTTCGACGCACAGACCACGCACCCTACCGCCGAACCAACGCCCGCCACCACCACCCTCTGCAACTGGACCCCGATCAGCACCGAAGACACCACCCGCACGATGAACTCCATCCACTCCGGATCACCAACCGACCCCTGCCCACACCACGTCTTCAACAAAGCCGACGCCACCATCGCACCCCATCTCCGGGACATCATCAACTCCTCCTTCCACACCGCCACCTTCCCGGAGAGCTGGAAGCACGCCGAGCTTACCGCCCTCCTGAAGAAACCAACGGCGGACCCCACCGACCTCAAGAACTACCGTCCCATCTCGCTCCTTCCGTTTCCGGCCAAAGTCATCGAGAAGACCGTCAACAGACAGCTTGCCGCCTTCCTCGAGACGAATGGATCCCTCGACCCCTCGCAGTCCGGGTTTCGGGCCAACCACAGCACCGAGACCGCCCTTATCGCAGCCACCGACGACATCAGAACCCTAACCGACAACGGGGAAACAGCAGCCCTCATCCTCTTGGACCTCTCCGCGGCGTTCGACACCGTCTGCCACCGCACCCTAGTGAAGCGCCTCAGCAACATCGGAATCCGAGAGAAAGCACTGGAATGGATCATCTCGTTCCTCGCCGGAAGAACCCAGAGAGTCCGCCTCCCCCGTTCAGATCCGAGGCCACCGAAGTCATCTGCGGCGTTCCACAAGGATCTTCACTCAGTCCAACCCTCTTCAACGTCTACATGAGCCCCCTCGCAGCCATCGCACGCCAACACAACCTCAACATCATCTCCTACGCCGACGACACCCAGCTGATCCTCTCCCTCACCAACGACCCCACCACCGCCAGAGCCAACCTACACGACGGGATGAGAGACGTCGCCGACTGGATGAGGAACAGCCGCCTTAAACTGAACTCAGACAAGACGGAAGTCCTCATCCTGGGCTCATCACCCTCCGCCTGGGACGACTCTTGGTGGCCCCCGGCCCTGGGCACCGCGCCCAAGCCAACGGACCACGCACGCAACCTGGGCTTCATCCTGGACTCCTCCCTGTCGATGACCAGACAAGTCAACGCCCGTCTCATCTTCGTGCTTCAACACCCTGCGCATGCTCCGCAAGATCTTCAGATGGATCCCCACTGAAACCAGGAAGACCGTCACCCAGGCACTCGTCACCAGCCGACTGGACTATGGGAACACCCTCTACGCCGGAACCACAGCCAAACTTCAAAAAGACTCCAGCGCATCCAGAACGCCTCCGCACGACTCATCCTGGACATCCCCCGGCACAGCCACATCACCGGACACCTGAAAGACCTGCACTGGCTCCCCGTCAGCAAGAGAATCACGTTCAGACTCCTCACCCACGCACACAAGGCCCTCCACGACCTGGGCCCCAAGTACCTCAACGACCGCATGACCTTCTACACGCCCACCCGCCAGCTACGATCAACCAGCCACGCCCTCGCCACCGTACCACGCATCCGCAGAGCCACCGCCGGAGGAAGATCCTTCTCCTACCTGGCAGCCAAGACCTGGAACTCCCTCCCCACTCACCTTCGGCGAACCCAGGACCATCTCTCCTTCAGGAAGCAGCTCAAGACCTGGCTGTTCGAGCAGTAACTTACCCCCTCCCCCAGCGCCTTGAGACCCTCCCGGGTGAGTAGCGCGCTCTATAAATACCGTGATTGATTGATTGATTGATCGTCACGTGGCAGTAGGCCCCTGCCAGCCGCAGTGCAGTGGGTGCCACTGACCCTGTGCAACGCAAGTCATCGTCACGTGGCGGTAGGCCCCTGCCAGCTGCAGTGCAGCGGGTGCCACCAACTCAGTGCGCCACAAGTCATGGACCCTTCATGATTGGGTCGCGTGGTGCGGACGCCATCATGTCATCTCCGGCAGTGGGGAATGTGACGTGCTAGGCCCCTTTTATTGGCAGGGTCACATGTCCTGTGACGCCTGTGCTTGATGGGTGTGGTGTGGGTGTGAACCAGCCCTCAGGGAGTGGCTGTGGCATGCTGACAACTAGACCAGTGATCAGCAGATCACTACAGGGAAGACCTGGGACATGTAGCTTTGTCGTCGTCCCCTCTGAGCGTAAGCGGAGTGGACTGGCCTGGCGTATGGCAGGCCAGCGTAGGGGTGGGAACAATGAGCCCGGGGCTCTGGGCGTGCTTCAGTTCTGGGATGGACATGGAAGTAACTGATGCTTGTGTCTCTGTTGTAGTGTCTACGCCACCCGGGCCGCAATCGGCAATGTAGCACCCTGTGACTCAGGTCCCACGACATGAGCAACATGGACGTAAGGGGGAATCACTGACCCTACATTCATCCATACTCTCATACTTGAATGATCAAAGGCATGACACATCTGTGCGATTCTGAATGTTTAATTCACATCCAGTGGAGTGTTGCAGCTGGAGCAGTACAGGGCCATGCAAGCCCCACTTCACATTATTGGCCTGTGGAGGGCCAGCCAGAGTCCTTCAGGGAATGACAAGTACATTGGAAGAGGAAGAGTACAGTCCACAGTCTGATCGCTGTGTCATTGGTAACCAAACAGAAAATGGCAGTCCATGTCGAGGTCCAAGGTGAGTGTCGTAGAGTATATCGGGGGACAGTGGAAGGTGTTGATGCAAAGGGCAGAACCAAGCAGAAACAGGACATATGGCGGAGATGAATGCTACTGCCTCCTCCTTACCAGTAAGGTTGGTTCACCCGCATCTTCGTCCTCTGATGTCACATGTGCCTCACACGTGGGTGGTGGTGGATTGCCTTCCGCACTGTGAGGCACTGACACATCAGGGGGCGGAGATGTGGATGTAGAAGCAGCAGCAGCATTCATCTGCGCAAGGCCTTGAGGCAGCAATGCCATGACAATGTGCTGCAGGGCATGGAAGGTCCCAGCCACATCTTGCTGGTGTGCAGCCGTGGCAGCCATTCTTTCCGCCGTCATCCGCTCCATGTTCTCCATGAGCCCCCACATCTGTCCCAACTCCCGGCTGACATCGCTGGAGCCACTCTGACTGGACAGTTGTTCTTGTCTCAGTATCATGACTCCAGCGATGTCAGCCATGGATCGTTGGAGAGCATGGAGCGGACTGTGGGTGTCCGTTAGGGACAGTAAGTGGTCCCTGATGGGAATCAGACACCCATGTATGGCATCAAGTTTGGCTGCCATGAGGTCGAACCCCACCCGCACCTGATCAGCCATCTTCTCCTGGCCCTCTAACACTCGGTGTTGGAAGGCCATGTGTTGTTCGTGGGTGTCCTGGGAGTCAGCTGTGGTGGTGGGTGCTTCCTGCTGTATGGTCTGTGCAGGGGGTGGGGTCTCCTCGATGCAGCTGGGCTGCCCTGCTCCTGGAGGTGAGGTGCAGTAGCTGTCCATGAACTCTGGGAGGGCGTCGGTGTCGAAGGTGTGGAGGTCCTCTTTGTCATCAGTGAAGAGCTGTTGGATCTGCTCTGCAGGAGGTGTTGGTTCTCCCTCTGCAATGTGAAGGGGAGATGCAGTTTAACATTGTGTTCACATGTATGTTGACGCATTGTTCAAGTTTACATACAAACTGCATGACAATGTACATTGTGACTCTTTGGGAGGAGCTGCCTATTTGATGCTGGACAGTGGACATTTCGACAACATCACAGATGTGTGTTTGTACTTGTACATTATCATCTCACATTTCCCTGCTATGCAAAATGTGATTGACCAGTTCCTACACACAAGCGGCACCAGTTGTGTCCTCTGTTCTGTTGTGAACGTGCTGCAGTTTATACCACATTGTTGTCAATTTTGATGTGCTCTGAATGTTATGTGTGTGTGCTGCATTTTGGGAGAGTCACCCCTGCAGCTCTGATTTGGCTGGCCCTTATCCCTTTCAGGCGGGGTGCCTTTGACTTCTGTTCTTATACAGTGCTGAGATGTTGCATTCTTAGGTAAATTGGGCTCTTGGTGGGAGTTGGGACTCTGGGGCATGGTTTGTCCGCAGATGTGTTGTTAACATCAGGGGTTGTTTGTGCACGTTGATGTGTCAGAGTGTGACCTGCTCCTTTACGGATGTGGTCGACACTCAACCACCTCAGTGTCGTGGCGTGCAACATGTCATGATATATTGACTGCACCCATGCTATTCGTCATGCAGTGTCACTTGCATTGTCAGTGTGGCTCACAGACACGCCCCTTTGCTGGGTTTGGCACATGTGCATGGGTTGGTTGTGGGATTGGTGATATGTGGAAAGGGTCCCCTCTGGGCTCATAATCGACGGGGGCCTACTTGCTGTTTCTAGGTGTGCTGCAGTGTGCCAAGGGGATCAGGGACATGATCCAGAGTCATTGTGGGTGTCCACTGTGCTATACTTAATCTGTGCCAGGCGAGGTGAGGTCTTTTTCTCGTGCAAAACGGGTAAGCATGAAGACACATGATTATGTAACAATAAAGATCAGAGATGACGACTAAACAGGTCACTTTGTATCGATTAGATGTGTTAAGCCTATGAGTCCCATTGAAGTTGTGACAACCCTTACATGTGGACCGTTTTTTCATTCTTTTCAGATACTCACAGTAAACCGTCATTTGCAGAGAATTTGTATATCCCTGAAAACAGGTGACGAGGTTGTATTTGTTACCAACCCTTCTTATTTATATTGTTTGTTTTCATCAATGCAGTAGCAACATTTATGTGGTCCTGAAGAAGGCCTAGGATGAATTAATCCTTTCTGGCTGAAACATGTTGACCCTTAGTTTCCACTCATAGACAGTTATTTGTTGAAAACTGTCATTGCACTGTTTTTAAGCTTGAGCAATGAGAGATACCAATTAAAGTTTTCTTCTCTCACTGTTCAATTTTAACTCACCACCTTTCACTACTTTGCACTGCACTTATCACTCCTACATGAACTGTTTGCTCACATCTGTAGGATCAGACATAGTTGAACAACATAAAAACATCCGTGAGCTCCCCTTTCCTTTTGAAAGGGTTGTAGCCCTTAGTGACACTAGCGTGTCACTAGGAGGAGACCCAGATGATGAAGCATGTCACCAATGGTGAGTGATGGGAATCCGTCCTTTTTAAAGTTATTTCCTAATAGCCTGTTAAGAGGTGTATAGGTTGCGGTTTCTTTAGGTCCTCTGTAGGCTCCAACACACATCAATTTAGTGGTTTGTATGAGCAGAGCTGTGGATATTGTTGTTTGTATGCAGTATGTGATTGGGGAATATATCCACGCTAGGTCTTTAAATATTCCCTCGGACCCTCCTTTTACTTTGTAGTGTGTCTTGTTCTTGAGCAGCTGTGGCTGCGAGTCTTTGTAGATTCGACCATATACAGGTAATGGTCTTAGACTGTGCTATAGTTACAGTCTGTGTTTTTCCCTCCCCTTCTGTTTTGTTCTACGTTTAAGGTGCACTACTGTTGACATAGGTCCAATATGGCTGAGAATTGCGGACTAGCTTATGATGATGAAGTACTACAATCAATACTCTCTAACAATCCGAGTATTCTAGATACCTTACCATCTACTATGAGTAGTAATGAAGACGAATGGGGAAAGGTGCTAGGGCTTAAAAAATCACACTCACGTACCATTATCCATGGGGCGATCATGACCGAATATTTGAGGGGTAATTGTGCCCCCACTGGATTAATAGTTACGAATGCCCCTAGGCTTTTCCTACAAGACAAAACGTTTCTGAAAGACTGGTCACTTATAGTGTGGCGCTGTACGCACGATTGGTTAATTTTAATCATTACAACAGTGAAGCGCGTGGTTGATACCATACTGATTGAGATCCGACTCTTAGAGTCACAGATTAAGGCTACCATCACGGCAACCTCATTTAAAAAGAACCAAGAAGAATCCAATAAAACTAACAAGGAATTCAAGGATACGATCTTGTTTACCAAAAGAAAGACCTGGCACGCTTTACCCATGAGAGGGTATATCCGTATTTAAGTAATAATTATACCCCCCCTGAATTCAACAGCAAAGGACGGAAACAGGGTTCTTCTTATGGAACATCAAGTTCGGATGAAGGATCAAGTGACTCCGATTCTTCAACAAGAAGTGGCCAACAGAGCAGAGGCCGTGGAAGAAATAATAGAGCTAATTGGAGGAATGGACCTCCCAATCAGTTTCAACCATAGTGGCAACCTAATCCGTGGGGCTTCGCGGCCCCCCCCTTTCAACCACCTATGGGTCCATTCGCACCACCGCAATACCCCCACAATCCTAATAACCAGCCTTTTTTTAGGATTTGGCCGTGGGCGCTCCAGAGGAAGACGGAGAAACCAACAGGCCCAAGTACACTGGAGCCCCCCTCCATCGCCCAGGAGCCTGCGCAGCAACAAGAAGAAAACCTTACAACAAGCAGGGACCAGCGCAGAGACGGATTAGTGGTCAATTTGAGCTCCCGGACTATAACAACAGATGAACAACAAGTCCTGAACAGAGGCCTAGGATTTGTGTCTACCGTTAGAGGTGATCCCTTCCGAACCCAATGCGAATTTGCGAAATTTTTTCGCAAAATACGTTTACATTTTTTCTTCAAGAAAGGGCAACAAGAGCTCATAGATCCTGTTGACTTGTATACTGGTTTAAAGAAACGCTCAACCTTTAATCCACCAGCTCATCTGATTCCAGCACAAGTTTTAACTTTTGAAAAAGCGGTGAGCGAAGATATAACAGCACTCTGCAAAAGAGGGAACAATTCTTACTGCAATCTTCCGAAACAAGAACAAATGGCATTACGGAAACTAATCAGCGATGACCGGATTACAATGAAACCGGCAGATAAAGGCGGCGCGATCGTCATTCTTGACACTGACTCCTATAGCGCGGAATGCTTACGACAACTAGGTGATAGAAGATCGTATCGCCCGCTAAAAATCGATCCAACAGAGAAGATAAAAAACACCATTGCCTCCTTGGTAGAAGAAGCAGTGAATGAAGGCTGGATAACCACCCAGGAGGCAGCCTTTTTACAAACTGAACACCCAGTAATGCCCTATTTTTATGTACTGCCAAAGGTGCATAAACCTCAAAGGCCACCGCCAGGGCGACCTATTATTTCTGGACTGGGCTCAGTTCTGGAACCTCTGTCCACCTTTGTGGATCATTTCCTTAGACCTATGGTCAAGGAAATGCCCACCTTTTTGCAAGACACTAAGGATGTTTTGCGTTTGTTACCGCAGGTGGAATTTGACATGGCAACTGACTTCCTGGTTTCATTCGACTTCGAGTCGCTCTATACTTCAATTCCCCAGGATGAAACACTTGATGCCATAGCATTATTATTGGCTGATAGAGATTTGGACTCCATCACCCTGGTGCAGTTCATCATGGCCTGTGCTCAACTTGCAATGAAGGAGAACTTCTTCAAGTTTGAGGATACTATATGTAGGAAGGTGGAATCTGACTATATGGTTGCCCCCACTTTTTTCCTGGTGTTTTGCTGGTTTATGACTTAGTTGGACTGGGATCCTGCTATTCAGGGCCCCAGTCTATCTGCTTCCTCTATAAAATGGTTTCCATGTGCCGTAGGCACATCTCTGATTGGAATCTGGAGTGCCCTTATAAGTCCCTAGTATATGGTATACTATGTACCCAGGGCATAGGTACCTCAGAGGCCTACCAGGGGCTGCAGCATGTATTGTGCCAGCCCTGGAAGTCCATCCAAAATGACACCACAGGTCTGCTACTGCAGCCTGGGTAAGATGGTGCATGCACCCCTTACTGTGATATAGGCTACCTATATCACTACATACATACACACATATAAACCTATAAGTCACTCCTATGGCAGGCCTTATCAATCCTGAAGGCAGAGTGCGTGGTTCCTATGTGAGAGGGTGCCCCTGCATGAGCTGGGCCCCTCTGCAGCGTTCGGAGACCCTTCTCTGATGCTGTTTGTAGTGCAACCCGACCATATACTCTTAAGCGCATTATAACCTCGCGTTAAATGCTAACTTTGGGATGGCTGCACGGAAACATGTCGTGTTTGGTGTCAAACATCTTGGAATACTACCCCCCGCCAGTTCTGGTGGCGGGGGTAGCATTCCACCCTTCTAGAGGGAGAGACATGTACACACCGGTATACCCGGTACTGACTTTCCAGAGCCCTGGCATCACAAAATGGATGCCGCTGCCACAGACACGAGTCTGGCCTCCTGCTGCTGATCGAAACTCCGGCAGGGGAGGCCTGGACAATAGGTTTCCTGTCCCAGGGAGGTGTGACCACATCCCCAGACAGGATAGTGTGTATTGGGGCTGGGCGGGAGCACTCTCTGGTGCTTTGAAGTCCTGCACTGGGGGCACATTTGGTGTCCCTGTGCATACCCCAGTTCAAACCGGCTCAGGGGCTTCCAGCCCCTGCTCTGGCGCGAAACTGGACAAAGGGAAAGGGTGTAACCACCCCTCTGCCCTGACCCTCCCATAGGTGGGGCCACAGAGTATGTCCAACCTCCTACCTTAGTATAAGTAGGGGAACCCAGTCCTTAGGACTTTAGATTTACCTGGACGACACTCTGACACAGAATCCTGGACCTTCGACGCTCTACTTCAAGATTAGAGGACTGAAGAATCTCCCTTGGGGTCAAGGAGTGACTCCCCTGCTTGGCAGGCACCAAAGAAGCAATTGTCCGGTCTGCATCGCTGAAGCTCCCCCCGGACGCCGAAGTCTTTGCATCACCAGAGGTGGATTTCCAGACTTCCCCGAGGCTGCCCTGAGTCCCCAGCAAAGCTGAGGCCCGTAGCTGTCGTGGGTAACGTGGAACCATGACCCCTGGACACTGAACGCATTTGCAAGTGCATCCTCTTCTGGGTCTCCCACGAAGTCGTGCTTTGGGCTCCGAGTAGCCCCAGCCTCCAGCACCAACTGCACCGAAGATCACTGGCTCCCACTCCACGAGTGTCCTGTGAGCCAGCTCCACGTGCATCGTCTCGAGGCTCCTTCGCGGTCGCTAGTCCGTTGGCTAGTAGGCCAATCTTTTTCTGCTTAGGCTCCCTGGTTGCTCCAGGTGTGCCCTGACTTATCTTCGCTGGGTGAGTCCCCCAGACCCTGCTGGTCTGCAACATCGTCCTTCTTCTATTTCCACGAGACTTGCCGTTGCCAAGGCTTGTTGGGTCCAATCTGGTCGCCGACACCCCTGCAATCGACAGACGTTGTGGGACAGCTCAAATCCAGCTCCTGGCTGTCGTCGACGCCTCCTGGACCTCGTGGCTGAAGAGTCAAGACGACCGTCAACCTACCTGAAGCACTCGACATCGGTGGGCATCTGCTCATTGCCTTCCTGGTCACTGGCTAGTGACCCAGACTCTGTCCCCTCTGCTTTCAGGTTCTTCAGATCCTCGATCCACCTTTGGATCCACCCGAACACTTTCGACTTGGCCGCCAGCAGCACTTTGCAGCAGATCGCCATTGAAAGCGACGACGAAACCCGACCCCGAAAGACACCTATGCACCCGGCTCCCTCGGTGAGGTAACTCGAGTACTCCGGTGCTCCTGCAGGTATTGACACTAGAACAGCCTAGTTCTCAAAGGGTTTGCTCCAAGTCCTCCTCTAAGTGTCCCTTTTCTTTTAAGTTCTAATCGCGACTTTCCCCATAGAAGTTAACGGTGGTTCACGGTTGTGTTCATACACTGCACGCGTCCCCTGTGGGACCCCTGTGTCACTGCCTTGGGTGGTTCCTTGTGGTCCAAGCACTTCTACAGGCTCTAGGCCTTGTGTCTAGCTCAGTCGTGGTTCTTATACCACTTTATTGGTATATGGTTTGGTACGCCCCTGGGGCTCAAACGTGTATTTGTGCTATTACTGTAGATAACTAACTCGTAACATATGTACTTCGAACTCTAGCCTCATAAAGAGACTAGAGGGGTGTGTTTAGTAATAAATACATATATTTTGAATATATACCTGGTGTGGTCCTCTTTCATTTGGTCACTCAAGAGATTATAGACTGGTAAAACAAGCTGCTTTACATTCCTTCAAGACTTAGCCTGAAGGCTGCTCTCCATAGCTACCACTAGGATAGCTTTCAATAAAAGTTGTCTTTAACCTATCTCCAATAAGGGGTTGTTTGGACTGGTGCAAGGTGCCCACTATAATTAGTGGACAGCATATGCCAGGCCAACTTCTCACACTATCTATCACCAAATCTCTGGTACCAGCATGGGAAGCGTTTTCGCTCCCAGTCTGGCCAATTTGTATGTCCATGGCTTCGAGCAGGAACATGTTTTGACACAGACTAACCCATTTCGAGACTCGATACGTCTATGGAAGCGCTATATAGACGATGTCTTTGTCGTTTGGCGAGAGAACTCGGAGTCTATTATGCTATTTCACCCAGATCAGTTGACTGGGGGTGAGTGTTTGATTTGTTCAAGCGCTCCGTCCATCATCCCCTTTGGTATCGCTTTGTTCACCCTAAGTTGGCAGGGTATGCCCAGACGTGGGTCCCTTGCTCACTTTGCCACTGGATTCAAGCTAGCCTGGCTGATGACGGCTGAATAGCCAGAAACCGGTCCCAGGATGCTTGTTTCCGGTCTAAGGAAAACATGGCTTGGCAGTTCGGGCTGGACTGTTTCCATGAGGCACAGGGTCAGACTGATTTGCATATGGCCATGTCTGAACTGGGGTGGTGGAGTGAGCTAAAGAATGATGATGGATTAAACCCAGATCAGTTGACTGGGGGTGAGTGTTTGATTTGTTCAAGCGCTCCGTCCATCATCCCCTTTGGTATCGCTTTGTTCACCCTAAGTTGGCAGGGTATGCCCAGACGTGGGTCCCTTGCTCACTTTGCCACTGGATTCAAGCTAACCTGGCTGATGACGGCTGAATAGCCAGAAACCGGTCCCAGGATGCTTGTTTCCGGTCCAGGGAAGACATGGCTTGGCAGTTCGGGCTGGACTGTTCCCATGAGGCACAGAGTCAGACTGATTTGCATATGGCCATGTCTGAACTGGGGTGGTGGAGTGAGCTAAAGAATGATGATGGATTAAACCCAGATCAGTTGACTGGGGGTGAGTGTTTGATTTGTTCAAGCGCTCCGTCCATCATCCCCTTTGGTATCGCTTACATTCCTTCAAAACTTAGCCTGAAGGCTGCTCTCCATAGCTACCACTAGGATAGCTTTCAATAAAGGTTGTCTTTAACCTATCTCCAATAAGGGGTTGTTTGGACTGGTGCAAGGTGCCCACTATAATTAGTGGACAGCATATGCCAGGCCAACTTCTCACATTGGTGTGCAGCGTGTGGGATTCCAGCTTGCTATTGTTTTACCAGATAATCTCAATTGAATTGATCAACTGAAAACCACTAAGGGTACCTAAGGTACATATAAATCAAGCTTAGTAATACAGTAAGTTCTACTGAACTTAGAGTTGTGTGTTAAGGGACAGCACACCCTTTCTACAACTCAAGAGAGTTTAGTAGGCCACACTAGAGTAGGTAGTGTATACACCACACCTCACTAGTAATGTCTTCAAAGCCAGGACCCAGTGAGTCCTTGCCAGAAGCCAGTGGGCTTCTTCCTCCAAGTATGATAAACTCCCATTCTTGGAATTGAGAGCATTATGCACTACTAGGAAGTTGAAGACAGGCAAAAGTGCTAGCACCCAACACCTCAGGGAGGTGTTACTAGCTGATGATCTCAGCAGGCCCCTAGGGTCTGAAGGGGTAGGCAAAGAGGGTGGGGCAGAAGATGAGGAAGGGGCCAGGGGTGAAGAAACCCAGGCCCCCCCTCTGAAACTGGCCAGGAAGGTGAAAATGACCTTGTCCTGGAAAACCCAATTCCTCCTGTGGAGGAGGAGGAGGGAGAGGATCAGACTGACCTCCCTTTGTCCCCCCAGGAAGAGTTCTGAGTGTGCCCAGAAGGTCTAGGTCTCCTTCTCAGGAGTCTAACCACTCTGACACCTCAATAGTGACCTCTGTCTCCTCTCATAGGAGGGAATCCTCTCATGAGAGGAGAAAGAGACTGATTCAATATGAGCAAGCTCAGCTTGATCTCAGGAAACAGCAATTGGCTATAGACAGGGAGTCCCTAGATCTCTATAGAGAGAGACAAAGTTGGGACTAGAGTCCCATGGTGGCAGCAGTTTCCCCAAAGATAGGGAAAGGTCTTATGACCATAGAAACCTGAGCAAGATTGTCCCTCCCTACCAGAGTGGGGATGATATCCACAAATGGATAACTGCTCTAGAGAGGGCCTGTAAAGTACAGAGGGTCCCTCAGGAGCAGTGGGCAGCAATCTTGTGGCTCTCCTTTGCAGACAAAGGTAGAGATAAGCTCCTCACTGTTAGAGAGGAGGATGCTGACAATTACAAAGTCTTGAAGAGTGCTCTGATAGATGGGTTTGGCCTAACCACTGAACAGTATAGGTTGAAGTTCAGAGACACCCAAAAGGCTCAGACTCAAGACTGGGTTGATTTTGTAGATTGTGCTACTAAGGCTCTGGAAGGTTGGATACATGGCAACAAGGTGCATGACTTTTTAGGATTGTACAATTTGATTATGAGGGAGCAGATCCTTAATAATTGTCAAAACCAGCTTTTACACCAGTACCTGGTGGACTCTGATCTGACCTCTCCCCAAGAATTGGGAAAGAAGGCAGACAAATGGGTCAGAACCAGAGTAAAGACTAAGAATCAGGGTGGTGACCAGAAGAAAGATTCTACCAAGTCCCAAGAGAAAGGTGGGGATAAATCTAAGGATAAATCCACTACAGGGCCCCAAAAGTCCTCTTCTGGGGTGGGTCCCAAACACCTTCCTCTCCTGAAAAGAAACCCTATTGCCATGTCTGTAAAAAGCCTGGACACTGGAAAACTGATCCCAGTTGCCCCAGGATTGGCAATAAAGAAAATGTTCCTCCAACAACTACTACCACCCCTCCTGGTACTACCAGTAGTAATCCTCCAGTTGGGAGTAGTGTACCCAAAAAGTTAGGTGCTTTTGCAAGAGGAACAGAGGTGGGCCCTAGTTTAGACAGGACCCCTCAACAGACTCCTCTGACTCTGATGGTGGTGTAGGATTTGCCACCTTTACCATGGGTCCCAATGCATTGGGCAGGTACAGACTGGAGCCAATAATTAATGGTCAGAAAGCTGTGGCATTTAGGGACACAGGGGCTAGTGTCACCATGGTGGCAGGGAAACTAGTCCCCCTCACCAGCTTTTACCTGAGTTTAAATACCAGGTAACCAACATTGATGGTGTCAGAACAGATCACCCCATGGCCATAGTCAATCTCAGCTGGGAAGGGGTCACAGGCCCAAAAAGAGTGGCAGTGTCCCCAACCTTGCCTGTAGATTGCCTGATGGACAATGATCTGGAAATTTCAGCCTGGGCTGAAGTTGAACACCAAACCCATCTGAGAATGCTGGGCGTCCCTGTAAGGTTAGTGGGGCTGTGATGGCCACAGCCCAAGCCCAGGGAAATTTTGGAGAGATGGAGTCTGGAAGAATGGCCCACTCTCCCCCAAAAGAGAGCACAAGGGTTGAAGAAAAGTCTTCTTCCCTCCAGACAGTAGGTAAGGGTCAGCCTCCTCAGGGAACTGACCCTACCCCTAGTGAAGGAACTGCCCCAGAGGTAGTCAGGCCTGGCCTGGCCCCACCCCTGATGGCAGAGGATCCTCCCAAGGTGGCACCCAGTCTGGAGCAGGTAACCTGCCCTCTCTACCCTGCCTCAGTCAGCCCAGGGCTGCAGAGGTCAGGGAGGTCAGTGGACCCCCAGGGCCCCCTGTCCAGAGGAACCCCCCATCAGCAGATTAGGGGCACCCAGGCTAGTAGCCCTAGCCAGGTGAAAATTCCTCAACACACTGAGGGATCCCCCATACCTTTGTGTAGGGACCTCCCCCAGAAGGACTCTGTTAGGCAAGGGCAAACCTGGGACCAAAAGGTTCCAAACCTGCCATGTCCCTCCAGTGGTCCATCCAAAGGGACCCAACCCCCAGCTGTAGGCAGCCAAAGGTTGACCCTTAGAGCACAGTGCAACTCAGTCATGGAAAGTCAGGCATACATGGTGACCAGTGATCTGAGGAAGCCGAGACCAACCTTCCTAGGGCCTCACTTCCCTTCTCAGACACCTCACCAGCCTTGTACTTTACCAAAGCACACCACAGGTAGTAATTCCCCATGGTGGAGACCCTCTCATACCCTTAGGGTGAGGGATTGCTTAGTGGACCATAAGATAGGGGGCAACCATGCTAGTGCAGGTGCTTCCTTATATGGCCACTTAGTCAATAAAGGCTCAACTGGCCAAGGTTAGCCTTATCTCCTTTCATTTGGGGGGGGGGGTTATGTAGGAAGGTGGAATCTGACTATATGGTTGCCCCCACTTTTTTCCTGGTGTTTTGCTGGTTTATGACTTAGTTGGACTGGGATCCTGCTATTCAGGGCCCCAGTCTATCTGCTTCCTCTATAAAATGGTTTCTATGTGCCGTAGCCACATCTCTGATTGGAATCTGGAGTGCCCTTATAAGTCCCTAGTATATGGTATACTATGTACCCAGGGCATAGGTACCTCAGAGGCCTACCAGGGGCTGCAGCATGTATTGTGCCACCCCTGGAAGGCCATCCAAAATGACACCACAGGTCTGCTACTGCAGCCTGGGTAAGGTGGTGCATGCACCCCTTACTGTGATATAGGCTACCTATATCACTACATACATACACACATATAAACCTATAAGTCACTCCTATGGCAGGCCTTATCAATCCTGAAGGCAGAGTGCGTGGTTCCTATGTGAGAGGGTGCCCCTGCATGAGCTGGGCCCCTCTGCAGCGTTCGGAGACCCTTCTCTGATGCTGTTTGTAGTGCAGCCCGACCATATACTCTTAAGCGCATTATAACCTCGCGTTAAATGCTAACTTTGGGATGGCTGCACGGAAACATGTCGTGTTTGGTGTCAAACATCTTGGAATACTACCCCCCGCCAGTTCTGGTGGTGGGGGTAGCATTCCACCCTTCTAGAGGGAGAGACATGTACACACCGGTATACCCGGTACTGACTTTCCAGAGCCCTGGCATCACAAAATGGATGCCGCTGCCACAGACACGAGTCTGGCCTCCTGCTGCTGACCGAAACTCTGGCAGGGGAGGTCTGGACAATAGGTTTCCTGTCCCAGGGAGGTGTGACCACCTCCCCAGACAGGATAGTGTGTATTGGGGCTGGGCGGGAGCACTCTCTGGTGCTTTGAAGTCCTGCACTGGGGGCACATTTGGTGTCCCTGTGCATACCCCAGTTCAAACCGGCTCAGGGGCTTCCAGCCCCTGCTCTGACGCAAAACTGGACAAAGGGAAAGGGGTGTAACCACCCCTCTGCCCTGACCCTCCCATAGGTGGGGCCACAGAGTATGTCCAACCTCCTACCTTAGTATAAGTAGGGGAACCCAGTCCTTAGGACTTTAGATTTACCTGGCCGACACTCTGACACAGAATCCTGGACCTTCGACGCTCTACTTCAAGATTAGAGGACTGAAGAATCTCCCTTGGGGTCAAGGAGTGACTCCCCTGCTTGGCAGGCACCAAAGAAGCAATTGTCCAGTCTGCATCGCTGAAGCTCCCGTCGGACGCCGAAGTCTTTGCAACACCAGAGGTGGATTTCCAGACTTCCTCGAGGCTGCCCTGAGTCCCCAGCAAAGCTGAGGCCCGTAGCTGTCGTGGGTAGTGTGGAACCGTGACCCCTGGACATTGAATGCATTTGCAAGTGCATCCTCTTCTGGGTCTCCCACGAAGTCGTGCTTTGAGCTCCGAGTAGCCCCAGCCTCCAGCACCAATTGCACTGAAGATCACTGGCTCCCACTCCACGAGTGTCCTGTGAGCCAGCTCCACGTGCATCGTCTCGAGGCTCCTTCGCGGTCGCTAGTCCGTTGGCTAGTAGGCCCTCCCAAGGCCAATCTTTTTCTGCTTGGGCTCCCTGGTTGCTCCAGGTGTGCCCTGACTTATCCTCGCTGGGTGAGTCCCCCAGACCTTGCTGGTCTGCAACATCGTCCTTCTTCTATTTCCACGAGACTTGCCGTTGCCAAGGCTTGTTGGGTCCAATCCGGTCGCCGACACCCCTGCAATCGACAAACGTCGTGGGACAGCTCGAATCCAGCTCCTGGTTGTCGTCGACACCTCCTGGACCTCGTGGCTGAAGAGTCAAGACGACCGTCAACCTACCTGAAGCACTCGACATCGGTGGGCATCTGCTCATCGCCTTCCTGGTCACTGGCTAGTGACCCAGACTCTGTCCCCTCTGCTTTCAAGTTCTTCAGATCCTCGATCCACCTTTGGATCCACCCGAACACTTTCGACTTGGCCGCCAGCAGCACTTTGCAGCAGATCGCCATTGAAAGCAACGACGAAACCCGACCCCGAAAGACACCTATGCACCCGGCTCCCCTGGGTGAGGTAACTCGAGTACTCCGGTGCTCCTTGGGTATTGACACTAGAACAGCCTAGTTCTCAAAGGGTTTGCTCCAAGTCCTCCTCTAAGTGTCCCTTTTCTTTTAAATTCAAATCGCGACTTTCCCCATAGAAGTTAACGGTGGTTCGCGGTTGTGTTCATACACTGCACGCGTCCCCCGTGGGTCCCCTGTGTCACTGCCTTGGGTGGTTCCTTGTGGTCCAAGCACTTCTACAGGCTCTAGGCCTTGTGTCTAGCTCAGTCGTGGTTCTTATACCACTTTATTGGTATATGGTTTGGTACGCCCCTGGGGCTCAAACGTGTATTTGTGCTATTACTGTAGATAACTAACTCGTAACATATGTACTTTCGAACTCTAGCCTCATAAAGAGACTAGAGGGGTGTGTTTAGTAATAAATACATATATTTTGAATATATACCTGGTGTGGTCCTCTTTCATTTGGTCACTCAAGAGATTATAGACTGGTAAAACAAGCTGCTTTACATTCCTTCAAGACTTAGCCTGAAGGCTGCTCTCCATAGCTACCACTAGGATAGCTTTCAATAAAGGTTGTCTTTAACCTATCTCCAATAAGGGGTTGTTTGGACTGGTGCAAGGTGCCCACTATAATTAGTGGACAGCATATGCCAGGCCAACTTCTCACACTATCTATCACCAAATCTCTGGTACCAGCATGGAAGCGTTTTCGCTCCCAGTCTGGCCAATTTGTATGTCCATGGCTTCGAGCAGGAACATGTTTTGACACAGACTAACCCATTTCGAGACTCGATACGTCTATGGAAGCGCTATATAGACGATGTCTTCGTCGTTTGGCGAGGGAACTCAGAGTCTATTATGCTATTTCAAACATGGCTTAACAGCAGAAATGAATTTTTGAAATTCACGGTGGAATATGATAAACACAAGCTAGCGTTCCTGGATCTATTGATCGTAACTACGCCATCAGGCCTCGAGACTGAGCTATATAGGAAGCCGATGGCTAGAAACTCTTTACTTCGTTACGACAGCCATCATCCAAAGTCACTCCGTGACAATTTACCATTTGGTCAATTCCTCCGGGTTCGGAGAAATTGCTCTACCAAGGAGAGATTTGAAGATCATGCGACCACTCTGTCATCCCAACTGTGTGACAGGAAATATCCTAAGAAATTGGTACGCAGTTCACTCAAATGGGCCATGAATAACAATAGAGAGGCCCTGTTGGAACTATCTGGACCCAAACCGGAGTTGACTAGGATGACTTTTGTTAACACCTTTAGTACTATGTCCAACAGCATCTAAAAGAGTGTACACAAACACTGGCGCATACTCAATATTGGGAACGAACAGATTCCACCTCCACTCTTCTCATTCAAGAGAAGCACAAATTTTCGAGACCAACTTGTCCATACCAGACCTAAAACTAAATCTACTCCAGGGATAGGGACACTCTGGGACCTCCCAGCCGTCCGGGGTCAATTTCGGTGTGGGTCATGTGCTGCTTGTCCACAAACACAACAATCCAAGTCTGTGGACATAGGTACTAACAGACCATGAGTACAAAATAGGTTTACCAATTGCAATAGCGATAAACTTATTTATCTTATTACCTGTCCATGTAAACGACAATATGTGGGTATGACCACTTGAAAGGTTAAATTAAGAATCCTGGAGCACAAGAGCACAGTGAGATGTAAGAAACAAGCTACGAAACTAACAAGACATTTTCTGGAAGTCAATCACCGTGCTGAAGATTTTGTATGGACAGTTCTGGAACAGCCATTCATTCCCACACACATTACAGACATCTCTAAGTTCTTATTTGTAAGAGAACAGAAATGGGTTTTCAAATTGCAGAGTGACAAAACAGGGTTGAATGATGATATACCATGGGTCGCCCTTTAGTTTTAACCCAGGGGGTATTATGGAATCTACTCTATTAAGACAGCTGTTTGATGGCGAGGAGGAGATGGTAATTTGCATCTCCAGCTGACCATATGTAGCCATTTAAGACCAGGAAGATCATAAACGGTACGATATTATAGAGCAGCAAATATACCGATGCAAGGGGAGGTTAGACTTCCTCCGTTATAGATATATAGACTGTCTCTTACGTACCGATAGATGAGTGAACGTGGTATGAGTTACATGTTATGGACGGAATACGATACATGCACAATTTACACCCGGTAATCCTCATGACTGGCTGTGTTTTATTCAAATTTTAATTTATATTAAAAACGGGGTGCATTTGAATATATTTTTGATATGAATTCATGTAACATTTAGTCTTAGTACTAGAACAGTCTTTCTTCCTTCTTTATGAATCACATGGGACGTCTTGAAGAAACAAACTACAAGTCCCATGATTCTTAGAACGTCAGTTTCGAGCAATGTCACATGATTCATCTTGCCCAATACACTGCGAGTGACGTTATGAGAGCTCTTTTTTAAAAATGGAGTCACCCTCTGTTCGGTACCTCCCCATACGGCTTAATGAACCGCCAGAGGTATCGACGGACAGGTGAGTGGCAAGTTGTGGCGCGCGCTATAGTTGTGAGCTTTTGCGTGTGGTGATTTTCCCCTTTTGGTCAGTTTTGTAAAAGTATTGCTAATTTATCTCAGAGAGTCCGTTTCTGCGTGACAGCCCTGTCGGGCTTTGCGAGTTGTAGTTATCGGGGCGTTCGCCAGCTTAAGAATTTCCTGGCGGGGGCCGAGATTTGGGTTCTATCTATTGATAGACCTGAGATTTGGATATACAAGAAGGTTGTCCGATAACCATTTACCAGAAGGGTGGCATGTCTAGGACATGCACTGCCAGTTTGGATGAAAAGTGCCCAAACTGATTTTGTCTTCAGGTTGAGCCATCGCTGACGAGTGTGCTATACTATGCCGGGATGCGTATGTTAGACACGGCAGTAAGTAATCGGGCATGTGTTCAAGCGGTGAAAGGCTCTTAGAATTGATCTCCCAGTTTAACAAAGATGAGCAATGGAGATTACTTGTGTAGACACCTTTACAAGGTTTTCAGCATTAGAGATAAGAATACTCCTAGAGTATTAATATAGCATTTTTACAGTCATGGTTCCGTGTGACATATGTGCGCTTGGTGTTCCTTTTTAACAGTAGACAAATGAGGGTACTAGATAACAAGGTGAACATTAGCTGTTCTTTCCTATGTTTTCTCACAGAGCGGTGCCTCCTTTTCCTGAGCCGTTGCCAGGCGAGGTGAGGTTTTTTTCTCGTGCAAATCGGGTAAGCATGAAGACACATGATTATGTAACAATAAAGATCAGAGATGACGACTAAACAGGTCACTTTGTATTGATTAGATGTGTTAAGCCTATGAGTCCCATTGAAGTTGTGACAACCCTTACATGTGGACCGTTTTTTCATTCTTTTCAGATACTCACAGTAAACCGTCATTTGCAGAGAATTCGTATATCCCTGAAAACAGGTGACAAGGTTGTATTTGTTACCAACCCTTCTTATTTATATTGTTTGTTTTCATCAATGCAGTAGCAACATTTATGTGGTCCTGAAGAAGGCCTAGGATGAATTAATCCTTTCTGGCTGAAACATGTTGACCCTTAGTTTCCACTCATAGACAGTTATTTGTTGAAAACTGTCATTGCACTGTTTTTAAGCTTGAGCAATGAGAGATACCAATTAAAGTTTTCTTCTCTCACTGTTCAATTTTAACTCACCACCTTTCACTACTTTGCACTGCACTTATCACTCCTACATGAACTGTTTGCTCACATCTGTAGGATCAGACATAGTTGAACAACATAAAAACATCCGTGAGCTCCCCTTTCCTTTTGAAAGGGTTGTAGCCCTTAGTGACACTAGGTTGTCACTAGGAGGAGACCCAGATGATGAAGCATGTCACCAATGGTGAGTGATGGGAATCCGTACTTTTTAAAGTTATTTCCTAATAGCCTGTTAAGAGGTGTATAGGTTGCGGTTTCTTTAGGTCCTCTGTAGGCTCCAACACACATCAATTTAGTGGTTTGTATGTGCAGACCCGTGGATATTGTGGTTTGTATGCAGTGTGTGACATTGTGCCCATCTCCCCCCGTCCCCGCAGTCCCTGGTGGTTACTCACCCTGTTGCTGTTGTGTCAAGTCATGTTGAGCAGTGTCCGGTCCCCCAACTCCTGCCACCGTCTCCCCACTGATGACTGTGGCACCATTTCCTCCATCTCATCCAGCTCCTCCGGTGGCGCTGGACTCCCACCTCCAGTCTGCATTGGTGCCTTCTGGTTGTTGCCGAGTTTCTGCTTGGTCTTGCGCTTCACATCATTCCAGCGCCTCTTGAGCTCTTCCATTGTCCTCCTCAGCACTCCGACTGCATTCACCTTGTCCAGGATGGACTGCCATATTCCATTTTTTGTTGCCAATGACATAGTGGAGGTGACGAACAGTTGTTGATGGTGTTCTATCACCTCCGTGATCAGGATCCTGTTTTCATGCGGACTGAATCGCGTCTTCCTCTTCTTCTTGTCCTTGCCCTTACCTGTCCCCGAGGTCCCCGGCTGCTCCTCCGGGGGGCTTGTGGGGTTCTGGCCATCCTCTGTACCTGCTCCGGCTGCCTCCATTGTGCTTCGCTGTAGTTTGGTTTTTGTTTGTAGTTTTTTTTTTCAGCTTTTGTAGTGATTTTTCCCGCCTGGCGTGTGTGATTTGCAGGCCTGGCGCTGCTTTTTGCTGATTGTCTTATCGCGGTTTGGCCCATCGCAACTTTTTTCGCGTTCGGGTTTGGATTTTCATCGCCATCCCGGTAATGTTATCGCGGACATTTGACGCGTTAGCGGGAGACTATCGCATGTTACCTCCGTGATGAAAATACGACGTTAACACAGAGTTATTTTCCCGCGATGGGCGGCGGTATGAGAACTTGCGTTAACCTATTTTGGCGATGTTTATCGCACGTTCTTGAGAATATCCCCCCTAGTTGTTCTGACTTTGGTGACTATAAAGGCCTGTCTTGTGGTATCTGGTGTGCCTTAGTACTGGAAAACCCTTTTTGTGTAGCCATGGGCTGTACAAATTTGTATAATAATAATAATAATTAGTAGGTTGGTTTTCAGTGTGTCTCAAAGCTTGGCAAGAGAAGATTTGATTAAGAGTTTTGTTATATTCTGATTTTAATAATTTCTATGAATTGGGTGATTTGCTTCCTGTACTTCTCTCACTGCTTGTTGTGTGAAGCCAAACCTTCGAATACATGGGTGAGCCAATGTACCTTAACATGAACACAGCACCAGCATAGGTCCAACACTAATGCAGTCCCATACTACTCCCAATAAAACGTAACATACATATGTGGATAGGTTTAGCACACAGAACAGGAATCAGGCTTAGACCATGAGCAGGTTCCCAACACATTGATTCTACATTGAATTCAGACACTCAGAGGTTTGGCTGTTTCTCTCCTATGCTCTAAGCCCACCCACACAAGTTCGGTACTAATTGTGTCATAAAAATGGGGCACTGCAGAAATGTAGGACTTTTTTTCCATTGGGTGGAATCTACATTGGATCATTTGCCAAATCTGGTTTGGGATCTGAATGTCAGGGAAGCTACAGAAAACTATTTGTAATATCTTTGAGAATGTTTTATTCTGAAGTGAAAAATATAGTTGTCTATAGCTTGTAATCCCAAAAACCGATCTGCAGCACAGGTCATTGTTTAGAAGGATGTCAAAGGAATAAATTAAGATTATAACATACAATCAAGAAGAAATATGTATCTGCAGATTATGAGGTGAAAAGGACACTTGGAATATTTCCAGAAACAATCAAAGCCCAGCTCCCAAGAGCAACCCGCAAGGTCATCGAGCTGCCTTAATGACTTTTTAAGAAAAAACAATGAACAAACACATTCTACCTAAGTGAGTCAACTTCATTTTCCAGCAGCTGTCAGGATCCTTTCTGAGTCCTGGACTTGAATACCTAACAGGGAGAGCTTGCACTCTGTAGGACAAGATCATTCTGGAGGAGAGGTTTAGCACATACAAGTCAATGCATGAAACCTGGAAGGAGAATGACGTGACAGAAGCTGAAAAGTTAAGCAGGTTGGAGTGGTCTGGGTTCGGAATACTCGTCAGGACCTAGGTTAAATTCCTGCATGCAACAAAACTAGAAAGGCAACACATATATGGTAAGATAAAAAATGAGAAGGGAATACTAAACAGTAAAACAAAAACACTATTGCCATACATGATGGTTTGTGTGCTCTATACAAAATGATCCGTCTGCAACAGACAATAGATCACAAGGCAATAAGAAGCTATTTGCACAATCTTGGAGACACCTTGAGGCTCAATGTAGAAGGGTGCCAAGTGAATCTCTGTGCTTTAGGCTCTAAGCCTCAAAACTCACTGGCACCCTCTGGTAATAAACAAGCATTTGCAATGCATCGGTCTCGCCTTTGGGACCTTATATGTATTTAGCAATGCAGCACTTTAGCCTGGGTGCTGAAACATCTACTGTTCTTTAAAATGGAGGGAAAGTAAGCACCAAACTGCGTGACACTCCAGGTATGGGAACACATGGAGAGAAATATTGTCTTTCAGCGGGAAATGGTATAGTCCAAAGCTCTGTTTTTAATATAAAATCAGGGCCTTCGGTGGTCATATCACTGAAAATACCGTTATCTACCAACAATACCGTACAGCACATAGAAGAAGAGGCAAGGATTCCAAAGTCAATCTTTGCTGGGTTTGGATAATGGTATTTTGCCTATGACTGTGAGCTAATGGTGATTCAGAAAGGCATCAAATTCTCCTTTTGTTGTTTATAAATGACACTGAACATGATGATCTGGAAAGTATGAAGTGTTATGTATAAGGTGGATGTCAGATCCAAGAACCTAACCAAGGGAATGGGGATTCCGCCTAATGTGCGGAAAAAGACCCCTATCTTTGAGAAAAGAAAAATTACTTTTCTAGAGTCCCCTCACTCACCCAGGGTTGCCCCTAGGTGACATGCTTCATCATTGGGGCCATCCCAAACAGCTGCTGTCTGGGGCGTGCTGCTACTTGCGAAACTACGTAGGAGCACTTTTTGTGAAAAAATGTGTAGTGCAGTGTTAGTGTAGTGGTGAAAGTGATGCTAAAAAATACCTAGCTAGTGAGCTAATGTTTTATTCTTGCTCCTAGTTGGTAAGGATAAAAAGGGGGTTAATAATAGGGAGAAATGCAACTATTATGTGTATACAATCCCTAATATTCGGTTGACATGTTTCGAGGTATCCCCTAAACCTCTTCTTCAGGACCACATGGAGACCAGCTCCATGTGTGCCACTCCTTGTGAAAAACTATAATAAGGAAAAAGAAAAGCGCCCACCTAATGTGTGAGCACCCAATTAAAAATACTTACGGTTTAGTTTCTGACTCGTAGTATTTATGATTTGGCAATACTATGCCTCATGGTCTGTGGGGGTAGAGGGGCTTGTAGTCACACCTATGTCAAAGCACTCCTCCGTCTGATAACATCTACTGGCACCCGGGCGGACCGGGTGTGACTACAAGCCCCTCTACCTGGGGCACCTAATCTGGGCACCTACATTTTTGGATGGGATGGGGGGTCTTCAAATTTTTTTGAGGGGAAGAGACAGGATCTAGAGGGGGGCAGTAATTATGCATAGGAAATTCTGGGCGTCTGTTGAGGTAATGGGGCATGTGTCTCAGAACCACTGGTGCCAGAGGAAGCACTACCAACATCAGGACCTTTCGGAGAGGCAGATATGGCAGAGTGGATTTTCTCCAGTATGTGAATCACTTTCTCTAGTCAATGATTAACTTGCTGGCATTCAACAATGCATTTTTCACCACAGATATGTTCTACAGAATCAGCAGTGCCTCCTCAGACAATAGTGTTGGTGGGACTAGAGCAGGGGTAGAAATTCCAAGAGCGAAGGACACCCCAGTCCGTCTTTGGACTTGGTGCTTGTTTGGTATCTTGGGGCAGGAGTGAGGGAGGTGCTGGTGGTAGTAGTGGGCATGGCAGCCACTGGCCAGACTGGGGAAGTTTGGTGATGGCCAGTCCTCTCATCCTAAGTGTCACTGGGTCCCTCAGTGCTGGTGTGTGCACCTTATGAATCCCAGTGGACCTCGTTCCATTCCCCCTGCAGACTAGGTAGTGTCTACCTCACTTGCTCCTGAGGAAGACAGAAGCAGACTTATGCCCAAATTAGTTAAACAGTACAGAGGGAAATATCAATACGTACATAAAACAAAGATGTTTTTAATGATTCTAAGCATTATTCTGAAGAAAGAGTGCATAATATAACAACACAAAGTAAGTCAACTAACCCTTTACATTTAAAAGTAACAATAAGAATTTTATGCAAAATTGTGCCTGGTAGAATAACACTGTGCCTTATTTGGAGGAGGGGGCAATTCCTTTAAAATGTGGCAGATTTATAATTGCCATATTACAAGTGCCATTGGGCTTAATCCACTCAAAAATACATGAACGGGGACCAGCCCCCGTTCCTGAGCTTAATTAGGCCCTGGGAACCCCAACCCCATCCCCCACAGTTGAAATGTAACATAGGGGGAATGGAGATTAGTGGCCCCCTCCCTGAACCTTTAATGGCCCCGGTGACCCCATCTCCTGGGGCCAGCTCACTTACTGTGTCCCAGGGAGCCCAACCCCGGGACACAGTGGTTTCCCTGCACTCATTAGTGAGCACTGGGAAACGTAGGTTTGCTCCCGACTGGCGGGAGCTTTTTTAAATCTCCTGCCTAACTGAAGCAAACACCAAGTCTGCTACCAGTCTGCTGGAGATTTAAAAATGCTCCTACCAGCTGGGAGCAGACATGTTCTGTTTCAGAACACATAATGCTTCCTCCGGGCGAGACCAATACTGGCTCGCACATTATGTGGGAGCTGGTTGGGGCCATGGGGGTCCTGGGGCTCCCCTTGTGGCTCACAATGAGCTGGTCGGTGGGTGACCCGAGTGGGCAGCAGGGCAACCATCTTTAACTAATGCGGGCCCCAGGGGATGGTTAATTGTAAGGCAACCATAACTCGCGCCCTCACCATGCACTGCTAATTACCCCACATTTTACATTACTCAGGACATCTTCTATGATAATCTCACTGCAGGATTACAATGAAATTATTGATGAGAAAACTGTGCATGGTTGGGGTGAGAGTCATTATAGTTTCCTTAGGACAGGAGTTATAGTTAATTGAGATAACTATAAATATATAACTATAATTTCTGTGGTTTTTAGAGTTTAAAACATTACATTGTTACTGAACATTTCATCTAGGGCCAGATGTACGACTATGTTATTTTGCGAGTCGCAAATTGCGCTCAATTGCGAGTCGCAATTTGCGACTCGCAAAATGACATGTACAACAGTGTCAGAGACTCTGTAAGCGATTCTCAATGGGGTCGCAAATTGCATGCCTCATGCATATTCATGAGGCACTCGCAATTTGCGACCCCATTGAGAATAGCTGGCCCTCCCAGGTATGGTGGCCTGCTGGGCTCAGCAGACCTCCATGTCTGGGACTACTTATAAATAAGCAGGGTTTTTTTCTTAATGCAGCCCGTTTTCCCTAAAGGAAAATGGGATGCATTTAAAAAAAGAAAAATTAAACGTTTTCGTTTCATTTTTTTTTAAGGGCAGGTAGTGGTCCCTGGGACCATTGCCTGCCCTTAAAAAATATTTTTAGAGCCAGTCACAAAGGGGAAGGGGTCACCTGGGGACCCCTTCCCGTTTGGAGTGGTTTACCAACCTTCTGTGAAGGGTGGTAAACTGTGACTGTTTTGCGACCGCAATTGAGGTTGCAAAACAGTCATACATGGCATTTGGGGCTGCTATTAGGAAGGGAACGCCCCTTCCTAATAGCGAGTCGCAAAACCTATTTAGCGAGTCGCAAATAAATTGCGACTCGCTAAATAGGGTTTGTACATGGCCCTGTAGGTTTTTGCATGCGCAAACGGGTCGCAAACCCGTTGCGCATGCAAAAACGAGTTGTTCATCTGGCCCCTAATTATCTAATTATTAAGCTACTTTAACCCTTGGTTTTTTTCAGTGAATATTTACATATGTATACAACATACACATATATATATATATATATATATATATATATATATATATATATATATATATATATATATATATATATATATATATATATATATATATATATATTACCTACTGGCGGTCGCCAGTAGGTAGTTATAGTTAGGACCACGTTTCCATAGGAAAAGCATTTTTTGATGTGCTTATAACTTTGGCGTCGCTTTGACGAATCTTTACGAAATTTTCCAAAAAGTTCCTCTTTTCAGGTCAGCTGCTATCCTAAAAGTTTGGGGGATTCGTCAAGGGGGCTAAGAAAAAGGGGGGTCCCAAAACGTGTTTTCTCCATGCAATTTCCATAGGAAACTTTAGACAAGTTTACAGGTCAAACTGCTGAACGGAATTACGCAAAATTTGGCAGAGAGAAAGGTCTTGGTCCAGAAAGCACGCTTTTGTTTAAATCGGGTAAATCCGTTCAGTAGTTTTAGAGAAATATCAAATTATCCAGATATCGATATTTAAGAATTCTGACATCTGATTGGCTGAAGCGTTACGAGCACAAGCTTGCGGCTGATTGGCTGCGAACTGTTGAAACTAGGAAGTGTTGGCAGCCATTTTGTGATTCAGTCCGTCAGCTCACAACTCTCCCTCTACAAGGCATCAGGTCCATAGTTCTACCTCTGCGAGGCAACACTAAAAATATACCGCTGCTCTGTCTGTGCGAGATACCCCTTTCACGGTCCCTCTCCCCACATCACCAGCTCGCGGCTATGCCTTTAGAAGCGAGTCCGTCGGCTCACAGCTCTGTGACTGCGAGCTGTGAGCCATTTTGTGACTCAGTCCGTCAGCTCGCATCTCTCCCTCTAAAAGGCATCGGATCCGTAATTCTACCTCTGCGAGGCAATACTGAAAATATCCCGCAGGTCTGTCTGTGCGAGATACTCCTTTTACGCTCCCTCTCCCCACATCATCAGTTCGCGGCTATGCCTTTAGAAGCCAGTACGTCGGCTCGCAGCTCTGTGTCTGCGAGCCGTGGGGCCCGCAGCTCTACCTCTGTGAGCCACCTCGTTAGCTCGTAGCTGTGTCTGTGCTAGCAGGCCTGTCGGCCCGTTACTCTCCCTCTGCGAGTTAGCCCGTCGGGTTGCAGCGCGGAGGGCTCCCAGCTGTATCTCTGTGAGCCAGCCCATTAACTGATAGCTGTGTGTCTGCAAGCAGGCCTGTTGGCCCGTTGGTCTCCCTCTGCGAGTCAGGCCACAGCTCTCCCTTCTGCGAGCCGGTACAGTGCTGTGCTTTTGCGAGCCAACGGCTCATAGGTCTCCCTCTGCGAGCTGAGCCCACGGGCCGCAGCTCTTCCTCTGCGAGCCTGCCCGACGGCCCGCAGGTGTCCCTCTGCTAGCCGAATCGCAGCTGACACTGTGCGAGCCGAAATTGGGAATATAAGGCGGCTCTAAAAAAAGCCCTTCTGTTTATAAGTTGGAGCTACATGTAAGTGCGAATGCACAGCTTCAGGTTAATCAGGAAAATTCGGTTTCCCTCATCTGTGCAGTGTACTCCATCACTTCTGAAGATATCAGCGATATCAAAACGTATGTTGTTGTAGTAAATCGACCCCATTCTATGGTCTCTGAGGTATGCAGACACAGCTTTGTTGACATTCTTCCTAGATTTTTCAATCTTATGACAAAATTGGTTTGACCATTTCCACTTCTGTCTTTGACATATATTGGAATATACAAAGACAGTTTGAAGCAAAAGTAACATCAATTGTCCAAAGGTGTCCTTCATAAGCATTTCCAAACCTACCCAGTCAATGTGCCTAGGTCGTTACCACTACAGTGCACAATCATGAGATCAGGGTGTTGGAGATGCAAACAGGTTTTAACCAAAGGGAGCAATTGGTGCCACTTCAATCCTCTCTGTGCAAACCATTTAATGTACACATTTTGTAAACCTAGGTCTAAGTCAATACGTCTCTGTTCTGCATACTTCTTGCACCAGAAAACATAGCTATGTCCTACAATCCACACTAGCCTTTTGAAGGTATGGCTAGAAGATATGGATAAATGTCTGTAGCTCATGCAGTCCGTTCGTAGAATAAGAGATATGTTTAAACATGGGGAACTACTTTTTTTTACATACAAAACGTTAACGGATTGGGAAATGAAATGTATTGTGTCCTAAAAAGTAGGGTGTATATTAGTTTTGATGAAAAGCATCTTTGTGATTGGTTAATAAAAAAGCAGTTTATACGTGGAGTACATATTATAGGATGAAATTTGCTCAGCTCAACCACACCTGCTAATTGTATTTGGAAGGTGCAGTTCAACCTTGAAAGAATGGTGAACTTTTGACCTCCACGTGCCGTTAAATGTTGGAGAAAATGTTGCAAAAAAATATCGGTAGGTTTAAAAAATGATGAACTTTTAACCTGCACGAGTCGTAGAATGTTCTAGAAAGTGTTGATACAATACCTTGAACTTTTCACCTGTATGTGTGTGTCCTTAACAAAACAGTTTATATGGAAAGTTAAAAAATAAGCAATAAAGAGAGGTTTTGCAATCTAAAAAAATAAGGAACTATTCTGATTTGTTCTTTACATGGATTTATGTGTGGAGCAACAGGGAAATTGTGCCATTACTGGTTCCATTCTTGATGAAAGCGGTGCATTACATGTACTGTGTGACAAGAAAAGAATTGCATGCGTTTGTGACATTTGAAATCTGCATACCAACTAGGAAGGTAAATTAGAAATTAAGAAGGTGTGTTATGGGTGGGGGTGTATCCCTTTGGCAAGCTCCGCCTCTGTGAGCCAGACATTGTTTTTGCATAGGTGCTGGACGCACATCTGATGCAGCCCCATCACCTACGCAGTCTGATGTGTCAGGGGCACACAGCCATGCAGCCATCACCCCGCCACACACACCGGACACAGAACCCGTATGAGGGGAGTTTTGTACCACATTGCCTTCATAGCTGATGTTCTGTGATTGATATGTGTGTGGGCTGCATTGTGGGGGAATTGCCTGTGCACGGATGGCGATGCACACACACATGTTGGTATGTGGAGGCAGGTGCCCATGCGGCCTTGCGCTGCTTGTGCTATCTCACTCCATCTCTCTCCCTCGCTCTCTCCCACCCTGTAATAGCAAACTTGTGAAAGCGATGGGTGCGTGGCTCTCATCGCGGCACTCGAGTACTTCTTAAGTCTTTCAAACACCGAGGGGTATATTCTCAAGGGCATATCGCTGAGTTAACGGCACTTTATTGCAACCAAAATGGTGATAAATTTAACGCACCATTCACAAGCTGGAGCAAACAGCCCATATCACCAGTTTACCAGCGATAGCAGCCTCAAAAAGCATCGTCACGGATGAGTCCGGCAAATATTGCTAATGAGATGTAGAGTAGGCGTTCTCGTGCAAAAAGCAGCGAACACAT
The DNA here is from genome assembly GCA_963921515.1 of Calotriton arnoldi. Classification (NCBI taxonomy): domain Eukaryota; kingdom Metazoa; phylum Chordata; class Amphibia; order Caudata; family Salamandridae; genus Calotriton; species Calotriton arnoldi. The sequence goes on from CAWUFW010012920.1 coordinate 115,453, forward strand.
CACTTCGCAAGTGTCTCAATCACCAGCAAGATCGTCGAAGAGAGTACAAAACAGGCGATAAGGTACGTTAGTAGCAGAAAGTTTACACCTGCTCTGAGCTGGTGTAAAGTCGGACTACAACCTGCAATATGAAAGGGAGCCCACCCAGAGCCATACGTGAATGACAACAGATGCAATGGAGCCAACGATCATGCAGCTCGGACACCCAACATTGCTCTGACACCCCCGCCACCAGCCCCTTGGCCGCCATCCCCCCTCACCCCCCCACACAAACAAATGTGACAGCAACGTTAGGAAATCTGGAACGTAACAAATTGGCTGATGTCGCACAATTATAGTAAAGAAGATGCATGTGAGGTTGGACAAATAAGAATCACAGTCATCTATGGATTTACATATAAAACATTTTATTTAAACAAAACAACAAAATAAAAGTAGGTACAGGTATGGCGTGTCATCCCTCAACAATTTGTGAATCACAGCCTGCAAGACAAAAAGAAAGGTAAGATTGTGCGTCATGCGTCCATGAAAGGAGAGAGAGAGAGAAAGAGAGAAAGAGTGAGAGAGAGGAAGAGACAGAGAAAGAGTGAGACAGCGAGGAAGACAGAGAAAAAGAGAAAGAGTGAGAGAGAGAGGAAGAGATAGAGAAAGAGAGAAAGAGTGAGATATAAGGAAGTGAGAGAGAAAGAAAGAAACAGTGTAAGAGAGAGGTAGAGAGAGAGAGAAAGAGTGAGACAGAGAGGAAGAGAGAGAGAAAGAAAGAATGAGAGAGAGAGGAGGAGACATAGAAAGAGAGAAAGAGTGTGAGAGAGAGAAAGGAAGAGATACAGAGTGAGAGAGAGAGAAAGAGTGTGAGTGACAGAAAGGAAGAGATGGAGAGGGAGAGTGAGTGTTGACACTGTGGAGAAAATCCTTAAAGCTCACCTTTCTGCCACCGGTGTGTCTCCAACCACGTGCCGGGACATAGTGGAGTCTTCAAGTTTAGTCATCTGAAACATAGTATAGAATCAGTAATGGCAGAGTACATACAACTGCACACGCCTAATTCTCTGTTTCGCCCCTGCGCACCCAGGCTGCTGCACCTCATCGACTCCCGCCGCCCAGAGGTGTCTGCCCGCCTCTGCGCACCCTAGGCTGCTGTATCCCATCCACTCCCACTGCCCAGAGGTGTCTGCCCGCTGCTGTGCACCCAGGCTGGTGCACCCCATCCAGTCCCACTGCCCGGAGGTGACTGCCCATTCCTGCGCACCCAGAGTGCTGCATCCCATCCACTCCCACTGCCTAGAGGTGTCTGCCCGCTCCTGTGCACCCAGGCTGCTGCACCCCATCCACTTCCACTGCTCAGAGGTGTCTGCCCGCTCTTGTGCACCCAGGGTGCTGCACACTATCTACTCCCACCACCCAGAGGTGACTGCTCGCTGCTGCGGAAACAAGGCTCTCTGCTCACCTTCTGCCACCGGCGTGTGTCTAAGAGGGTCCACCACGTGCTGAAGCAACCTCCTCAGGCGCAAGTTGCGTACACGCGGTCAAGTCGAGCTCACAATTCAGAGCGGGTGTTGATTGCAGGATGGCCACGCATCATCGCAGGCTGCACACGCGCTCAGCTCTGGTGGCACTAACTCAGTGGAACTGAAGTCATCGCCTCGTGGCGGGAGGTTCGTGTTGGGGGGGATCGTCAATCTGTGAATCACAGCCTGCTAGTCAAAAAGCAAGATAAGATTGTGCGTCATGCGTCCATCAAAGGAGAGAGAGAGAGGAAGAGAGAGAGAAAGAAAGAAAGAAAGAGTGAGAGGTAGACAGACAGAAAGAGAGAAAGAGTGAGAGAGAGAGGAAGAGAGAGAAACAGTGAGAGAGAGGAAGAGAGAGAGAAAGTGAGAAACAGTGTGAGAAAGAGGAAGAGAGAAACAGAGGAAGAGTGAGAGAGAGAGAAAGAGAGAGAGAGGTAGAGAGAGAGAAAGAAAAAAACAGTGTGAGAGAGAGGAAGAGATAGAGTGAGAGAGAGAGGAAGGGAGAGAGAAAGAGTGTGAGGGAGAGAAAGGAAGAGATGGAGAGGGACAGTGAGTGCCGACACTGTGGACAAAACCCTCACAGCTCACCTTTCTGTCACCGGTGTGTCTCCAACCACGTGCCGGGACATAGTGGAGCCCTCAAGCTTACTCATCTGAAACGTAGTATGGAATCAGTAATGGCAGAGTACATACAACTGCACACGCCTAATTCTCTGTCCCGCCTTTGTGCATCCAGGCTGCTGCACCCCATCCACTTCCACTGCCCAGAGGTGTCTGCTCGCCGCTGCGCACCCAGGCTGCTGCACCCCATCCACTTCCACTGCCCAGAGGTGTCTGCCCGCTGCTGCGCACCCAGGCTGCTGCACCCCATCCACTCCCACTGCCCGGAGGTGACTGTCCGCTGCTGCGCACCCAGGCTGCTGCACCCCATCCACTCCCACTGCCCGGAGGTGACTGCCCGCCGCTGCACTAACAAGCCTCTCTGCTCACCTTTCACAACCTGCGTGTAGAAAAGAGGGCCTACCACGTGCCGCTGCAAGCCCCAATCCCTGGGCCTGTGGACAGCGCACCCTGCATGTCATGCAGCCCTGCTCCGCAGGCCTCCAGGTCTCACATTTAGTGCTGGGTCTTGATTTCGCCATGGCAGAGGACATACCAGTGCACCGGGCTTTTCATCGCAGGCTGCACACCCGCTCAGCCCTTGCGGTGCCACTAACTCTGTGACCAGCGAGGCGACGCCACGTGGCGGTAGGCCTGCGCTGTCTGATGGCTCAGGCCTACACTGCGGTCCAGCAGGGCACACAAAATCTGAGCTGTCCAGACCGCCAGGACGGGCCATCACCGCAGGCTGCACACCCGCTCAGCAGTTACGGTACCCGTACCTCAGTGGACCGAAAGTCACCGTCCCGTGCCGGTGGGCCTGTGCCGGCCGCAGTGTATCCAGTGTGAGCAACTCTGAAATGGCGTTGAGCACGTGCGCCCGGTCTTTTTTATTGCCAGGGTCACGTGTCTTGTGACGCGTGTGCTGGATGGGTGTGGTGTGGGTGTATACTAGCGACGGGAGGGAGTGGCTGTGGCGTACTGACAACTAGGGTGTGACCAGCAGATCACTGCAATGAAAATCTGGCCATGTAGCGTTGTTGTCCTTCCCTGTAAGCGTAAGCGAAGTGGGCTGGCCTGGCCTGGCATATGCCAGTCCTGCGTGAGGCTGTGAAGAATGACTCCGGAGCTATGGGCGTGGCTCCGTCCTGGGCTGTATGAGGAATCAACTGATGCGGGTGTCCCTGTTGTAGTGCTGACGTCACCCGGGTCGCAAGCGCCAATGTGTCACTCTGTGAGCCAAGTCCCACAACATGGCCAACATGGAAGGTACGGGGAATCACTGACCCTACATTCATGAAGGATGGTGGACATGACACATCTGTGTGGATATGAATGTTTATTGCACATTCAGTGGAGTGTTGCAGCTGTAGCAATACAGGGCCATGGAAAGTTTATGTTTCAATTTTTGGCACATGGAGGGCAGCCAATTAGAGCCAAGCTTGTGTTTGGGGTTAGGCTGCGCCAACATATGTACTTATAGAATTACTCCGCCAATCCCCAAGCACTTATGAATTCACTATACACTCTCCTTGCAGTACTCTAATGATCCAGTCTCTACGTACGTAGTTGTACAATGACCGAGAGAAAGTTACATAACCGAAGTTTTCCCCACTGCCAGAGGTAACATGGTTGCATATGCTGTCCACAGCACAATGTAATGTGGTAGGGCCCAGGGGCGGCATCTTGCATACATAATGAACACACGGACACAGATAGATAGTGGAACTGGGTACGGGCACGTGCGCTCGACTAATTTTTATTACCAGGGTCACATGTCCAGTGACATCTGTGCTGGATGCGTGTGGGGTGAGTGTAAGCCAGCCCTCCGGGAATGGTTGGTGCTGGCAACAAGTACAACAGTAATCATTGGATCAGACACATAGATTCAATTATAAAGGGTCAATGATTTGTGCTGCACTAAGGTAGGGGCAACAGATGTGAAATAATACACACAAGATTGTATCGTAAAGGGTCCATGACTTGTGGTGCACTGAGATAGGGGCATCAGAAACATTCAGCGTGTGCGCAGCCAGCGATGATGCGTGGTGCGGGCGAGCCGCACTGGGAGCAATGTCTGTTGCCTACTGGACTGAGTCATCTGCAATCGTGACTCGATGTGAATTGTGAGCCCTGCTATCCGCAGTGTAGATCAAAGGCAGTAGTCAGCACAGACATCGAAGAATGCTTTTAGTCACTTCCTGTTTACAAAATTCGAGGACAAATCTGTCTGCAATAAATAAATCATGTCTCAATTTAAATTGTGAGCTCTGCTAACCGCAGTGTAGGTGTATGGAACAAAAGATGAAACATTTATGGAATACACTGTCGAAATATGTAGGTTTCAGGGACGTTATAGTTAGTTGCCTACTGGACTCTGAAATTAATGAATGAAGACTGAATTTGAATTGAGAGCCCTGCTGAGCACAGTGTAGGCCGGAGGCAGCGGTCAGGAAGGGCCTACAGCACATGGCGTTGACTTGAGCTGCATACAGTTAGTGGTAGGTGTGGCGCTCAGCGTTTGCGCAGCCAGCGATGATGCAATGTCTCTTGCCTACTGGACTGCGTCATCTGCAATCGCGACCCGATCTGAATTCTGAGCCCTGCTGACTACAGTGTAGGCCGGAGGCAGTGGTCAAGAAGAGTCCACAGCCACGTGGCGTTCACTTGAGCTGCATAGAGTTAGTGGTAGGTGTGGCACTCAGCATGTGCGCAGCCAGCGATGATGCAATGTCTCTTGCCTAGTGGACTGCGCCATCTGCAATCGCGACTCGATCTGAATTGTGCGCCCTGCTGACCGCAGTGTAGATCGAAGGCAGTAGTCAGCACAGACATTAAGGAATGCTTTTTGTCACTTCCTCTTGACAAAATTCGAGGACATAGAGTACAATTCTGTCTGCAATTAATAAATCAAGACTGAATTCAAATTGTGAGCTCTGCTGTCTGCAGTGTAGACTGCCATTCAGTGTTCCTTTGGACTTGCAAGATGAAGTTGGTCATTGTACTAAAGCTATAACTGATATCAAACAAGTTCTTGAAGCAAGGATACTAAAAGGATATTATGTAGGTTTTAGGGACGTAATACTTAGTTGCCTACTGGACTCTGCAATTAATGATTCAAGAGTCAATTTTAAATGTGAGCCCTGATGACCACAGTGTAGGCCGGAGGCAGCGGTCAGCAAGGGCCCACAGCCACGTGGCGTTGAGTTGAGCTGTACAGTTAGTGTCACCTGAAGCAACCAGCGTGTGTGGAGCCTGCGATAATGCGTGGTCCGGGCGGGACGCACAGGTAGCAATGTCTTTTGCCTAATGAATTCTGTCTTAATAAGTCCACGTGGCATTGACTTGTGGTGCACTGAGTTAGTGGCACCTGAAGCACTCAGCGTGTGCGCAGCCTGCGATGATGCGTGGTCCGGGCGGGCCGCACTGGGAGCAATGTCTCTTGCCTACTGGACTGCGTCATCTGCAATCGGGACTCGATCTGAATTGTGAGCCCTGCTGTCCGCAGTGTAGATTGAAGGCAGTAGTCTGTACAGACATAAGTCTGTGGTGCTCTGCTGCTGGGTTCGCAGGGGGCCTGTGTCAAGGAGGCCGGCGGTCGCGGCAGAGGCCTCGTGGCAGGGTGAGGGCTGCCGCCCTGGCAGATGCTTTGGCCTTCGCACAAGTGAACCACGCCCAGAGCCCCAGCCTATTTATTCATACTCCTACCCTGGAGTGGGGTACGTTGGACCAGCCCACTCCGCTTCCGCTTCCAGGGGGGACAACACAGCTACATGACCGAGATCTTCCCCACTGCCTGAGGTAACATGGTTGCACCAGCAGTATATGTCCACATGGAGAGGTTTGTGCTCTGCATAATGAGGTCTGTCCACCACATCACCGCTACACTTGGTATTGTGTGCATTTTTATTGATGGGTGACTTGCGTCCTCTACACATACTTGGATTCAGCTATTGTGTGGCTGAGGGACCATGCCGTTTTTGGAGGGTCCGCTGTCCTGTTCTGCGCTGCCTCGGTGGTGGTAGGGAGGGGGGTGGTCCGGGGGGGAGGTCCTGAGGGTGATGGCAGTGGGTGTTGTGGCCTTCTTGGGTGTCGGAGCTGCATGGTCAGTAGCTCTATGACATGTGTTGGTCTTCAGATGTGGTTCTGGGCTGGGCTCCCTTTCACACTGTAGGTAGTCGTCCTGCTTTACACCAGTAAAAGGCAGATGTTAAATTCTTACTGCTAACGCAGCTTATCGCCTGTTTTTGGATCGCACCCCAGATTTGGCTGCTCGTTGAAAATATCGGGAAGTGGTGTTTTCATGTTATTTTTGCACGGGAACACCAACTCTGCCTATTATTAGCGTTAGTTGTCGCTTTCATTTGAGGCAAATTTTTTTGCGGAAGCTATTGTTGGAAAACTGGCAATATTGGCTGTTTCCACTTGGTTGAGAATGGAATGATAATTTAAAATCACTGAAAAAACCATAGGTTTAATGAATAATATAATTAGAAATTAGCATTTAAAAAACATTTGAAATTCACTGAAAAAACCATAGGTTTCAGGCACGCTGTAGTTAGAAATTAGCATTTAAAAAACTTAGAAATTCACTGAAAAAACGATAGGTTTCAGGTACGTTATAGTTAGAAATTAGCATTTAAAAAACCTTTGAAATTCATTGAAAAAACCATAGGTTTCAGGGACGTTATAGTTAGGTGGACAGTTCACTCGTACAAAACCATAGAAATTCCACCGTTATAGTTAGTTCAGTTAACTATAACTCGCGCCCCGCAATGCACTGCTCATGACATCACATATTACATCATTCATGGCATGGTCAGTGACATCACTGATGACATCACTGATGACATCTCAAATGACATCACTGATGACATCACTGAAGACATCATCCACGTGATAATCTGATGCACCTCATCACACCCTAATATAACCTTTAATACACCCACTGTAAAATACACACTACCATTTTCGAAACCATCCACACACCAATACCAGTTACTACATACTCACTCACTGATTCCTAGGTCTGCACACACATCCACTCATTCACCTATACAATCACTTATACATGCAGTCACTTATCAATACAACACTATCATATGCACTCATACACCTATTCAGACACTCACACACCGCCACTCATCCATGGAGTTACTCACACACCTAGTCAGTCATGCAAAGAATCAATCACATTCCCATTTACTCACCTAAACAGTTATACACACACCACCTCACTAATTCATACAGACAGTAACGCATAGTTACTCTCTTATGTAATCACTGAAACAAGTACAGACTCATCCATACATGCCACTCTCACAATCACTCAGTCTCACATATAGTTATTTATATACACCATCACTCACATATACTTCCTTTTACATATGTAGCTACTCACATATGTACCACTGAGACTTCCATTCACTCACCAACACACCCATACACACACTCATCCACCCATACAGCTGTTTCCACATGCACTCTTGAACCCATACACCCAGTGAATCAATCACTCACACATCTATGCACAGAGTCACACACCTCCAACCCACCCACACACACACTAAGTCCCCCATACAAATACTCAAGCAAGCAATAAATAACCCATATAGACACTAATGTAGCTACTGACCAACCCATGTAGCAGCTTGCACAACAACAGACAGACTTATACAGACATTCACACAGTTTAGTCACTAACCCATGCATTCAGTAAGAGACGTTTAATCAGTCACTTATACAATCAGTTACATACCTCCTAAATCCTCCATCCAGACACTTATACACCCACTCATTCTTCAATACACCTTGCCATATATATAAAACATATTTAAACTTTACAGAAACACACAGTCACTGGATGATGTCATCAGTGATGTCATCAGTGATGTCATTTGAGATGTCATCAGTGATGTCATGAGTGATGTCACTGACCATGCCATGAATGATGTAATATGTGACGTCATGAGCAGTGCATTGCGGGGGCGTGAGTTATAGTTAACTGAACTAACTACAACGGTGGAATTTCTATGGTTTTGTACAAGTGAAATGTCCACCTAACTATAACGTCCCTGAAACCTATGGTTTTTTCCAGTCAATATATATATATATATATTATCTACTGGCGGTTGCCAGTAGATAGTTATAGTTAGGACCTATTTTCCATAGGAAATTCACAACATTCTATTTCCAATAACTTTGGCGCCGGTTGACGAATCTTCGCAAAATTTTCAAAACGTATGGCCCGCTCCGGTCCGCTCCTATCCTGAAAGTCTCGGGGTGATTCGTCAAGAGGGGGCCGAGAAGAAAGGGGGGTCCCAAAACGTGTTTTCCCCATGCAATTTTCCATAGGAAACTTTAGACACGGCTACAGCCCGAACTGCTGAACGGAATTACACCAAATTTGGCAAAGAGGTAGTTCTTGGTTCAGAAAGAACCCTTTTTGTTAAATGGTGTAAATCCGTTCAGTAGTTCCTGAGAAAATCAAAAGTAAAATCACATATATATCTGGGCGGAGCCTAACCACACATGTCATTGTGAGATCTGATTGGCTGTCAGCACTTCATCCTGGAATTGCTGGCAGCCATCTTGGGACCAATATACATGATAGTACCCCATTGAAATGCATTGTAGTGAATCAAAGATTTTGAGGGTTACCAAAAGGAGAACTATAAAGGGTGATAACAGACTTTAGTTACATTAGAATTCATTTGTTGATGGTACCATACTAATTTCAGGAATTGTGGTGTGTTCTAAGGTGATTTTACCCTGTGAAAAACCTTCTGCTGGGATATCATGAATCATGTTTGAGAGAAAACTATTTTCACATGCTTGTCCCATAGAGTTTTGGAAGGTGCTCCAGAAGCTAAAATGAGAGCATATTTTTTGTAAATTCACATTATCTTTCTCAGTCATGTGAGAATGAAGTCTGACATTCTCAGTAAAACATGTACATCCAACAAGGGCAGAGACTGTCAGTTGATTCCTTTGTGTTCTACTGCAGCTTCCCAGAGTGTTCTAAAGAACAACTAGAGTGCTAACAGCCTTACTTATGACAAAATTATGGCACACCTGAAGCCATCTTGATTGGAATAAACTGGTAACTCTTAAAACATTTAATTTAAAAAGGAACAAAATGAGGGTGTTCATTTTGTCATAGAAATTATGGTTAGTGCTGTAGAAAGAAAAATTAGGACATGTTTTAAGTGAGATCTCAACTATCTTCCTGTTATATTTCAACAGGAGCAGCCTGCCAGTTGATTCCTTTGTGTTCTACTGCAGCTTCCCAGAGTGTTCCAAAGAACAACTAGAGCGCTAACAGCCTTACTTATGACAAAAGTATGGCACACCAGAAGCCATCTTGATTGGAATAAACTGGTAACACTTAAAACATTTAATTTAAAAAGGAACAAAATGATGGGGTTCATTTTGTCATAGAAATTATGGTTAGTGCTGTAGAAAGAAAAATTAGGACATGTTTCAAGTGTAATCTCAAATATCTTCCTGTTATATTTCAACAGTAGCAGCCTGTCAGTTGATGCCTTTGTGTTCTACTGCAGCTTCCCAGAGTGTTCTAAAGAACAACTAGAGTGCTAACAGCCTTACTTATGACAAAATTATGGCACACCTGAAGCCATCTTGATTGGAATAAACTGGTAACTCTTAAAACATTTAATTTAAAAAGGAACAAAATGAGGGGTTCATTTTGTCATAGAAATTATGGTTAGTGCTGTAGAAAGAAAAATTAGGACGTTTTAAGTGAGATCTCAACTATCTTCCTGTTATATTTCAACAGGAGCAGCCTGCCAGTTGATTCCTTTGTGTTCTACTGCAGCTTCCCAGAGTGTTCCAAAGAACAACTAGAGCGCTAACAGCCTTACTTATGACAAAAGTATGGCACACCTGAAGCCATCTTGATTGGAATAAACTGGTAACACTTAAAACATTTAATTTAAAAGGAACAAAATGAGGGGGTTCATTTTGCCATAGAAATTAACAACATTCCCAGCATGACCCCCTACACTACCCAAACACCACTGCAATACCCTAAACCCTAAAACACTACCCCCAGCACGACCCCCTTCACTACCTAAACACAACTGCACTACCCTAAACCCTAAAAAACTACCTCCAGCATGACCCCCTACACTACCCAAACACCACTGCACTACCCTAAACCATAAAACACTACCCCCAGCACGACCCCCTACACTACCCAAACACCACTGCAATACCCTAAACCCTAAAACACTACCACCAGCATGAACCCCTACACTACCCAAACATCACTGCACTAACATAAACCCTAAAACACTACCCCCAGCACAACCCCCTACACTACACAAACACCACTGCACTACCCTAAACCCTAAAACACTACCCTCAGCACGACTCCCTACACTACCCAAACACCACTGCACTACCCTAAACCCTAAATCTACCCCCAGCACGACCCCCTACACTACCCAAACACCACTGCACTACCCTAAACCATAAAACACTACCCCCAGCATGACCCCCTACACTACACAAACACCACTGCACTACCCTAAACCCTAAAACACTACCACCAGCATGACCCCTACACTACTCAAACACCACTGCACTACCCTAAACCCTAAAACACTACCCCCAGCACGACCCCCGACACTACCCAAACACCACTGCACGACCCTAAACCCTAAAACACGACCCCCTACACTAAACAAACACCACTGCACTACCCTAAACCCTAAAACACTAGAACCCAGCACGACCCCCTACAGTACACCAACACCACTGCACTACCCTAAACCCTAAAACACTACCCCATACTACACAAACACCACTGCACTACCCTAAACCCTAAAACACTACCCCCAGCACGACCCCCTACACTACACAAACACCACTGCACTACCGTAAACCCAAAACACTACCCCAGCACTACCCCCTATACTACCCAAACACCACTGCCCTACCCTAAACCCTAAAACACTACCCCCAGCATGACCCCCTACACTACACAAACACCACTGCACTACCCTAAACCCTAAAACACTACCCCCAGCACGACCCCTACACTACCCAAACACCACTGCACTACCCTAAACCCTAAAACACTACCCCCAGCACGACTCCCTACACTACACAAAACACCACTGGACTACCCTAAACCCTAAAACACTACCCCCAGCATGACCTCCCACACTACACAAACACCACTGCACTACCCTAACCCCTAAAACACTACCCCCAGCACGACCCCCTACACTACCCAAACACCACTGCACTACCCTAAACCCTAAAACACTAACCCCAGCATGACCCCCTACACTACCCAAACACCACTGCACTACCCTATACCTTAAAACACGACCCCCTACACTACACAAACACCACTGCACTACCCTAAACCCCACTACCCACAGCATGACCCCCTACACTACATAAACACCACTGCACTACCCTAAACCCTAAAACACTACCCCCTACAGTACACAAACACCACTACACTACCCTAAACCCTAAAACACTACCCCCAGCATGACCCCCTACACTATACAAACACCACTGCACTACTCTAAACCCTAAAACACTACCCCAGCACGACCCCCTCATAACACAAACACCACTGCACTACCCTAAACCCTAAATCTACCCCCAGCACGACCCCCTACACTACCCAAACACCACTGCCATACCCTAAACCCTAAAACACTACCCCCAGCATGAACCCCTACACTACCCAAACACCACTGCACTACCCTAAACCCTAAAACACTACCCCCAGCACTAACCCCTACACTACACAAACACCACTGCACTACCCTAAACCCTAAAACACTACCCCAGCACTACCCCCTACACTACCCAAACACCACTGCACTAACATAAACCCTAAAACACTACCCCAGCACAACCCCTACACTACACAAACACCACTGCACTACCCTAAACCCTAAAACACTACCCCCAGCACGACTCCCTACACTACCCAAACACCACTGCACTACCTTAAACCCTAAATCTACCCCCAGCACGACCCCTACACTACCCAAACACCACTGCACTACCCTAAACCATAAAACACTACCCCCAGCATGACCCCCTACACTACACAAACACCACTGCACTACCCTAAACCCTAAAACACTACCACCAGCATGACCCCTACACTACTCAAACACCACTGCACTACCCTAAACCCTAAAACACTACCCCAGCACGACCCCTACACTACCCATACACCACTGCACTACCTTAAACCCTAAAACACTACCCCCAGCACGACCCCCTACACTAGTGCACTACCCTAAACCCTAAAACACTACCCCCAGCACGACCCCCTACTCTACCCAAACACCTCTGCATTACCCTAAACCCTAAAGCACTACCCCCAGCACGACCCCCTACACCACCCAAACACCACTGCACTACCCTAAACCCTAGAAAAGAAACCCCACCCCATGCCCAATCCCCCTTACCTCTCACTCCTCATGGTTCCTCTCTCCTCGTGGTTCCTGCTTGACGTCGTCTCTGAGTGGCGGTGCACATCGTTGTGAGGAAACGGAACAGCCTCTGTTTCCTTACAACTACATGGATCATCTACATGTTTTTTAGAATGCATGGTTATTTACCATATATACCTTTACAACAAAATTCGTTGTAAAGGCATGCGTGGTAAATGGCCATGCGTTCTAAAAAAATGCGTAGTAATGACTTCGCGATGTACAACGCATGCGTGGTAATGCATGCGTTGTAATGGTATCGCGAAGTAAAAAAGTCGTTGTAACGGCTGCTTACCGATCGAAGCTGGCCCCTGTTCTTCAGTGAGACGTTTATTTGATTAATTAGGAGGAAGGAATGTGGTTTTTGTACCGAAAAGTGCATTCCCGGCTGTTGTATTGTGAAAGTGTCCGCGTGGCCTGGTTTCACTTCCGGTGAGAGAGTGAAAGAGTCTGTTTGGATCTAAAGGAGTTCTGTTGTTGGACGGGGCTGGCGCGAAACGTCATCAGAAAACATAGCTAATGGAAAGAGTCCTCCCTGAAGTGTGGAGCAGTGCCATGAGAGGTCATCGAGTGTGCGTCCCACCGCAGTATGACCGTACCGCGTGACCCATGTGCCGCCTCCAGGGTACGGGAGGCAGAAGCGGCATCGCAGGTCCTCTTGAAGACCGTTGTAGCACTAATTCTACATTTTGGTACTAGGGCATTTTAACTTCGTTGTTCCTGCCAGATACAAAGAGAAGATCCTGTGTTATTCAGTGCCCTCGTTACCTTTTTTGTGGGTTGTGGTGCTTGTCACTTCGCTGTCCCGCCGGTGCACACAACTGGGCACCCCACCTCGTGTGCCATCTGCAGGGCCTCTGCCCTCTGATCACTGGTTTTGGTTTCTGGAGTGGCAACATAAACAGTTGCTCCCAAAGGACTAGCCTGAACACTTAGGTGAATATCCCCTGCACCAGCATTCCACGGAAATTCTTTCCTAGCTCTCCCACGTCAACGAGGACGTCATAATAGCATGGCTCCGCTCGCGACACCGTATGACGTCATCGGAGCCATAAGAGGACCTCGTCGGCGTGCTGACGTCAGTTCCACCCATTTTTTCCGTGCCACCGAGGCAAACAGGCAGACCGAGACATTTTCACATGTATACATAATATAATAAATATATATATATTCACTGAAAAAACCATAGGTTTCAGGCACGTTATAGTTAGAAATTAGCATTTAAAAATCCTTAGAAATTCACTGAAAAACCATAGGTTTCAGGCACGTTATAGTTAGAAATTAGCATTTAAAAACCTTAGAAATTCACTGAAAAAACCATAGGTTTCAAGGGCGTTATAGTTAGTTGGACATTTCACTCGTACAAAACCATAGAAATTCCCCGTTATAGTTAGTTCAGCTAACTATAACTCGCGCGCCCGCAATGCACTGCTAATGACGTCACATATTACATCACTCATGACATGGTCAGTGACATCACTCATGACATCACTGATGACATCTCAAATGACATCACTGATGACATCATCCTTGTGATAGAGTGGCAGACCTCCTCTCACCCTAATATAACCTTTGATACACACACTCAAAAATACAAACTGACATTTTCAAAACAATGGACATACCAATACCAGTTACAACACACCTATTCAGTAATTCCAAGATCTACACACACATCCACTCATTCACCAACAGTCCCTATATAGTCACTCATACATGTACTCACTCATCATATGTACTCATACACCTATACATCCTGTTACACACCGCCACTCATCCTTAGAGTTACTCACACACATAGTCACACATGCAAACAAAGTATCAAACATCCATTTACTTGCATATACAGTTATACACACACTACCACACTTACTTCTACAGAAACTTACACATATCTTAAACAATCACTTATAGAAACACCTACTTATTTGTACAGGAACTCTTCCAATCTCTCACTCTCACATATACTCACTTATAAACACCAATACTCACATATACTAGTTTAAAACATATGTAGTTACTCATAAAGACACTATTGAGACAGTCATTCACTCACTAACACACCCATACACACACTCATCCACCTATACAGTCCTGCACACATGCTGTCTTCAACACATTCAAACAGTGAGTCACTCATTCATGCATCTATGCACTAAGTAATACCCCCCAGCGAACCATTCAGACACTCAGACACTCATACTGATACTCAAAAACCAACTAATAGCCCATATAGACACTCATGTAGCTACTCACCAACCCATGCAGCCACTTATACACAAAGTGAGAGACTGATACAGATATTTTCATATTTAAACATTACTCACTAACCCATGTATTCACTAAGATACACTTAATCAGTCAGTTATACAATCAATTTTACAAAAAAAAATCATCCATTTAGGCACTTATATACCCATTTATTCTTCCATCGATCTTGAGATATACATGTATAAAACATATTTAATTTTCAGAAAAACACACATTCACTGGATGATGTCATCAGTGATGTCATCAGTGATGTCATTTGAGATGTCATCAGTGATATCATGAGTGATGTCACTGACCATGGCATGAGTGATGTAATATGTGACGTCATCAGCAGTGCATTGCGGGAACGCGAGTTATAGTTAGCTGAACTAACTATAACGGGGGAATTTCTATGGTTTTGTACGAGTGAAATGTCCAACAAACTATAACGCCCCTAAAACCTATGGTTTTTTCAGTGAATATATATATATATATATATATAGCAAAGCGAGGAGAATCCAGAAACAAAGTCCCCACGAGCCCACTGATCGGTTTTCAATGTATTTTAATCTTGAGGCAGAGAAAGACGCGTTTCGACCACGTCTGTGGTCTTGGTCATGGTATATATATATATATAGCTACACATTGGTACACATACACATACATATATATATATATATATGCATACACACACAGCATAAGATGCATTTATTTAGGACCTATTGAGATGGAGAAAAAATTGAAAAATGATAATCTACCATAAAAAATAAAGAAACGGAATCCATGATGTGGGTTGGGCTAGTAGGTCTTCATTAGATTTATCCCGGAAGAAAATTAAGATAGTACAACATCGTCATCTGCATGAACCACTAAGAGGACAGCCACATCACATGCAAAGCTGTGCAGGTTTTATTAAAACAGTGTGACTGTTTTATGCTGGTCAACATGTATACTAACTTGTCCAGAGATGCGTTTTAGTTTCTTTTTTCAATGAACCTTGACTTATTCATTTTTTACTTCTTCAACTAAAATCTTGCTACATATTTTCTTTCTGTGCATTTTGTTATCCACCTAAAAAAGTTATTTTTAGGTCAGGCCTTAAAGACATCACATGTTGTCTGGTTGCAAAGGACATATCATGGGATTACCAAGAACAAACAGGAGTTTGGAGCTCACCCAAGTACTCATCCTGGGACCTGCTCCATCAGCCTGGGACGACTCCTGGTGGCCCGCCACACTAGGAACCCATCCCACCACAACGGACCAATCATGCAACCTCGGCATCATACTGGATTCCTCGTTCACAATGAACCACCAAATCAATGCAATATACGCATTCTACTTCCAAAAGCTCCGCCTGCTTCGAAAGACATTCAGATGGATCCCCACAGTATCCACAAAGACGGTCACCCATGCACTCATAACCAGCAGACTTGACTACGGCAATGCACTCTACGCCGGCATCACCCAGAAAGAAGCTCCGGAAACTACAGAACATCCAACACGCCACAGCCAGACTGGTCCTCAACATCCCCCACCACAGCCACATAACACAACACCTCCGACAACGGAAAACAACCATTACATCACATGTGTTTCAACGCATGCGATTACAATGCAGTCGTTACAACGACCGCGTTGTTACATCGCAGTACTTTACAGCGCAAGTCATTACATCGACTTGCTGTAGGGGCCGCGCTAACCTAAGGAATAGTGTAATTTACTATTCCAACACCTTCCCTACTGTTGCGCACACTGGAGTTGGAATAGTAAATTATCCTATTCCTAAGTCCGGCGAGCCCCCTACAGCAAGTCGAAGTAACGACTTGCGTTGTAATGTACTGCGATATAACAACGCAGTCATTGTAACGACCGCGCTGTAATCGCATGTGTTGTAAACGCATGAAATGTAAGGGGCTATATTCCCGACAGCTCCACTGACTCCCAATCAACAAGAGAATTCAAGCTCCTCACACAATCCTACAAAGCTCTCCATGATACAGGACCAGACTATCTGAACCACCGTCTCATATTCCTGCAGTCTGATGTCACTTGAGATGTCATCAGTGATGTCATCAATAATGTCAATGAGCATGTCATGAGTGATGCAATATGTGAGGTCATAAGCAGTGCATTGTGGTGGCATAAGTTAAAGTTAGCTTAGGTAAATATAAGTGCTGAATTTCTATGGTTTTGTATGAATGAAATGTAAGCCTAACTATAACGTCCCTGTAACCTTTGATTTTTTCATTGAATTTTTGAGTTTTTTTATATTCTATTTCCTAACTATAATGTCCCTGTAACCTTTAGTTTTTTCAGTGAATTTCTATGGTTCTTTAAATTCTATTTCCTAACTATTACATGCCTGTAACCTTTGTTTTTTTTAGTAAATTTCTAAGGTTTTTACAAAATAATTCCATAATTGAAACCTGTAATGTTTCAGGTAGATGAGCACCTGTGTGTATGAGTGGATGTCAGAGTGGGAGTGTGAATGTGTCAGTGGGTGTCTGAGGTAGTCTAAGAGTGCATAGGTAGGTCTATGAGTGACTGTGTGAAGACCTCTATGAGATTGTCACTGGTTTTGTCAGAGCCTGTGTTTGTCTATGAGTGGAAGTGCAAGTGGTGCTTTAGATCTTTGGGTGGGTGTGTTAGAGAGTTTATGGGAGTACGAGTGGGTGTCTGAGTGGTGCTATTGTTTTTGCGCTTTTTTATACATAGTATATTTAAAGGACTGAACCATGGTCTCTGCTCGTACAAGGAGATGTGAGAATAGAATTGATTCGCCACGCTCACTGAAGTTCAGATTTTACTCAAATGTATTTATGATGTATTCACTCTGTTAGGAATTTCAAATCTTTTTTCGATATGGATTTTTAGAGGGAATGCTTTTGATTTCTATTCACCCAGCCTAAGAAGATAGATTTGTTTCCATTTTCTCAAGTGGAGCCTTATCTGGGACACATGCTATGTTTATATTTGTAAATGTTTCATGTAGAGGTTACATTTTTCTAAAATGAATATGAGGATTTAAATGGAATATCATTTTTTAAGAAGAGTCTACTGATTTCTGGATACTTAGGGCTCAATAACGATGTCGGACGGAAAGCCATCTGACAGCTAGTCTGCGTCTTTCTGCCCGACATCGATGGTTGTACTCCCACTGCTGTATTACTTTGCAGGCAGTCGGAGGAAAACCGGCGGGGGGATTCCGCTGCACTTTGGATGGGCTCACAGAGTCCGTTGTGGCAGCGGGCAGAATGATAATCCCATAATGATGGCAGAGCCGGCCTCGGCTCTGCTGTTGTGATTATAATGTTGGTTTCCGCCTGCCCTTTCAAGGCGGCCCCTTTCCCCATGGCTCTCTGCTATGGGGCTTGGGGGCACCTATGGTGCCCCTCTAAACATCCCTGCACCATGTGGCACACATGGTGCAGGGATGTTTACACACATT
This sequence comes from Calotriton arnoldi, assembly GCA_963921515.1. Lineage (NCBI taxonomy): Eukaryota > Metazoa > Chordata > Amphibia > Caudata > Salamandridae > Calotriton > Calotriton arnoldi. The sequence goes on from CAWUFW010012920.1 coordinate 133,755, forward strand.
CATTTTTCAATGGCAGCCTGTGCTGAGGCCCTCTTCTGCCCGCCGCACAAGCTGCCATTGAAAAATGGATGTTTCCGGCAGTCACATCCAAATACAGTGGGTGGAACTGCTGACCTATGGTCGGGCGGTTACATGCTGCAACAGCGTCTGACCGACATTGTAATTAGGCCGTTAATATTTTGTTATTGTGAAATGTCTACTGCATATTATACACTATACCTTCATAATGGACTACTCATTTATGTACTTCTCTGTGTCACTCCTCATTTATTTCAGTGTATGGTTAACTGTGGGTTTTTTTCAAATTTTTTTAATCATCGCAAATTTGTCATGAATTATTGCGATACGTATGTTCCAGTTTCAAAATTGCAAACTCTGCATGTTTTTCAAAAAGTGTAAAACACTTATATACACATATTATAATTAATGTTTGATAATAGCTGTTTGCTGACATAGTGTTTAAACTTCTGGTTTTGTAATAATTTTTAATGGGAAGCACTTTTTAATTGTATTTCCTGTTTTCGCGACGACGCAGGTAGTTGCAATGATGTCGGTATTCGCGAAGATCTTGTGACCTGGAAACAACGAGATAAGATTGGAAGAGACAGTTTTCATTAATCTTCAAAGGAAGTCCTCGCCCATTTCTCTGTTCTTGAATCTCCCATTCATTTTTGGATCATTCATTGGAACTGCCCTGTGCGTTTAGTACAGCAGTCTGATTAGAGCTTTTGCATTGTAATTTTTTTATCTTCAAAATGGCAACAGGAGGTTGTGAGGAGCAGGAGGTGCCACAGCAGCCAGAGGAGCAGGAGTTGAAACACCAAAGCTCTGATGATGAAGGGCCTGCAGCCAAAAAGTAGAGTATTGCATGGGAATTTTTTACTATCCCCTCTGGAGAGTCAAAGACTGTCGCCAAATTTTTAAAATGCAGTTTGTGTGACAAGACCCTCTCAATAGGTACCAACAAAAAATATTCCTGTGGTGCAACTTCAATGTTTTACCATTTGAAGACTTACTATCACAACAGCTTGAAGAGGGCATGGAAGGAGAGAGCTGGAGAGGGACCATCTGCATCTTTGGCTGCACCATCTGTCCCGGGGGAGAGAATGCCTAGTGAAGTAGAGAGGCATCATCTCCAATTTGACCCCAAATTAAGGCGTGTTGGCACATATTGTCTTGACTGCAGCACTATGATCACAACTGGTGAGCAGTCTCTTGATGCCATCCTTAAAAGTGCAAGGCAACATTCTTTAATTTATCCCAGATTTTGCACTTTTTGTGTTGCTTGTTGCCATTTTTTTCTGCCCCTCATTGCCATTTTGTTTGATAAAAAAATACAAAAAATACAAAATCTTAGAAAATCAAATAAAAACACAGTTCAACAAAAACTAAGGAAAAAAGGTTTTTGTCAGAACTGCCTTTTACGGTTTAAAAAAGATAAAGTGTGATGTATGGGTGAATGAGTAGCTGTATGGGTGAGTGAGTGGGTGCATGAGTGTCTGTATGGGTGAGTTAGTGGCTGTGTGAGTAGCCTTATCGACAAGTGTGTGCTAGTGTGAGTTGCTATGCTGGTAAGTGAGTGGCTGTGTGGGTGAGTGAATGATTGTGTGAGTAGCTGTATGGGTGAGAAAGTACCTATATCAGTAGGTATATGGGTGAGTTTGTGGCAGTGCGAGTGGTTGTATGGGTGAGTGAGAGGCTGTGTGAGTAACTGTATAGGTGAGTGAGTGGCTGTGTGAGTGAATATATGAGTGAGTGTGAGGGTACATTAGTGGCTGTATGGGTGAGTGGGCATGTGAGTAGCTTTATAGGTAAGTGAGTGCTAGTGTCAATGGCTGTATAGGTGAATGGCTGTGTGAGTACCTGTATGGGTGAGTTAGTGGTAGTATGAGTGGGAGTATGAGTGAGTAAGTAGTTGTGTGAGTAACTGTATAGATGAGTGAGTGAGTGTATGAGTGGTTGCATGAGTGAGTGAGAGTATACATGAGTGGCTGTATGGATGAGTGAGTGGGTGTCTGAGTAGCTGTATATGTGAGTGAGTGCTAGTGTCAGTGGCTGTATGGGTCAGTAGGTGACTGTGTGAAGTAGCTATGTGGGTGAGTGAATGGTTGTGTAAGTGACTGATGAGTGAGAAAGTACCTATGTGAGTGACTGTATGGGTGAGTGAGAGGGTTTATAAGTAACTGTATAGGTGAGTGAGTGGGTGTGTGAGTGGCTGTATGAGTGTGTGAGAGGGTGCATGAGTGGCTGTATGGATGAGTGAGTGGGTGTGTGAGTGGCTGTATAAGTGAGTTAGAGGTTACATGAGTGGCTATATAGGTGAATGAGTGGGTATGTGAGTGGCTATATGAGTGATCGTAAGGGTATATGAGTGGCTGTATGAAGGAGTGAGCGAGTGTGTGTGTGAGTAGCTGTATAGGTGAGTGAGTGCTAGTGTCAGTGGCTGTATGGGCCAGTGGGGGGCTGTGTGAATAGCTATATGGCTGAGTGAATCATTGTGTGAGTGGCTGTATGGATGAGAAAGTACCTATGTGAGTGACTGTATGTGTGAGTGAGAGCGTCTGTGAGTAACTGTATAGGTGAGTGAGTGGGTGTGTGAGTGGCTGTATGAGTGTGTGAGAGGGTACATGAGTGGCTGTATAGTTAAGTGAGTGGGTGCATGAGTGGTTGTATAAGTGAGTGAGTGGGTGCATGGGTGGCTGTATGGCTGATTGGGTGTCTGTGTGAGTAGGTGTATGAGTGAGTGAGTGCTATTGAGAGTTGCTGTATTGATCAGTGAGTGGTTGTGTGAGTAGCTGTATGGGTGAGTGAATGGTTTTATGATTGGCTATATGGATGAGAGAGTACCTGTGAAAGTGGGAATATGTGTGAGTTGGTGGTAGTGTGAGTGGCTGTATGGGTGAGTGAGAGGGTGCATGAGTGACTGAATGGGTGAGTTAGTGGGTGTGTGAGTAGCAGTATTAGTGAGTGCTAGTATCAGTGGCTGTATGGGGCAGTGAGTGGCTCTGTGAGTAGCTGTATGGGTGACTGAATGATTGTGTGAGTGGCTGTATTCATGAGAGAGTACCTGTCTGAGTGGGTATATGGTTGAGTTAGTGGTAGTGTGAGTGGCTGTGTGGCTGTGTGGGTGAGTGAGTGGGTTTGTGAGTGGCTCTATGGGTGAGAGAGAGGGTGCATTATTGACTATATGGATAAGTGAGCTTCTGTCTGAGTAGATGTATGGGTGAGTGAGTGCTAGTGTGAGTGGTTAAATGGGGGAGTGAGTGACTGTGGGAGTAGCTGTATTGGTTGTATTGGTGAGTAAATGGTTGTGTGAGTGGCTACATGAGTGATAGAGTACCTATGTGAGTGGGTGTATAGGTGAGTGAGTGGTAGTGTTAGTGACCATATCGGGGAGCGAGATGGTCTGTGAATAACTGTAAAAGTGAGTGAGAGGGTGCATAAGTGGCTGTTGGGTGAGTGAGTGGGTGTGTGCGTAGCTGTATGGGTGAGTGAGTGGGTGTCTAAGTGGCTGTCTAGGTGAATGAGTGGTTGTGTGAGTGTCTATAAATTAAGGGTGGGCAGAAAGCTCTGCTCCACCAGTGGAGTCTCCAGAGTTTTGCAGCTCCATGCTCTGCTTGGAGTACATAAAAGCTCTGACACCTGACAGCAAAGCGGAGTTTACTTCAGTGTGCTCTCATTGTTTACTAAAACAACCGTGGCGATATGCCCATCCATGTCATTATTTCAAAGAGAGGGAGCATTCAGGCCCTTTTCTACAGGCGCCATGGCAAAATGCTTCAGCGCATCAGGCGGTAGGTTTGGTTTAGCCACAAGTACTGCTCGCACTGCTTGTGTTGTGTGCAGTAGCACCAGTAATGTGTATGGTTAAGCCTCCTGAGTCCTCTCCCATGCTGTGTGAGTCCTCGGCCACTGGTGTAGTGAGTTTTGGTGCCTACCGCTCAGCTCAGTCTGATGAATACTGTGTGAGTTCATTGTGCTGTCTGACATCTTGAGGGTCTGACATGCTGAGGGTCCGGATGTGTTGTGTGCACTGAGGGCACCACGAGCCCCGGTAGGTACTAAGCCCAGCATTATGCTGAGGGCCGGCACCCTGCAGTGACCCTATACTTTGCCTCTCCCAGCTGCAGGCCCTCAGGGCTGCCTTATCACTTTCCCTGTCATCACCAGCATTTTTGGGAGAGCAGCTGCAGGTGGGGAAGAGACTGAGCCACTGCCTGCTGACATGGCCCAGGGTAGGCCACTCTCAGGGGAGAGTGTCGGGGTCCAGAGAGAGAGTCAGGGTAGGAGAGAGCCTGGGGTGGGGTGAGAGTCCCGCAGGTCCATAGGGTAGTCCGAGAGAGGGTCAGGAGCCTGACAGAGGGTCAGGGGCAAGGAGAGAGTCCAGAACTAGGAGGGCGTCAGTTCAGGTGCCAGAGAGAGTATCAGAAGTCTAAGTGGGGGTAAGGGCCTGGGGTAGGAGAGAGCCAGAGGCGGGGAAAGAGGCCGGAGGTCCATAAGCAAGAAGAGACCAACTAAGGTGTTTGGCAGAGAGTAAGGTGGCTGGCGGAGATTAAGGTGTCTGGTGCAGAGTAAGGAATCTGGTGAAGAGCTAGAGAGCTAGAGCTTTAGTGAGGGTGGCTGGTAGACGGATGCATCCGATTCATGGGGAGTAACTTGAAGCAGGGTAGAGACATCCCACAACAGCCGGAGGCAGACAGTGTGTCTGAAGAGGATACAGGACTGATACATGAGAGAGCTCTACCGATTTCAGAAAGCGAGGTGAGGGGGGCTTTGAATAGCTGAGGACCCCTCTGTGCCACAAGAAGCCCTGTTCTGAGGAGTGGTGTGCCCTGTGAGCTGCACTCACCAGAGTGGACTCTCACACTCCAGGGCCTTAGAGTGGAGGGATGCTCTGTGCAGGCCTCTGAGGGCCTGCCCTCTGCGGACATCACCAGATACCAAGCCGAGCACAGACCTCTGAGGGCCTGCCCTCTTCGGACATCACCAGATTCCAAGCTGAGCACCAGAGGAGAAGGTGAGTGAGCTGTGAGGGACACCCTGCCCTCACTCCTGGGCCTCAGAGCTGAGCACCGGAGGAGAAGGTGAGTGAGCTGTGAGGGACACCCTGCCCACTCACTCTTCTTCCTCTTCCCTCCCTCCTCATCACCCCTCACACTTCATCTTCTTCTCTCCACCCTCACTCTTCTTCCTCTTCCCTTCCTCCTCAGCAACCCTCACACTTCATCCTTGTCTCTTCATCACACCACATCTTTCAATGTTGCAGTTATTTTTCTATGTTTTACACTATTGTTAGTGTGTAAGTAAAGCAGATGTTTTCATACACAAGTGTGCGGTAATATAGTTCTGTACTGACTTTGCTCAGCTGTCTTGAGGCCATTGTGCCAGGTCCATGATTTGTTCCAGGGTTACGGTGAATGGTGCAATTGGTGTTCCAGGGTTGCACTGTACGGGACAATCGCATTTTGTAAGTGAGTTATGCAGTAGCTGCGTCAAGCACCACTGCTTAGTGCAATCGTCATGACTGGTTTACCGTGAGTGGTGCAGTGCATTGGCTGTGCAGGGACTCTATTGAAGTGTGATCGTCGCATCAGGGTTACAGTGCATGTTACCATCATTGTGCAAGTGCAATATTTTCCCCAAGGTTACAGTGAACGTCACAATCATTGTTAGGTACAATGTTTGTTCACAGTCAGGTGAAGCGATTTTGCCTGGTTTCCAGTGAATGGTGCAGCTATTGAGTGAGCTTTCCAGTGAACAGTGCTTGTGTCAGTTTTAACCCTGGCTGGTGCCTTTTATGGGTGCTCTCTCACTGCTTATAAATTATAATAACCATAGTGCAGGCGCAGCCTCCGTAGATAGAATCCTACGCGTCATAGAAAACTTGAGGTGTTGCTGCCATCTCGTGGACTAGAATGGTGGTATTATACAACATTTTACTAGTAAGCACCAGCAGTAAAGGGTTTCAAAGTTACTCCGCCCATTCACTGAACTCCACAGAATTTGGCGGCTTTTCCATAAACTCCGCGGAATTCTGTAGAGTGAAACTCTGTGAGCTCCATCCAGGCCTACTGTTAACCCCTTGCCTGCTAATGACGGAACCACGCCGTCATGAGCCACGGGCGCCGTGTGCTCATGACGGCGTGGTTCCGTCATGCGGCTGCCGCTCCGCCCACGCGGCATTAATTCCCCGCCTGTGCGGGCGAATTAATGAGCGGGCGGGGCCGTGATGGAACCACGCCGTCATGAGCACACGCCGCCCGTGACTCATGACGGCATGGTTCCATCACGAGCATGGCAGCGCCGCGCTCACATCCCACTCCCCCCGCGCCGCCGCGAAATTCGCGCTGCGGCCAAGGGGTTAATGTGTTGAACTACACTGAAAGTTTTAATTACAAAATAGGTTAAAAAAATCTAATGGCAAGCTATGGCAAAAGCACTTGATGTATAAAAACACTCATTCATTTTTCGTTTCCAATACTTTATTTCACATTATTTTAATGCATAAAAGTACAAAGTTATTAAAATAGAATTTATTTCATTCCATGAAAACCTCATAATACATACATCATCCTAATACCAATTATAAAACAAATCCCTAAAACCTGCAAAAATAAAACAAATGCATTAAAACATCTGGAGGGTTAAGCGTCTGCGCTTTGTTGAGAGATCTGGACAAAGGAAAAGTACGATTGTAATACACATTTTACAGGAGGAAGCAGGCTATATGTAATGATGGTACTTTTACTTTATTCGTCTCCCACCTATCCCCCGCAGCTTTTGCTAAGAAAATCTTTTTTAATTTAGCCTTGGAAAAATGAACACATGACAATGGAATGTCAAATAGGACTCAAAGTTCCAATGCATTCAAAGTGGTCTCTATATATTTCAACCAGGGAATCCTATGAACATACTCCAATTTTAAACAATCCCTAAGGACCGCCTCGTTTAGCTGTACACATTCCCTTTCCCATATAGATATCCAAAGTAGTAACGGGGTCAATCTGATCGAATCCTCCAAATATGGCAGATTAACTTCATATGGGTAGTATAATTTGCACCAGTACGGGACAAAGAAAACATTTTCTTACAGAACACTTCCTTCGCTCGCTGGAGAGGACTTTAATCTATTGTGCTCCAAATTGTTGCAGCATAAATGGCACTAGCCTTGGATTTCGCTAAATAAATGTTTAACATTTCAGGGATAGGTTCAGATCCGAATTTTTTTGAGAAACTTGCAAGTGCCACAATACCACTTTCCAGGAGGATCGTTCTATTTAAGACCATACTTTTCCAAGATAGTTTCCTATCGAATAGGACCCCCAAATAAGAGAATGTGTCAACCACTTCCAATCTTCTCTTCTCTATATAGAAACTTAAGACTTTCCTTGGGCGCGGCCGAGCAATTAAAACAAAGGATTTGGCCACATTTATGCATAAATCTAAACTAGCCATAAATCTTTTATACTCCCCTATGAGCTTCTGCAGTTCCACTGGAGTCCTAGCCAGGAGCACTGCATCATCTGCATAGAGGAGTATAGGTAAGGGGGATGCCTCAACATATGGGACGTCCTTAGTACATTACCCAATATTGCCTCTAACTCATTGGTATACAGAAAGAACAAAAAGGAGGCAAGGACTCAACCCTGTCTCCCCCCTCTCTCAATGATCTTGTGCATTCCCCTTCTCTTCCAAAACAAACACACGCAGTTGCTCCTATGAATAGCTCCTATGTATAGCTGCCTTAAAACGGAGATAAAGGGAGGGTCCACTCCCCTATCCTCCATAACTACCCATCATTTTTTGTGGGACACACCAGCGAAAGCTGCTGTTAAACCCATGAATGCCATGTATAACCGTCCATCTTTGGCCAATGTATATTTAGAAATTATCATGGTCAAATTTAGGCACTGGTCGATCGTTCCATTACCTTTTCTAAAACCATATTGGGCCTCCGCTAATATTCTCCGATCCCTTGCCCAATCCTCTAACCTATTTAATATCAACCTACACATTAATTTTGCTGTGCTATTAATTAAAGAAATAGGTCTATAGTTCTTTGGGTCTCACCTATCGCCCTTTTTATAGATTGGTACAATTATTGAGTGTTTCCATGTACTTGGTGGACCCATTTTGGCTGCAACGTTAAATACATTTGTCAGGGCAAGACCCCACAGTGCCTTAGTTTCTAAAAATACATCTACCGGGACCCTATCGGGCATGAGAGCCTTCAAGGGGCAGATCTTGGCCAATGCGCATTCTATTTCTCCCATATCAAAAGTTAGCTGGATAATGGATTGACCTTATATGCTTTGGTTATTACTTATGGTCCCCTTAGTATTTTAAAAAATATTTTGAAAATGCATGACCCACCCCTCCTCTATATGGGTATCTAATGACGGTGCCTCTTCCACTTTTAGAAAGGGGGCCTTTACCACCTTCCAAAACTCCTGACTATCCCTTTTCTGCAACGTCTGCCTTAGATCTTCCCATGCTTTATCTTTTAAGCCTTTTAGTCTAACCTACCTCGCCTTTTTATAGCTTGCTCGTAGGGACCGTATAAGCAACTGATCCCTAGGCACTTCTCGCAGGGCAGTACATAAATTGGTGGCAGTCTTGGTACAAATATGGTCAAACCATGGCTCTTGAGCAATCTCTCTGTTCTTAAGTGGGCGTATCAATTGATTTCTTATCCCTTTCAAGACCTCTTCGAAGGCTATTATCACCTGCTCCACAGGAGCATTGTCATCTAAACAAACCATAATCTCTAAGCGTTTATCAACAATCAGAGTATGAAGGAAGCCTTCCCCTCCACCCTATTCCATTTTAGTATGTATCCATTATTTCTTGCCAGGGCAGGTTTTGGTAGTCACTCTCTTTGTTTGTTGGAGTTAATCTTCCACCTCATGTCATATGTAAGGGAAGCATGGTCACTTAAGGCCGTAAAAACAACCTTCTCATTACTGAGTCTATCTCTTAAAGATTCAGAGGTTATTATAAAATCAATTGTAGACCCTGAGTCGGGACATTCATATGTTTTGTCCATATCTCCTGATGCCGGATTAATGCAATTTTCAATCCCCAAATTCCACATAACTAGAATCTTATTCAGTCCCTCTCCATAGATACTATGTTTAAAATGGATGAGCGGGTCTCCACCACAATCTGTTACCCCACACACTGATTTATCCAGTAAATGACATACTCTATTATTAACCCATCCAAATAAATCTCAAAGATTTAGGATGTTGGGTACCTATTTCATTAATCGCCCTTTCCACTTCACTTACCACAGTGTTCATCATACCAACAAATTTATTGTTATAAAAATGAATTATTCATAGGTCCCAATTTCCTTGTCCCTCACATTTCAGATAATGAAAATATAAAGACTCATTAAAAACTTTAGTATTTTAATACTAACGGTATTCGCGACCAATGTCACAATACCACCTTTTTCCCTACAAGCTCTAGATGGAACTGCCAAAGTTTGATAAGATCTGAAGCCATCCATAAATACTGGTGCTAACTCCCATGTTTCCTGGAGGCACACAATATCATATTTATTTATCTCACTTTGCCAATTTTCATCATCCCTCTTACGGCTAAACCCTGCTATAGTCCAGGAAATTATCTTGATTTCCTCTGTTCTCTCCTTCCCCTACTCATGCTTCTCATTGGACGGTAACCTGCCTTCTCCCTTATGACCTTGCCGCCCCGAGAGTCAATCACACTCCTCCAAATCCTCTATTGGGCCAAACCTGTTATTTGTATGGACTTCATTAAGTCCACTTGAGGGGTTAATTTTTCTAAGGAAGGTACCGCATTACCTCTTGCCCCTGCCTGAGTCCTACCTGAGTCCTGCAGACTTCATGGGGTTTGTCAAAAATCCCTAATGGTAGGGCATATATCTGTGCTCCTAGTGAAGGTGCTATGGGGAGTTGCCCTAACAAGTCCCTCACCAATTCTCGACCATTAAAATTTATCATGACACAATCTCCTGAAATAGATTTTAGGGCCGATCCAACCCAAGGGATTCTTCTCGCCATGAGGATTTGTCTGTGTATAAGCGTGCCCATTCTGCCAAATGTATTCAGCCAATGGATTGCTTTTCCCCTAAGTTGCTCTGTTGATTCATATTGTAACTTTCTTAATTCCGAAACATTGACCAAAATAAGTACTTATGAGCTTGCTTCGGGAGGGAGAAAAAGGGTTTGGGCTCTATTTCCCTCCCTCGCCCACCTTACTTATTTGTCCCTCATCATCATGGCCCTTGTATGTGCCCTTCTTTCCTCCCTATCAGGGACTGCCTTGGGATCTACATGTAAATTAAGAGCTTGGGTTTCTCTAGAGACTGAATTATTCTGTGTATTAGAGGCGATGGGAATTACAGACATATCTATAGGATCAGAACACTCCCTAGATGAAAATCTCTCTCTTGATGTAACACTTCTTAATTCTGGCCCAATAATTGTAAACACCATTTCTGAGACTGATTCTGTGATTGCTCTACCCCCTCCTCTCTCTAACTTTATCATTTCCTCCCAAATTTGGCACAAACACTTTTGACTTATGGTTTAAACCCTTCGAAGCATCATTTGGGGTAACAAAAGTGCCCTGCTTCTGAACTGACTCACCCTGCTCAATTAGTGACACTAGAAGTTGTTCTAAAGACTCTAGTCATTTTATCAAGGGCTGGATCGAATTTAACAAGGCATGCTCCAATTTTGTATATACTTCCTGCATATAATTATTTGACAGGCTCTGCAACTGTTCAGTACCAGTAGTATTCCCCTTTAATTTCCTCACTTTAGGGGGTTGCTGTTGTCTAACCCCTCCTCTTTTCCTTTTACAGGTGGTTTCTTTGGGGAAATAACATCACTGTTGTTTATGCCAATCTGGGTATTAGGGAGATCAGGATAAATGCCCCTGGTGGATCGATCTTTAAGGTGCTCAAGGGGCTCTCATTAATAGTGTCCCCGCTATTTGGCTCTCCTAAGGACAGTCTAAGTTCCGTAAGTTCTATCGCCTTTGAGATTACAAGAGCAGCCCTTACCAAGAAAGAATCAAGAATCGCAGGACCCTAGCGTTAGGGAGTGGCCCAGCCCAGCCTCTTCCCGGCTTTGACAGGCACAGATGGCCTGCCCTTGGTCCGGGCTTTGCCCAGGCGTGTCCCGTGCACATCATGAGCTGCGAGACCGCGACACGCTAATGAGCGCAAGAGTGGCAGTGTTTTGAATGGAGGCTGCTGGGTGTTGTAGTCGCCCCGAAACACCGGTACCCCATGTGGCAGAAAGTCCTTACATTGATGGCTACACTGCCCACCACACTGCGACACGCTGATGAGCGCGAGAGGGACGGGTCTTGAATGGAGGCTGCTGAGTGTTGGAGTCGTCCTGAAACACAGGTACCCCATGTGGCAAAAAGTCCTTACGTTGGTGGCTTAGAAAGACTCTTCTTGGGTATCTCTAAGCAATATGTTTGTGGTATAAAAAGTTTTTGGAGACATCTGACAACGTCCAACTGCAGCCGCTATTGAAAAAGAAAAACAGCATAAAGATATGTTAGTATTTAATCTTCAAAGTTACTTATACTTATACTGTAACACTGTATTACAATGCACTAAAAATGTAATTTTCCCTTTTTTACTGGTCTCAGCTTTCATACTTCTTCAGCATTAACAGTGGTCTGTATGAAGCATCTTCTTCGAACAGTGAGGAAAAAGCAATCAATGGATTGTGAAAAAAACAAAGTTGCACAGTACATCACTACCAATAAGTGACACTAGGCATTGCACTCACTACAGTTCATTAATCAATTTCTTTTTCTGAAGTTACTACAGTATTGTAAGAAAATCTATGTTGAAAATATTTCTTAAATTATTATATCTGGTACAATATTAGAAATAAATGAGAGATGATAGAGAAAAAAATAATCTCCTGGCAAGAAGATCTTTATGTCGCAGGTGATTCAGCAGCAGTGAATAGGATACAAGCACAAATTGATGAGGGGAAGAACAAACTAGTGGAGCACTTGGAAAGCATAGTAAAGAAAAAATGGTTTGCTAGTAAGCTTGCGTACTACGAGTATGGTTAGGAGTGTGGGAGGTTATTGGCATGGAAGACCAGGGGAGACTTAGTCAGGAATTCAGTAAAAGAGGTAATTTTAGAGGGGTCAGGTGTAAGTTGTATTGATGACAAAGACATTGGGACTGCTTTTACCGACTTCTTCCAAAATTTATATAAGGAAGAGATTTCATTGTCAAACAAACAGTTATCTACCTGGCTTTTAGGTGACCCTTTACCAAAACTCTCACCAGATAAGGAATCCTTACTTAATAATCCATTTACAGCTGAAGAGGTATCTTTAGCAATAAAAAACTTGAAAAGTGGGAAAGCCCCCGGACCGGATGGAATTCCTAGCGAACTCTATAAGGTTCTGGCAGAGGAAATAACTCCCCCATTAACCTCACTATTCAACTCAGTTTATATAAATGACGAAGCTGTCCCTGAATCATGGAATACTGCTACAATAACCCTTATATTGAAACCTTTTAAAAATCTCAAAAAAAGTGAGTCCTATCGCCCAATATCTTTACTTAACAACGATTATAAGATATTCACGCGTATACTGGCAAAAAGGCTAGATAAAGTATTGGGGGATTTAATTGGGACCTCTCAAAAAGGGTTTATGAAAGTAGACAGCTACACGATCTTACCCACGACTTGGTGTGCACTATAGATCTGGCCACAGACAGAAAACTTCCACTAGCTGTCTTGACTGTCGATGCCGCCAAGGCATTCGATAGGGTTAGCTGGCCCTTCCTCTATACTGTGTTGTCCCATAATGGTTTAGGGAGCAATTTTGTGAGTGCAATAACAAATATTTATACATGCCCTTTCGCAAGGATCCTAATCAACGGCTCACTTACCCAGCAATTAAGAATAGGTAGAGGCACACGGCAAGGCTGTCCCCTATCCCCTCTACTATTTAACCTGTATATTGAGCCCTTAGCAAGGAGGATTAGGAAAGATCAGCGGATTCAGCCTTTTCAATATCAAGGTTGGGCTAAGAAAGAGGCACTCTATGCCGATGACCTAATAATATATATGCAAAACCCTACAGAATCATTCCCAATTATTATGTGTATATTAAAAGATTTTGGTAGGGTAGCTGGATACCAGGTAAACGAAGAAAAAACCAAGATACTGGCTTGGAACACACAACTTGATCCCACCCTTGAAAAAAACGTGAAGAAAGAGATAAGATACTTAGGAGCTCAGGTAGTTAAAACTTTGGAAGAAATGGCACAGATAAATTTTCAAAAACTATGAAAGATACTAAAAGGCTCTTGCAAACGTGGTCTACCTTACCTTTATCGATCATCGGCAGGGTTAACCTGATAAAAATGATAATCCTGCCAAAGTTCACCTTTATATTCAGTGCCTTACCGCTACATTTTGAGTCAAAGTAGTTTAAAAAACTACAAGGTGATCTGACAAGTTTTATCTGGGCCAATAAGAATCCAAGAATTGCCTGGAAAAAGCTCTGTAAAAAAAGATAGATGGTGGGCTTCCCTTACCAGATTTCCAGCTATATTGTTGTGCTTTTCAGTTAAAGAATTTCAGAGCATTACTAACTAAACAGGTTCAGCCACTTCAACCTTGCTATGGAGCACTAGTCAATGATCTAGCAGAACAAGGCAGCTACTTCCTGTTCAAATATGGGCATCCCAAATTCTTCAAAAAGATTCGCTTGAAGGTCTTGAGCGCGGCATGTAGACTCTGGACTCAGGTCAGGAGAATAACAAACTTATCCTATTATAGTCAGTTTGCCCCAATTTGGAAATCACTCGGGACTCCTCCTTGTTTACAAGACTCTTTATCTACACCACTTATGGATGCTGAAATTGAAAAATGGGGCCAACTTATGAATGAGCAGAATCAAATTGCATGGGATTATCTATCAGAGAAAACTAACAACTTATTGTCTAGATTTCAATATCTGCAACTAACAAGCTGGGTCCAAAGCCAATCATCTGTAGGAGCCTCGAACAAGTGGGAAACAGCTCTGTATGGTAACCCCATACAGAAAAAAAGAGACTGCTAAATGGTACTGGATGTTAGTCCAGGTGGAAGATTCCCATAATACACCACTGGAGGAAAAATGGAAAGAGGCCCTACCAGACGCCGACTTAGCAAATCTCTGGCAAGTATCTATGAATGCACTTTGTTCATTTGTCAAATACGCTCCATTAAGGAAGAACCATTTATTTACTCTACATAGGGTTTACTGGTCCCCAAAGATGTTGTCCAGAATAGGTGGGGAAATAAGACGCTGCCCGAAATGTGGACTGCCAAAAGCAGATGACGTGCATATGTTCTGGCAATGTTCCGGAGTGAATGCCTATTGGCTAGATGTGGGTAAGGTATTAACGGATATCCTGAAAAAGAACATAGAGGTAAGCTTATCTCTGATTATTTTTGGGATCTTAGATAATCATGGTTTTATCGGAAAGAACAGGAAATCGTGTGAGCAGTTGTTATTAATTTTGATTATCACTGCTGGCAGGGAAATATGTATTAATTGGATCTCAAGTAGCCCACCCTCTTGCGGAGCCTGGTTATCGGCAGCTAGACGATTTGGCAGGTTAGACTGTATAAATGCTTCTGAGAAGAGAGCCAGCATATGGGAACCCCCTGTTTGTTATGATTCAAACTCAGTTAGGCAATAGTGGATTAAAAGGTCCAAGGATTAAGACATTCTAATCCAAAGGGAGGTATGTGGGGGTAACCTCGCCACCTCGAAATAAAGGTTGAAAGTTGGTGTATCCGGGACAGGGAACACCCGGCAGGATGCAAGTGTATATTCTGTTCCTTGACCCTGAACGCACTATAACAAACACCTTTTCTTGGCACTTGTTAGTTTTGGAGATCCTTTTGAAAACATCACTCCTGGTAGGCCAAATGATGTTTAAAATGCTGATGATCCATATAGACAAGATCCCATAGTGTCATTTTTTCCAAAAATAGTACGTAGAAGTTTGGTTCATGAAACAAAAGGTATTACTTTTTAGTTACAAAGGCAGTGTTTGCTTTAAAGTTTAGGCTGCTGTAATTGGATTATGTCCATACAGTTTCAGACTTTAATTAAACGCTGCAGTATTTTGATGTGGTATTTATTCCTTTGTGGAAGATAAAAGAAATGTTGCAGTTTGGAGAACTTTTTAAAGACATCACCCCCGATACGGCAAATGATGTCTCAAACACTGATGAACCACGTAGAAGAAACACTGTATACCAGTTTTCAATCCACAATTCCTCCTTAGAACTTCAGTTGAAGAAAGAAAACATACGAGTTTGGTAGTTTGAAAGGAAGTTTTGGTTTGAGTTTTAGGTTGATGTCATTACTTTCCGTCCTTCCAGCTTCATTCTTTAAATAGACGGTGTAGTGTCCATAGGTTATAAAAGTTCATCCTGAAATTGATATTTGTCCAGCTTTGAAGTTTGTAATTTGAGTTTTATGTTTGGAAGCATCTGCTCTGCATCGTTGTAGCATTACTAAAATTTATTTTGCAGTTCTTCTTAGGATTAACGCAGACATGTGATCTGTAGTTTGGGCCAGTCATATTTTGTATTAGCATTCTTCAACAACTTGTCAAAAGGCACAGTTTTGGAATCTGGTCATGTTAAATAGAGAAAACACTCAGAATTAATTTGACTGGTCAATTAATAATCACAATCTTCAAAGTAATGTTTCCATGTGTAATTCAGTGTGTAATTCAGTCTGGATAAACCTTCAATATTTACATCTTCTTCTTCCAAAGCACCAAACATAACCATAATACATTTTTGTGCGTCTTGTTGACTGTTGAGAGTAAATATTACTGATCCACTACACAGAGCTAAAAGATCTTGAATACCTGAAGCAGAATGTATCACAGTTCTGTCAGTCAGTAAACATTGGAGCAAGTGATACAGTGCAGAACACAATCTCTCATGTGGGTTTTGTTCAATTTGTTCAATTTGGTTGCCTAGATGTGGCAAATGAAACATTGAGAAGAGTATTTGGAAAGCAGTTGACACCTGAACTGTTGTCCAACTGGTAGCCTACAATTCTCTGTCATTTTCTAGTTTTCTCCTCTTAGCAGCTTCTAGATTGTCCTTCTGTCCTTTCTTTTCTTGAGCATCTGTACACTCTTTTGCAATCTTCCGCTTTGGACAGATTAACCATTTCTCATAAACAGAGTATTGGCCTAAATGAGGAGCGTATAGACTTTTTAACTGATTGTACTCTCTTACACAGCTTGCATCGGCACTAACTTTCTTTTAATTAAAATCAATCAAAAAACAAACTGGTCAATATTCTAATTTGTAACAATGCTACATATGACATACCTTCTTTGAATACAGATCTTTAAATATTCACAAAAGCTGCATCTATGCTTAAACCTTGTGATTTATGGACAGTTACAGCATACGCTAGGGAGAGTGGGAACTGTTGGTGCCGCACATATGTCTTTCACTAGCAAAAACGAACAACACATTGTCCAATCTGTTTCATGCCATCAATCTGATCAAACTTAATGGCCAAGTATTGAACCTCATCTCTGTTTTGAAAATTAATTAGATCAATAGCTTTACCCATTGCACCATTTACTAACCCTGCCTCAGCATTAAAATTTAAACGCAATATTACTCAACAGTTTTTGCTCCCGTGTAAATGCATCTCTAATCCTGCAGCTTTTGATACAGACTTCTCCAAAGAATCCAATTTTGCTTGTAGGTTTTCTGTGAGTAGTACCGTAACTTCCTGATGTTCCATTTTGTCAATAGCTGTAATTTTTCCAAATATCTTCTTTCTCCAGTTGCAGTATTTCTTCTTTAAAGCTGGAGCACTCTTGAAGTGCTGCCATTAAACAAACTATTGATTACTGTTCTTTAATTAAATTGTGCATTATTTCTGCTGCTGTAATATTAGATGGGAATAGGTTTTTGATAAGGCGAGTTTCCAAAGCACGTTTACCTTCTTTTTCTGAACTCCCACTCTGTCTTTCAATATATCACCATATTCCACATCAGATGCTTGCCGCATATTTTTCATTCTTTGTATTTAAAGTTTAAACAAATATTCACATCACCAATACTTCCCAGAGAATTTATTGTTTCATTATGCAGAAGTGTTTTGGAAACAGGTTATCATTTTTACAGGGGTTTGCTGCAGTACGTCACCAAACACAATTAAATGCTTTCCTCCAAAGAGTACATCATAGTTTGTTCTTAAAATCTGCTGCATTCTTAAGTGTATAAAAGCAAGCATTATGTTCGATATAATACTCACTTCATCAATGATTAGAAGCTTCAGTTTTTTTAATACATTTGATACGTCATGACAAGTGTCATCATATAATTTCAGGTAATCCAGTTTATTGTCATGTTCAACAGGTAGTATTAATAGTTGATGTAGAATAATTCCTTTTGGTGCAGTAACTACACATGACAAATTTGAATCTGTAGCACACTGTAGATAACTGGTGACAACTTTAATTAGGTAGCTTGTTCCAGTGCCAGCTTCACCACTTATGTATAGTAGAATTGGTTTATACGAAGAACATTCACATTGTTTCTTCTTGTAGAGAAATCCATGCTCGATTTTATCTTTAACTTCATTGTAAATTTCTCTCTGATCATTGTTTAGTTGTTCCACTAACTGTTTAAAATTCACAGTTTCCTCTCTTGCTCGCTGCATTGCATTCTCCACCTCATTCATAGCTATAGCTCCTTCATTTTGAATTATTGGTTCTCCAAGAGGATCTTGACTTGCTGGTGCAGAACTTTGGCTGCTTTGTGAACTCTCCCTGGCTATCTCAGCAGCGAAGGTTTCTTCCTGTTCAATCTCATCTTTCAACATTTTCAAGTAGATTGAAAAGACTGAACACTCAATACTGTCTTTCACAATTTTGAATGTGTCTTCATGACAGTCAGGAGTCTCCAAGTAAATCTGATTCAGCATGCCATTGCTTGAACAACTGCAAAAGTGCCTTGTAAAATGCTCTCTTCTCTCCAGAGTTTGGCAACTAAGTTTTATCTGTGGTTAATTAGATTTCCTTTGTTGTGTCTCACTAAACAACCGTCACTTCCAAGTACTGCATAGTGCTGAAGTACTTCATAGAGACACATGTTTTGAAGATGGGGACTCCTTCTTGGGTAGTATTTATCCAGCATGTTAGTTTTCAGAATATCTGTACTCTTGGGATCATATTCAGCAAGGCATTGTATTACTGGGAACATTCTAGTTTGACTACTTACAACGCCTAGACCCACACAATTCCTATTGACTTGGAGAACAAACTAGCCAAGCTCAACCTGTCCGTGCATTCATAGGATCTTATGTCTCTGTGGGAATGAATTTTCAAACTGAAACTGTACAATTTCTTCGTAAGACTATTTTCCGCAGAAATCTCCTCCCATATCTCTTTCATCTCTGCCTTTTCAGATTTTGCTGTATATGAAGTCACATAGTGAGCAACAGCAATGGAGTTGTCTGCAACAAATTGTAGATCCATATTTGCATTCAACATGTTCAGAATCACAGTGTTGTAGTCATTGATATACTTCAAAGACTCTTTTCTTTTGAGTTTGTATGTATTTTTCAGTGATTTCCGTGTCAGTGTATGACTGGCTACAAACAAAAAGCTGTTCACTCTTCCTTTTGAGACAACAGGTTGTGGGAATCCAAAACAACATCTCGTGTAACATTCTCCTTTGGATCTGTAATTTTGACCACAGTATTTCCCACACCCATGATTTTGAAATCTTAGAACTTGTTGTCTCAAGCCCTTGTCAGCAGTGTCTTTTGGCATGGTTCATGTGACATACTGTTGTATAAAAGACAAGACAGAGTCATCAGTGTCTGTTCCAAATTTCGGGCATCTTTTATCCATAACAGCATGTGAATTTGTGGAGCACCTCTACCTTGGTACTCTTTGCATCAAAAGAAATCAGTTACTTCTCCACGAAGAGGATTAATTTTTGTTGCAGATGAAAGCCATCATTGCTCGCAACCTGTGGTTAAAATATCTGCAAACGTTTGCAGGGCCAATGAGCAAAGTTCTCCTGGTGTCTTCAGATTGATGTCTTTTATGTTTGAGTTTGCTTCTTGCAAGAAATCAAGTAGGTCATCGCATGCATAATGAGCACAGCTGAGTGTCTAGGTGCTCCTAGGTTTCTCAATATGCATTTTAGCTCACGATGACGACAATACCAATTCTCGCTGGTACCACGTTGACACACGATCAAATTAATCAAGTTGTATTCCAAGTTTTCATCTTTTCCATAAACTTAGTCAACAAATTCCCTTGCTGAGAGATTTTTCAGATTCACTACTGTATAGAGAATGTGATTTACTGCATAAGATGGCCCAGACAAGTCACTCTCAAATAATAAATGAAATATATAGGGACTACAGTGGCGAAATCTAGGGTCCTATGAATAAATTATAGTTGATCTGTACTTGGCTGCTGGTATTTTTACAGGCTGGTCCTCATACCTACCACCTACTCCAGTAGGAAACAGATGAGGAAAACAGTGAACTTCTAAACTTTTCTCCCACACACTTAAAGGAGCTCCTTTCGCTTCTTTCATTTGAAAGTGATCAATAGCATCACCTATAATCTCTTTAGAATGCAGAGGATGAATACTGTAGTGCTCATAAACTTCTTCTGATCGGGATCGATCCACCATTTCAATCTGACCTCTCAATGGTAATGTGTCTTCCTCCACATGTGTAATATCTTAAAGAACATCTACATTTTTATAGAAAATATTATTTTGTACCAGGCATGTTGCTTTTTTACTTTCCTAACATCTAACTATTGCCATATCTATTTACTCTTGGTAGGGACACCATTGAATACAATTACAAGTGCTTCTTCCAAATCTCTCTGCACCCCTACAGTTTCAATATTCTGCTTGAAATCTAATGGCAAGTATACAACTTGACCCTTACGTCCTTTCTGGAGCTCAGTTGGAGGTCACTTCCCTTTCTTTGGCTTCATATGGACTATACCTTGGAATGAATGTATACATTGTATAAGAATTGGTTCATACACATTTAAATCTTGAAGTTCTCATGGAATTGGAACAAGTTCTAACTTGTTATGCACTGCTCTAGCGTGCATTTTATTATCTCTGATGTATTATAACAGAACTTACATATAATTTGGCGCCTGGAGCAATCAAAGTATTCCTCTACATAAAAATAAGCTGCAAATTATTTCCACTTATCTCTGTTGTCTTCTTCAGTTTTCAAAAACACAATACTATATTGAGTTTGACTTTTGTAGTGAGTGCATCAACAACATATAGACAAGCACAGTCCGGTTTCTCTGAAGAGACAGACTATGTGAAACTTTCTAATCTCTTCTTGAAAGTTATCAACAGTAATGCCTGTGTCCTGTTCCACTACACCTGCAGATACCAAGTCTTCATTTTCCCTGCACTCCTCTTCGGGACCAAAGAAATGAAACTGAACATTATCACAAACCTTTTGTACCTCTTCCACTGTACCATAAAAAAGAGCTCTATTCATTTCTCCTAAACATAGCACAGGAGTTTTCACATAGTGAAGGCTCCTAACTAAAGTATGCATTTTTGAGGGGTGTACAGCGAACATTCTGAACTGATGAAAGGTGCTATGGCACACTTTTTCCAAAGGCATGCTAGTTAGTGACCTTGCAAATTAGTAAACGTTCTTACTTTGCATGGATCTAATCCTTGCAATGTACCTATTTTTTGTCTTGAACTTCTGCAAGGAACCATAGGTAGGAAATTTCTCAACATATGGGTAGATTCCTGCCGAACAGTACAAATACTGCTACAGTTCCACTTACATACAGGGGCCTGTCTACGCCTTCCCTGTACCTCTTCAGCTATCACTTCTTATACATTTCTAGCAACCATCACATCTTTTGCAATGGGAGTACCATCCTTCATCTCATAACCTTGTCAGGATTCATCAACTGCATGCACTAATGTATTCTCTTGGAAGTAGCATTATTCATTAAAGAAAGGCTCAGTACTAGAAGAATGTCTTTATTCACAGCTGAAAACTTTAGTATTTATTTTTTTGCTTCATTTCCTCATCCACAGCACTATTTTATTCAGTGTCTTCATTCTGTTTAGCAACAAAATAAATAGTTTTCTCTTGAG
Organism: Calotriton arnoldi; assembly: GCA_963921515.1. NCBI lineage: Eukaryota > Metazoa > Chordata > Amphibia > Caudata > Salamandridae > Calotriton > Calotriton arnoldi. Next base: position 154,964 of record CAWUFW010012920.1, read on the forward strand.
AGCAAAGGCCTTTTTAACTACAACCTCAACTCATTCCTTTTGTCTGACTGCTTCTCTTCATCTTATATATTTCTTCATACTTCTTATTAGATTCTGAATTAATCTACTATGGACCATTCTAACTCTGATTTCCTTAAACTGCCTCTGACTTCAAATTAAAATCTGTGCTTTTTTGTACGTTTTTTTACTCTTCATATCATTGAATTTTTCTCCTTTTTTTAGTTGGTTTTAAACTTAGTTTTTTATTTGCTTGATTTTGCACTCTTTCCAGTTGTGCACATAGCATTTTAAGAAATGTCTGTGTCCTATTACAAGCAGCTCTTTTCTCTTTCACCACTTTTTCCACATTTGGCCCCTTTTGTTTCTCAGTTGTGAGGACATAGTATCCTTGTCTTAGTTGCTTTATTTTCTCACTTTTTGATGGCATTGTAACTGTCTGTAGTTAACTAAAAATTGATGTTTGAAAAGAAAAAAAGTAACTACATTTAGCTTTTCATTATGTAGTAGCAGATAGTGAAGTACCAACATTAAAAGTTATCTTATTGCAATATCGCTAACATTACTCTATTAATTTTCATGTTTATGTCTCTGTGTCTTTTTCTGTATCACAGTATGTATTACTCTCTCACTGGGTACCCTACCATATCCACTACAATGTTCCTGTGTTTCTACCCATGGTTTAATGATTACTTGTCTACATATGTGACTACAGTGTCTAAGAACTTCACTATATAGCTTATTTACTCCATGAGTCCAGCTGTAAGAGTGCTATTAGATGTATGTTAACTGAGCCAGTATGTGACTCTCTGTTTTACTACTTCTATAGTTCTCTAACTGTGTATATAAGTGGCTTAATAAATACCTCACTGCCTGTGTTACAGATTAGAGGAGTATGTAGGTGTCTGTGCAACTGCCTTTCATAATGCTGCATACATAAATAGTTTCTGAGTATGTGAGTGAATGTAGAAGTGTGTCTGTCACTCTGAGAGCAGGTGAGAGAGAGAGGCTCTATGATTTGTGAACATGTATGTCCGTTCCTTTATGGGTGGTATATTCTATGTAGTGCTTGGCATAGGGGTCTGCAAGTGTATAAATTACTGAAACTCAAAATCACATCTCTCACTTTTTTAAGCAGAAAGCACTATGCTTTATGGCATACCTCCAGCGTATCTCAGAGGTGAGTTATGTGTACTAAAACATGGATTTTAAACTTGAAAACAGATTTTACATGCCAAGTGAATCTGGCAGTGAGAGTGCACAGATAGGGTCTGCACTAGTAGGCCTCACCCATGTTTAAAGGACTATTTTTCTGGAGTGAATGATGAGGTTGTTTCACTACTTGCCTACATATCTCTTTGTGTCCACACAAGGTGGAGTCCCACTTGCATTTGTCATCAGGTGGGAATAATTTATGGCTTCATAACAAGGCCCACATTCCATTCTCAAAACAGGATCTATGAATTGCTTCAAGAAATTAATTAAAAGACACTCAAAATGATTGTACTTTGAGACAGTCCTCAGACCCCGAATCTGTAAGTATACTCCCGACCTTATTGTTTGATTAAACCAACTGTTCCTGTTTTGTCAAATGACTCTTGTCTTTGTTTTTTCAAGGTAAACTCATATTCGAGCAACAATATCTCAAAGGTGATTTATGTGTACTAAAACGTGGATTTAAGACTTGACAAACAGCTTTAACATGCCAAGTGAAGCTGGTAGTGAGACTGCACAGATATGGTCTGCACTAGAAGGCCTCACCCCCATATTTAAAGGGATATTTTTCTGGAGTGAATAATGAGGTTGTGTCACTACTTGCATACATATCTGAGTGAGTGTAGTTCACCTACAGCAGTGCCATGAGATGTTTAAGTAAACGTGCCGGTATGTGACTGTCTGTTTTAGTACCTCTATAGCTCTCTAACTCTATAAAGTGGCTGAGTAAACACCTCATTGCCTGTGCTAGGGATCAGAGAGGTATATAGGTGTCTCTGCAACTGCCTTTCATAGTGCTGCATACATAAGTACTTTCTGAGTATGTGAGTGAATGTAGAAGTGCCTCTGTCACTCTGTGACTAGGTGAGGGACAGGCTCTATGCTTTGGAAACATGTATATCAGTTCCTTTATAGGTGGTATACTCTTTGTAGTGCTTGGCATAGGAGAGTGCAAGTGCATGAGCAAGTTACCAAAACTCAAAAGGACATCTCTCACTTTTTTAAGCAGAAAGCGCCATGCTTTATGGCATACCTCTGGCATATCTCAGAGGTGAGTTATGTGTACTAAAACGTGGATTTAAGACTTGACAAACAGCTTTTACATGTGAAGTGAAGTTGGCAGTGAGACTGCACAGGTAGGGTCTGCACTAGTAGGCCTCACCATGTTTGAAGGACTATTACTCTGGATCGATGACAAGGTGGTGTCAAAACCTACCGACATATCTGAGTGTAGGAGTACACCTATAGCAGTGCCTAGAGATGTTTTAGTAAATGTGCTGTTATGGGACTATCTGTTTTAGTACCTCTATGGCTCTCTAAATGTGTATGTAAGTGGCTGAACAAATACCTCAGTGCCTGTGTTAGGGAATACAGGGTTATATAGGTGTGTCTGCAAATGCCTTTAATACTGCTGCATACAGAAGGTGTTTCTGAGTATGTGTCTGAATCTATAAGTCCTCCTCTAGCTGTGTACCTGGGTGAGATAGAGGCTTTATCCTTTTATGAACATGCAGGTCAGTTGTTTTATGGGTGGCATACTGTATGTAGTACTTGACATAGGGTTCTGGAAAAGCATGAGTAATTTATTGAACTCAAAAAGACATCGCTCAACCTTTTAAGCACTATGCTTTATGGCATACCTACATCGTATCTCAGAGGGACATAGTTGCGAATACACAAAGCAAAAGCAGACGTTCAATAGACACCAGCACATTCAAAATTCATAACTAAAAATAAGGAATTCTGTGCATCACACTAGGTATATCACTATCGAAATAACTCTATAAAGCATAGATGACTCTCTCAGAGTGTCTGTGAGTGTGTGTATCAGAGTTTGAGTGGGACTGTCAGTGGGTATGTAACTGTCTCAAACGTTCTTTCACAGGGTGTGTGAGGGTTTGACAAGGTCTATAAGAGTATGTATGAGTAAATGCATGAGTCTCTAAGTGTGTTTGTGAGTGAGTGCATGAATGTCTGAGTGGGTCTGTGACTGGGTGCATTAGTCGCTAAGTGGGTCTGTGAGTGACAGCTTGAGACTGTGAGTGGATCTGTGAGTGGGTGCATAACTGTATGAGTGGCTCTATGAGTGGGTGTGTGAATGTCTGAGTGGGTCTGTGAGTGGGTGCATGAGTGTCTGAGTGGGTTTTTGAGTGTGTATGTGAGTGTCCAAGTGGGGCTGTGAGTGGGTGTGTGAGTCGCTGAATAGGACTATGAGTGGGTGCATGACTATCTGAGTGAGTTTGTGAGTGGGTATGTGAGTGTCTGAGTGGGTCTGTGAGTGGGTGCATGAGTATTTGAGTGGGTCTGTGACTGGACATGAGTATGTGAATAGGTGCACGAGTGGGTGCATGAGTGTGTGAGTGGCTCTAAGAGTAGGTGCATGAGTCTCTGAGTAGATTTGTGATGGGTACATGAGTCTCTGAGTAGGTCTGTGAGTGAGAGTGACTCTCTAAGTGGGTCTATGAGTGGGTACATGAGTCTGAGTGGGTCTGTGAGTAGATGTATGAGGCTCTCAGTGGTACTATGAGTGAGTGCACAAGTGCCTGAGTGGGTCTCAGAGTGGGTAAATGAGTCTCTGAGTGAATCTGTGAGTGTCTGCATGAGTGTCTGAGTAGGTCTGTGAGTGAGTGCATCAGAATATCAATGGGCCTGTGAATGAATGTATAAGTGTTTGTATGGGTCTGTGAGTAAGTGCATGAGAATATGTGTTGGTCTGTGAGTGAGTGTGTGAGTATCTGAGTTGATCTGTGAGTGGATGCATGATTCTCTGAATAGGTGTATGAGTGGGTATGTGAGTATCTGAGTTGGTCTGGGAGTGAGTGTGTCAGAATATCAATGGGTCTGTGAATGAATGCATGAGTGTCTGTATGGGTCTGTGAGTGATTGCATGAGAACATGAGTGGGTCTGTGATTGAGTGTCTGAGTGTGTCTGTAAGTAGGTGTGTCAGTGTCTGAATGGATCAGTGAGTGGGTGTCTGAGTCTCTGACTGGGTCTGTGAGTAGATGGATGAGTCTCTGACTAGGTCTCTGAGTAAGTGCGTAAGTGTCTGAGTGGGTCTGTGACAGCATTCATCAGTGTCTGAGTGGGTCTCTGACTGGGTACATGATTGTTTCAGTAGGTCTGTGAATGGATGCATGAGTGTCTGAGTGGGTCTGTGACCATGTGCATTAATATCTGAGTGGGTCTGAGAGTCAGCACATAAGTGTGTGAGAGGGTCCAGGAATGGGTGCATAAGTCTCTGAGTGGGTCTGTGAGTGGGTGTGTGAGTGTCTGAGTCAGTCTGTGAGTGCACACATGAGTATATAAGTGAGTATGTGACTGGGTGCGAGTGTCAGAGTGGGTCTGTGACTAAGTGCATCAGAATATCAATGGGTCTCTGTATGAGTGCTTGAGTGTCTATATGGGTCTGTGAGTGACTGTATGAGAATATGAGTGGGTCTGTGAGTGAGTGTGTGAGTATCTGAGTGTGTCTGTGAGAGGATACATGAGTGTCTGAATGGGTGTGTGAGTGGGTGCATGTGTGTCTAAGTGGGTCTGTGAGTGAGTACATCACAATATCAAGGGGTCTGTGAGTGAGTGTGTGAGTGTTTGCATGGGTCTGTGAGTGAGTGCATGAAACAGGAGTGGGTCTGTGAGTGAGTGCATAAGTACCAGAGTTGGTCTGTGAGTGAGTGAGTCACTGTCTGAGTGAGTCTTTGAATGGGTGTCTGAGTCTCTGACTGGGTGGTTATATTAACATATATATTTTTTCATTTTTTCAGTGATATTCGTCATCATAATGTATATTTGCGAATTCATCGTGATGTTACACAGGGATGCTGTGCTGATGGTCACTGTCAATTCGCAAATATTATGAGTGGAGGAAAAAACAGTTCTTTGACATATTGTACTCATAAGGGATTCTTCAAACACCCCTTTATTCCTCTCATGGGGTCAGGGCTCATCCAACCTGACCCCTTATGCCACTTTCTGCCATTTGGTATGAGCACGGGAACTGTTCAGATGAGTTAAAATGGTGGCTGAAACTCTCTGCTCAGGTTGTGGCCAATCATGGCTTTCCTGTTGGTATGTGCATTCATGATTAATCGAGAAATCGTTGCGAACTAGCTGCGATCATAGATATATAAATTTTGATTTCCTTAAATTTCTCAACAACCACTGAATGGATTTACACCAAATAAGTGAAAGCGTGATCTGTGTAACTAAATCTTCCTTTCTACCAAATTCGGTATAATTCCATCCAGTGGTTTGGGCTGTAGTCATGTTGAAAGCTCCTATGGGAATTAGCATGGGAAACTCACTTTTTTTGACACCCTCTTTTTCTCTGCCCCCACTTGACAGATCACCTGATCAAGTGTCTGAGTGGGTCTGTGACTGGGTTCATCAGTGTCTGAGTGGGTCTCTGACTGAGTACATGATTGTCTCAGTAGGTCTGTGAATAGGTGCATGAGTGTCTGAGTGGGTCTGAGAGTCAGCACGTAAGTGTGTAAGAGGGTCTAGGAGTGGGTGCATAAGTCTCTGAGTGGGTCTGTGAGTGGGTGTGTGAGTGTCTGAGTCAGTCTGTGAGTGAGTGCATGAGTGTATAAGTGAGTATGTGACTGGGTGTGAGTGTCAGAGTGGGTCTGTGACTTAGTGCATCAGAATATCAACGGGTCTCTGTATGAGTGCTATAGTGTCTGTATGGGTCTATGAGTGACTGCATGAGAATATGAGTGGGTCTGTGAGAGAGTGTGTGAGTATCTGTCTGTGTCTGTGAGAGGATACATGAGTGTCTGAGTGGGTGTGTGAGTGGGTGCATGAGTGTCTAAGTGGGTCTGTGAGTGAGTGCATCACAATATCAATGGGTCTGTGAGTGAGTGTGTGAGGGTCTGTATGCGTCTGTGAGTGAGTGCTTGAGAACAGGAGTGGGTCTGTGAGTGAGTACATAAGTCCCAGAGTGGGTCTGTGAGTAGGTGAGTCACTATCTGAGTGGGTCTTTGATTGGGTGTCTGAGTCTCTGACTGGGTTGTGAGTAGATGCATGAGTGTCTGAGTGGATCTATAAATAGGTATATGAGTGTCTGAGTGTGTCCGTGAGTGGGTTCATGAATGTCTGAGTACATTTGTAAGTGGAAGCGTCAATCTCAGAGTGGGTCTATAAGTGGGAGTGGGAGTATCTAAGTGAGACTGAGGGTGGGTGTATTAACATATATTTTTTTATTTTTTCAGTGATATACATCATCATGATGTATATTTGCGAATTCATCACAATGTTACACAGGGATACCGTGATGATCGTCACTGTCAATTTGCAAATATTGTGAGTGGAGGAAAAACCTGTTCTTTGACATATTGTACCCATATTCCTCTCATGGGGTCAGGGCACATCTAACCTAACCCCTTATGCCACTTTCTGCCATTTGGTATGAGCCCCAGGAACTGTTCTGATGAGGTAAAATGGTGGCCACAACTCTCTGCTCAGGTTGTGGCCAGCCAATCATGGCATTCCTGCTGGTGTGTGCATTCACGATTAATTGCGAAATTGTTGAGAACTAGCCGCGATCGTAGATATATAAATTTGGAGTTAAGGGAAAGCTTGATCTGCGTAACTAAATCTTCCTTTCTACCAAATTCGGTATAATTCCGTCCAGTGGTTCGGGCTGTAGTCATGTTCAAAGCTCCTATGGGAATTAACATGGGAAACACACTTTTTTTGACACCCTCTTTTTCTCTGCCCCCGCTTGACAGATCACCCTAAAACTTTCCATGCACAACAAGACCTAACTTCACACTTTTTGAAAAAGTTTGAGAGCATTCTTCAGACGGCATCAAAAGTATAGGCAAGTCAAAAAAGGCTTTTCCTAAGGAAACATGGTCTTCACCCTTCACCCATCCATCCACTCATCCATTTACTCATCCACTCATGAATCCATCCATTGACCCTATCACTCATCCATCCAGCCTTCTACTCATCTATCCATCCTTTTGTCCATCTACACTCCCTTTCACTCACTCATCCATCCACTCTTCTACCCATCCATCCATTCACTCATCCATCCAACCATTTACCCTTTCACCCATCCAGCCATCCTTTCACTTACTCATCCATCCACCCAGTCACTCATCCACCCACCCATTCAACCTTTCACTCATCCATCCATTCATCCTTTCTTCCAGCTCTCCACCCTCCCTTTCACTCATGTATGCATTCTTTTACTCATCCATCTTTAAATTCTTCTTTTCACTCATCCATGCACCCATTCGCCTATCCATTCTGTCAATCATTCATCCATGCTTTCACTCATCCATCCATCCATCCATCCACCCTTTCTCTCTCCATTCCCCTTTCACTTAGCCATCAATCCTTCTATCTACCTTTCATCCATCCACCCACTCATCCATTTACTCATCCACTCATGAATCCATCCATTGACCCTATCACTCATCCATCCTTTCACTCATCCTTTCTCTCAGCCATCCACCCTTTCACTCATCTATCCATCATTTTGTCCATCTACCCTCCCTTTCACTCACTCGTCCATCCTTACATCCACCCTTTCACTCACTCATCCATCCATCCATTTATTCACCCTTTCACTTATCAATTCATCAATCCATCCATAATTTCTCTCATCCATCCACCCATTCACACGCCCACCCTTTGACTCATCCATCCATCCTTTTACTGATCCATCTACCCTTTTACCCATCCATCTACCCTTTCACCCATACATCCATCTATTTACCTTCATCCATCCTTCCACTCACACATCCATCCATCCTTTCTCTCATTATCCATCCATTCACCCTTTCACTCATCCATTCATCCTTTCACTAGTCCATCCAATCATTTTCCCATTCCTTCACTTATTCACTAACCCACCTTTTCACATTAATTATGAGCTGAGCCTTTGTCTACTGAGTTGCAGACAGAAGAGGCCCATAAAGAACTTTACCCTCACTGTAGTTCCTAAAGCAAGGGGTGGGGTCGGGGAGGGTTCACTATGCCCCTGCACATAGACAATCTGAAAACTTGGAAGTCATGAGTCATGCATGATGCACAGTGCCAGGACATGAAGTAACTGTGACATGGTGTTGTTTCCAGGGCTTTAAGTGGGATGAAAAAACGGGGGGTCTCTCCAAGGGGCATGTCTGATGCAATTAAGGGTCTGGCTTAAAACACCTAAGCTAAAAATATGTGCTGAGCATAATGTGCTGCCCGACTGGTATTTTGCTGTTTCTATCATTGCATCCAGTAACATTAGACCTACAACAAGCCATGACTATTATCTTTGTCAATGGATGTTAGTTGCATAAAATAAATAAGCAGCAACTATGGCTTCGTGTATATAATATTAAAAATGCTTCAGCTCTGAAATGATGAGACTGTGTAAGAACTATAACCTCTTCTTTTTAACTTCTTTCACCAGCTTCTTTTCATGAACTGGCACATTGCAGCATGGGTGTTTTTGTACATTTGTTTTGTACATTTCTTCCATCTAACCCTAACAGAATACCCTGCCCTAGACCGCAGCAGGTGGAGGCCACCACACGCTGTAACAGCACAAACTGGCACATTGTCATTCTGTATGTGACAATCAGCCAGCATACAGAATGACAATGGGCGGGTGTGGCTGCTCTTGTGCTCAGAGTATGAGTGTGAGGCACCCCATCAGGGAGCTGAGTCCTCTCGCAGGGGAACAGCTCTGCTCCCTGCAGGGCCCAAAATTACAGACAAAAGGCATCCATAAAAGGAATCCTCACGGACAACGGGCGTGAGGTCCAAATTACGGAAGGTCCGTGAAATTTACGGACGCTTGGTCACCCTAGATCAAGGCATACTGACGCCGAAACGCGTTGGATTTTGGCCAATCCCCATTATATTCAATTGGACTTTCACTACTAATGTTTATTGATATAATTTGGTGAACTGGAGTGCGTGTCTCCAAACGTGGTGGTGATCCGCAGGGAATTTTGCCTTTGAACGGGCTCCTCACTCAGACACCCACCGCCACTGAAAGGGTCCCAGCCATGTGGATTGGTGAGGCTGAATTTATGTCAAGCCGGTAGACCCATGGGAGCCAGGATGTGAAGGAAGGTAAGAGAGGCTGCTCTTGGATTGCAGTGGAGTGGAGAGGTGTGGTGCAGCGGCCAGGGCAGCTGACTTCGGAGCACAGGGTTCACGGTTCAATCCCCGGCTCCGGCGGCAGCTCAGCTCAGCACCATGTGACTCTGGGCAATAGCTCACTGATTTCCACTACGGCCCCCAGCGCCTTGAGACCCGTAAGGGTGAGTAGCTGCGCTATATAAAAACAGACTTACTTACAGCGGACCTAGCACACAAGTCCGGCAGCTGAAACCTGTTATTGTGAGGCAGCCGCACACCGAGTGGGAGGACCCACAGTGTTTGTTGCTATGCCATCGGTGAGTACGCATCCCCACTGCTCTCTGTGGGCCCTGTGTGTATCCTGCACATCACACACGCATGCTTCACCTTAGCGCCTACTTTGTAACAGATGAGCTTTTCTCCTCACCTTCAGTTTAAATTGTAATCCTGCAGGTATTCCTGGATTAACCCAGCAGTACTGTGTTTCGGGGTTTGTTGAGGCGGTGCCTCTATCTACATCATCAATAAGAAGCTTTTAGGTCATTGATGCTGACTCAAATACATACCAAAATATGGAAAACAATGTTGATACACTAAGGGTACAAAAGGCAAATTAACTATTCACAAATACAGGTACTCTAACACATATTATTGAAAGCGATGGAACAACAATATCTCTCATCATAAATACAATAAACCGGAGAAACTTCTCAAAAAAGAGATTACAAAATGGTGGGAACCTGTTACTCTGGAAAGGTATCTTGAACATGGGCGTGTACCAAGGGGTCTGAGAATTTTGATTACCCCTTCTTATGAGCAACCCAACCCAGAAATGATAAAGGAATGGGCATTCAATCTCATGGAATGTTGGAACCGCCTGATGGCAGTACTCATCAAATTTGCATAGAAAGAACGCAATTGTTTATTGAAAGAGATTGACCAGCTTAAACAGGAATTGATAAATGATGAGAATAAAGAGGCTTTTTATAAGAAGATGGAGGACATATTGAAGAGACTTACAAAACATGAAGAGGAAATTGTCCTTAAAAACCAAAGGGAATTTGCAAGGGACCACAGGAACTACCAGGCGGGTAGAATGTTATCTTTTAGTTGCAAATAAGATGATTTAAGGAGAAATATCAAAACCTCACAAAATTTGGCATTACTACAGACCAATGACAGTCCAGAAACAGCGGAGTCAGCAAGTGATCGCAGTGAGAGGAACGTCTGTGAAGATGGCATGAGTGCCAAGCAGAGAGTATGACTGTGAGAAGTTGGCCTGGTATATGCTGTCCACTAATTATAGTGGGCACCTTGCACCAGTCCAAACAACCCCTTATTGGAGATAGGTTAAAGACAACCTTATTGAAAGCTATCCTAGTGGTAGCTATGGAGAGCAGCCTTCAGGCTAAGTCTTGAAGGAATGTAAAGCAGCTTGTTTTACCAGTCTATAATCTCTTGAGTGATCAAATGAAAGAGCACCACACCAGGTATATATTCAAAATATATGTATTTATTGCTAAACACACCCCTCTAGTCTCTTTATGAGGCTAGAGTTCGAAGTACACAAGTTATAAGTTATTTAAACACAGTAATAGCACAAATACACGTTTGGGCCCTAGGGGCGTACCAAACCATATACCAATAAAGTGGTATGCGAACCACGACTGAACTAGACACTAGGCCTAGAGCCTCTAGAAGTGCTTGGACCACAAGGAACCACCCAAGGTAGTGACACAGGGGACCCACGGGAGACGCGTGCAGTGTAAATACACAACCGCGATACGCCGTTGACTTCTATGGAGAAAGTCGGGATCGGGAAATTAGACAAAAGGGACACTTAAAAGAGGACTTGGACAAAACCCTTTGAGATCTAGGACTTTGAAGAGTCTCTACCCACGGGAGCACCGGAGTACTCGTGTTACCTCACCCAGGGAAGCCGGGTGCATAGGTGCCTTTCGGGGTCGGGTTTCGTCGTCGATTCGAATGGCGATCTGCTGCAAAGTGCTGCTGGCGACCAAGAGAAAAGTGTCTGGGTGGATCCAAGAGTGGATCGGAGTTCTGAAGAACCTGAAAGCAGAGGGGACAGAGTCTGGGTCACTAGCCAGTGACCAGGAAGGCGATGGACAGATGCCCACCGATGTTGAGTGCTTCAGGTGCGTTGACGGTCATCTTGACTCTTCAGCCACGAGGTCCAGGAGGCATTGTCGGTGACCAGGAGCAGGATTCGGGCTGGGACACGATGTCTGTCGAGTGCTGAGGTGTCGGCGACCGGATTGGACCCAACAAGCCTTGGCAACGGCAAGTCTCGGTGAAGATGTAGATCGTCGATGGTGCAGACCATCAAGGTCTGGGGAACTCACCCAGCGAGGGTAAGTGAGGGCAGGCCTGTAGCAACCAGGATGCCAAGTTAGAAAAGGATTGACCTTCGTTAAGGGCTACTAGCCAATGGGCTAGCGACCGCGAAGGAGCCTCGTGACGCCGCACGTGGATCTGGCTTACAGGACACTTGTGGAGTGGGGGCCAGTGATCTTTGGTGCAGGTGGTGCTGGAGGATAGCGCTACTTGCAGCCCAAAGCACGACTTCTTGGGAGACCCAGAAGAGGATGCACTTGCAAATGTGCTCGGTGTCCAGGGGTCATGGTCTCAAGTCACCCACGATAGCCACGGGCCTCAGCTTTGCTGAGGACTCAGGGTAGCCTCGGGGTAGTCTGAGAATCTACCTCTGGTGATGCGATGACTTCGGCGTCCGACGGGAGCTTCAGAAATGCGAACCGGACAGATGCTTCTTTGGTGCCTGCCAAGCAGGGGAGTCACTCCTTGACCCCAAGGGAGATTCTTCTGTCCTCTAATCGTGAGTAGAGCGTCGAAGGTCCAGGATTCAGTTTCAGAGTTTCGTCCAGGGATAATCTAAAGTCCTAAGGACTGGGTTCCTACCTTTATACTAAAGATAGGGGTTGGACTACTCTGTGGCCCCACCTATGGGTGGGTCAGGGCAGAGGGGTGGCTACACCCCTTTCCCTTTGTCCAGTTCACGCCAAAGCAGGGGCTGCAAGCCCCTGATCCGGTTTGAACTGGGGTATGCACAGGGACACCAAATGTGCCCCCAGTGCAGGACTTCAAAGCACCCGAAAGTGCTCCCGCCCAGCCCCAATACACATTATCCTGTCTGGGGAGGTGGTCACACCTCCCTGGGACAGGAAACCTATTGTCCAGGCCTCCCTGCCGGAGTTTCGTCCAGCAGCAGGAGGCCAGACTCGTGTCTGTGGCAGCAGCATCCATTTTGTGATGCCAGGGCTCTGGAAAGAAGTTACCGGACTAGTCAGAGTTAACATGTCTTTCCCTCTAGAAGGGTGGAATGCTACCCCCGCCGCCAGGATTGGCGGGGGGTAGTATTCCAAGATGTTTGACACCAAACACGACATGTTTAGGTGCAGCCATTCCAAAGTTAGCATTTTACCGCGAGGATATAATGCGCTTAAGAGTATATGGTCAGGCTGCACTACAAACAGCATCAGAGATGGTCTCCGAACGCTGCAGAGGGGCCCTGCTCATGCAGGGGCACCCTCTCACATAGGAACCATGCACTCTGCCTTCAGGATTGATAAGGCCTGCCTTAGGAGTGACTTATAGGTTTATATGTGTGTATGTATTTAGTGATATAGGTAACCTATATCACAGTAAGGGGTGCATGCACCACCTTACCCAGGCTGCAGTAGCAGACCTGTGGTGTCAGTTTGGATGGCCTTCCAGGGGTGGCATAATACATGCTGCAGCCCTTGGTAGGCCTCTGAGGTACCTATGCCCTTGGTACATAGTATACCATATACTAGGGACTTATAAGGGTACTCAGATTCCAATCAGAGATGTGCCTAAGGCACATGGAAACCTTTTACAGAGAAAGCAGATAGACTGGGGCCCTGAATAGCAGGATCCCAGTCCAACTAAGTCATAAACCAGCAAAACACCATAAAAAAGTGGGGGCAACCATATAGTCAGATTCCACCTTCCTACATAACCCCCCAAACGAAAGGAGATAAGGCTAACCTTGGCCAGTTGAGCCTTCATTGACTAAGTGGTCATATAAGGAAGCACCTGCACTAGCATGGTTGCCCCCTGTCTTATGGTCCACTAAGCAATCCCTCACCCTAAGGGTATGAGAGGGTCTCCACCATGGGGAATCACTACCTGTGGTGTGCTTAGGTAAAGTACAAGGCTGGTGAGGTGTCTGAGTAGAGAAGTGAGGCCCTAGGAATGTTGGCCTCAGCTTCCTCAGATCACTGGTCACCATGTATGCCTGTCTTTCCATGACTGAGTTGCACTTTGCTCTAAGGGTCAACCTTTGGCTGCCTACAGCTGGGGGTTGGGTCCCTTTGGATGGACTACTGGAGGGACATGGCAGGTTTGGAACCTTCTGGTCCCAGGTTTGCCCTTGCCTACCAGAGTCCTTCTGGGGGAGGTCCCTACATAAAGGTATGGGGGATCCCTCAGTGTGTAGAGGAATTTTCACCTGGCTAGGGCTACTAGACTGGGTGCCCCTAATCTGCTGATGGGGGCTTCCTCTGGACAGGGGGCCCTGGGGGTCCACTGACCTCCCTGACCTCTGCAGCCCTGGGCTGACTGAGGCAGGGTAGAGAGGGGCAGGTTACCTGCTCCAGACTGGGTACCACCTTGGAAGGGTCCTCTGCCATCAGGGGGTGGCCAGGCCAGGCCTGACCACCTCTGTGGCAGTTCCTTCACTAGGGGTAGGGTCAGCTCCCTGAGGAGGCTGACCCTTACCTACTGTCTGGGGGAAGAAGACTTTTCTTCAACCCTTGTGCTCTCTTTTGGGGGAGAGTGGGCCATTCTTTCAGGCTCCATCTCTCCAAATTCTTGGGCTGGGGATGTGGCCATCACAGCCCCACTAACCTTTACAGGGACGCCCAACATCCTAAGATGGGTTTGGTGTTCAACTTCAGCCCAGGCTGAAATTTCCAAATCATTGCCCATCAGGCAATCTACAGGTAAGGTGGGGGACACTGCCACTCTCTTTGGGCCTGTGACCCCTCCCAGCTGAGATTGACTATGGCCATGGGGTGATCTGTTCTGACACCATCAATGTTGGTCACCTGGTACTTAAACTCAGGTAAAAACTGGTGAGGGGGACTAGTTTCCCTGCCACCATGGTGACACTAGCCCCTGTGTCCCTAAATGCCACAGCTTTCTGACCATTAATTATTGGCTCCAATCTGTACCTGCCCAACGCTGTGGGACCCATGGTAAAGGTGGCAAATCCTATACCACCATCAGAGTCAGAGGAGTCTGTTGAGGGGTCCCTGTCTAAACTAGGGCTCACCTCTGTTCCGCTTGCAAAAGCACCCAACTTTTGGGTGCACTACTCCCAACTGGAGGATTACTACTGGTAGTACCAGGAGGGGTGGTAGTAGTTGTGGGAGGAACATTTTCTTTATTGCCAATCCTGGGGCAACTGGGATCAGTTTTCCAGTGCCCAGGCTTTTTACAGACATGGCAATATGGTTTCTTTTCAGGAGAGGAAGGAGTTTGGGACCCACCCCCAGAAGAGGAATTTTGGGGCCCTGTAGGGGACTTATCCTTAGATTTATCCCCACCTTTCTCTTGGGACTTAGTAGAATCTTTCTTCTGGTCACCACCCTGATTTCTAGTTTTTACTCTGGTTCTGACCCATTTGTCTGCCTTCTTTCCCAATTCTTGGGGAGAGGTCAGATCAGAGTCCACCAGATACTGGTGCAAAAGCTGGTTTTGACAATTATTAAGGATCTGCTCCCTCATAATCAAATTGTACAATCCTAAAAAGTCATGCACTTTGTTGCCATGTATCCAACCTTCCAGAGCCTTTGTAGCACAATCTACAAAATCAACCCAGTCTTGAGTCTGAGCTTTTGGGTGTCTCTGAACTTCAACCTATACTGTTCAGTGGTTAGGCCAAACCCATCTATCAGAGCACTCTTCAAGACTGTGTAATTGTCAGCATCCTCTTCTCTTACAGTGAGGAGCTTGTCTCTACCTTTGTCTGCAAAGGAGAGCCACAAGATTGCTGCCCACTGCCTCTGGGGACCTTCTGAACTTTACAGGCCCTCTCCAGTGCAGTTATCCATTTGTGGATGTCATCCCCACTCTGGTAGGGAGGGACAATCTTGTTTAGGTTTCTATGGTCATAAGACCTTTCCCTATCTCTAGGGATATTGCTGCCACCATGGGACTCTAGTCCCAACTTTCTTTTCTCTCTAAGGAGATCTAGGGATTCCCTATCTAAAGCCAATTGCTTTTTTCTGATTTCCAGCTGAGTTTCCTCATACTGGACCAGTCTGTCTCTTCTCTCATGAGAGGATTCCCTCTTGTGAGAGGAGATAGAGCTCCCTATTGAGGTGCCAGAGTGGTTAGACTCCTGAGAAGGAGATCTAGACTTTCTGGGCACACTCTTAATCCTTCCTGGGGGGACAAAGTGGGGATCATCCAGATCATCCTCATCATCTTCCACAGGAGGGATTGGGTTATCCAGGTCAGGGTCATTGTCACCCTCCTGGCCAGTTTCAGAGGGGGCTGGGGGTATTGGTACCCCTGGCCTCTTCCTCTTCCTCTGCCCCACCCTCAGCTCCTACCCCTTCAGTCCCCAAGGGCTTACTAAGGTCATAAGCCACCAACAACTCCTTGAGGTGTTGGGTGGTGGGGCTTTGGCCTGTCCTTAGTTTTCTCAAGTTGCATAAAGCTCTCAATTCCAAGAATGGGAGTGTATCATACTTGGAGGGTGGAAGCTCAATGGCTTCCTGCAAGGATTCTTTAGATCCTACCCTTAAAGACATTACTAGTGTGGTGTGGTGTATGCACTACCTACTCTAGTGTGGCCTACTAAACTCTCTTGAGTTGTAGAAAGGGTTGTGCTATCCCTTAACACACAACTCTAAGTTCAGTAGAACTTACTGTATTCTAAGCTTAAATTATATGTACCTTAGGTACCTTTAGTGGTTTTCAGTTGATCAATTCAATTGAGATTATCTGGTAAAACAATAGCAAGCTGGAATCCCATACGCTGCACACCAATGTGAGAAGTTGGCCTGGTATATGCTGTCCACTAATTATAGTGGGCACCTTGCACCAGTCCAAACAACCCCTTATTGGAGATAGGTTAAAGACAACCTTATTGAAAGCTATCCTAGTGGTAGCTATGGAGAGCAGCCTTCAGGCTAAGTCTTGAAGGAATGTAAAGCAGCTTGTTTTACCAGTCTATAATCTCTTGAGTGATCAAATGAAAGAGCACCACACCAGGTATATATTCAAAATATATGTATTTATTGCTAAACACACCCTCTAGTCTCTTTATGAGGCTAGAGTTCGAAGTTCACAAGTTATAAGTTATTTAAACACAGTAATAGCACAAATACACGTTTGGGCCCTAGGGGCGTACCAAACCATATACCAATAAAGTGGTATGCGAACCACGACTGAACTAGACACTAGGCCTAGAGCCTCTAGAAGTGCTTGGACCACAAGGAACCACCCAAGGTAGTGACACAGGGGACCCACGGGAGACGCGTGCAGTGTAAATACACAACCGCGATACGCCGTTGACTTCTATGGAGAAAGTCGGGATCGGGAAATTAGAGAAAAGGGACACTTAAAAGAGGACTTGGACAAAACCCTTTGAGATCTAGGACTTTGAAGAGTCTCTACCCACGGAGCACCGGAGTACTCGTGTTACCTCACCCAGGAAGCCGGGTGCATAGGTGCCTTTCGGGGTCGGGTTTCGTCATCGATTCGAATGGCGATCTGCTGCAAAGTGCTGCTGGTGACCAAGAGAAAAGTGTCCGGGTGGATCCAAGAGTGGATCGGAGTTCTGAAGAACCTGAAAGCAGAGGGGACAGAGTCTGGGTCACTAGCCAGTGACCAGGAAGGCGATGGACAGATGCCCACCGATGTCGAGTGCTTCAGGTGCGTTGACGGTCATCTTGACTCTTCAGCCACGAGGTCCAGGAGGCGTTGTCGGCAACCAGGAGCAGGATTCGGGCTGGTACATAATGTCTGTCGAGTGCTGAGGTGTCGGCGACCGGATTGGACCCAACAAGCCTTGGCAACGGCAAGTCTCGGTGAAGATGTAGATCGTCGATGGTGCAGACCAGCAAGGTCTGGGGAACTCACCCAGCAAGGGTAAGTGAGGACAGGCCTGGAGCAACCAGGATGCCAAGTTAGAAAAGGATTGGCCTTCGTTAAGGGCTACTAGCCAACGGGCTAGCGACCGCGAAGGAGCCTCGTGACGCCACACGTGGATCTGGCTTACAGGACACTCGTGGAGTGGGGGCCAGTGATCTTCGATGCAGGTGGTGCTGGAGGCTAGGGCTACTCGGAGCCCAAAGCACGACTTCTTGGGAGACCCAGAAGAGGATGCACTTGCAAATGTGCTCGGTATCCAGGGGTCACGGTCTCAAGTCACCCACGATAGTCACGGGCCTCAGCTTTGCTGGGGACTCAGGGTAGCCTCGGGAAGTCTGAGAATCCACCTCTGGTGATGCGATGACTTCGGCGTCCGACGGGAGCTTCAGAAATGCGAACCGGACAGATGCTTCTTTGGTGCCTGCCAAGCAGGGGAGTCACTCCTTGACCCCAAGGGAGATTCTTCTGTCCTCTAATCGTGAGTAGAGCGTCGAAGGTCCAGGATTCAGTTTCAGAGTTTCGTCCAGGGATAATCTAAAGTCCTAAGGACTGGGTTCCTACCTTTATACTAAAGATAGGGGTTGGACTACTCTGTGGCCCCACCTATGGGTGGGTCAGGGCAGAGGGGTGGCTACACCCCTTTCCCTTTGTCCAGTTCGCGCCAAAGCAGGGGCTGCAAGCCCCTGATCCGGTTTGAACTGGGGTATGCACAGGGACACCAAATGTGCCCCCAGTGCAGGACTTCAAAGCACCCGAAAGTGCTCCCGCCCAGCCCCAATACACATTATCCTGTCTGGGGAGGTGGTCACACCTCCTGGGACAGGAAACCTGTTGTCCAGGCCTCCCCTGCCGGAGTTTCGTCCAGCAGCAGGAGGCCAGACTCGTGTCTGTGGCAGCAGCATCCATTTTGTGATGCCAGGGCTCTGGAAAGAAGTTACCGGACTAGTCAGAGTTAACATGTCTTTCCCTCTAGAAGGGTGGAATGCTACTCCCGCCGCCAGGATTGGCGGGGGGTAGTATTCCAAGATGTTTGACACCAAACACGACATGTTTAGGTGCAGCCATTCCAAAGTTAGCATTTTACCGCGAGGATATAATGCGCTTAAGAGTATATGGTCAGGCTGCACTACAAACAGCATCAGAGATGGTCTCCGAACGCTGCAGAGGGGCCCTGCTCATGCAGGGGCACCCTCTCACATAGGAACCATGCACTCTGCCTTCAGGATTGATAAGGCCTGCCTTAGGAGTGACTTATAGGTTTATATGTGTGTATGTATTTAGTGATATAGGTAACCTATATCACAGTAAGGGGTGCATGCACCACCTTACCCAGGCTGCAGTAGCAGACCTGTGGTGTCAGTTTGGATGGCCTTCCAGGGGTGGCATAATACATGCTGCAGCCCTTGGTAGGCCTCTGAGGTACCTATGCCCTTGGTACATAGTATACCATATACTAGGGACTTATAAGGGCACTCCAGATTCCAATCAGAGATGTGCCTAAGGCACATGGAAACCTTTTACAGAGAAAGCAGATAGACTGGGGCCCTGAATAGCAGGATCCCAGTCCAACTAAGTCATAAACCAGCAAAACACCATAAAAAAGTGGGGGCAACCATATAGTCAGATTCCACCTTCCTACAATGACGCTTAAACCTGGACATTTTGGGAAGGAATTCCACCTCCGAAACAAAAAAAAAAACAACAAAATTGGCAGAAAGACCATGGCAGAGGAAGAGGAAGAGGAGGAAGAGGCAGAGGCAAAAGAAAAGCAACAAAATAACAGGAGAGAAGGATGTTGCAAGAGCAATGGCAACCCCATGGGAATTGAAACAAAGGGAAAGAAGTTGGGACAACAATGAATATGTCCAACAATGTGGTAAATATATCTACATGCCCGCTTTCATCCAGGGAGATTAGAGTGTTTAGGCTGGGGCTATCCTTTTGTCCTGTGAATTCTTTTTCCTATACGCAGAGCAGTATAGATCATTTCCACTTTGTGAGGAAACTCAAACTCTACAAATGATTTAAAGGTCAAAGACACCCCTTTTTCTAAGAAATGCCCTGCACAGAGCAATTTGACCATTGGGGATATAGAAACCCTTTTGACTTTGGCTGAAATGGACACTGAACAAGGGTACATAGGTGACAAATTCCTCAACCTTGACTGTATGGTTATCAAACTGGGTGTCTGTCAATTGTCCGAGTAAGTTCAAACCCAAATACATTTTTAACCCTACCTTTACCCCTAATGCAATAGGCACCTTTGAAACATTAGTGACCAGAGATTTTAGGAAAATGGTCAGGAAAACAAAATGGAAATCAGACAATCTGACCAAGAATGAAAGATTGGCCATGAGGACATTACAAGAGGACCACAGCATTGTCATCTACCAGTCTGACAAGGGTGGCAACATAGTGATCCGATCTACAAAAGACAATCTAAAAGAGGGGATGAGTCACTTAACAATCAGGAATGTTATGAATTGGTGTCTAAAAATGTTGTTTAATTAAACTTAAGCTGTTCCAGGTTCTGATTATCAAAAAGGAGAACAATGTGATTGAGATTACCAACAAAAAGTACCATAAAATGCTTGTTGATTGGGGTGAGCAGGAAAGTATTGAGAGTGAGGAATATTCCTTTTCACATTATAGGTTCCCCAGAATACCATTGCTTTATTTGCTACCCAGACTACACAAAGACCGATTATCCCCACATCCTATGTGATTGCCCTTCAATCCAGTCCTTTTGGGCTTATGTAGGGGGCACCCTGGGGGCACCCATGCCTCTCCAGCTCCCCTTATTACCTCAGTCATCCTCCTGCATGATCTCAGAGGTTCTCCTGATCTATCCCTGCTGCAGCGCCACCTCCTGCACACACCGCTGTCCACTGCTAAGCTTTGCATCCTCTGCCAGTGGCGTTCGCCCGTACCCCCCTCTCAGGCAGCCTGGATGGTGGCAATGATACAGATGGCGTCCCATGAACGTGCCATCTATGGCAAGCAGTACCAGGCTGAGGTGTTCACTTAGAAATGGGCACCCTTCCTCCAAGAAGCTCACTGAGGTCGATCACACAGACACCGCCACCGCCTCCCATCCCTGACAGGCACAGAGGTAACCTGACCCCAACACAGTGGTAAAGGCTTCTCCTTTCCTCCCCTGGTTGGGATCCCGGCCCCCACACACACCCCAGCCTCACTCTCTTCCCCCTACTTCCCCCTTCACCACCTGGGCCATTTTACCCTGCCTACCTCTCTCTCCCTTTCCGTGTTCCCTCCTCCATCCCTTTCTCTCTGCCTCTCCCTTCTCCTCCCCTCCTCTCCCTGCTGTGCACGCTAACGTATGGACCCTCCCCCCTTGGCAGGAATCCCAGACATTGTACATCCACACCCTTATGTGCTCCCTCCTTTCAAGAACACTATACGCACCAACAAACCGGAGGCCTAGGACCTCCCCTGGTCCGCTCCCCAGACCCCCTGAGCACCTCCACTGCTACCCCTTCCCCCCGCTGCAGCATTATCTTCATGCTTCGGGACCTGTGGTCCACCTCGCCCTGTGGCATAGGCAACGCCCTTCCCCCTCCCCAGCCTGCCCCCCTACCGGCCGCCCGCGGAGACTCTCGCACATCCACTCCTTTCTCCCGAGATATCATGGCACACGGGCCTCAATGCTGATTGCAATGTTGCAATGGGAGAAATGCCAATGCCCACTACACTGCGGCCGTCGTCCGCTGTCTGGCACAAAGCGATAGGGTGAAAGGTTGGATATTCTGTCTCCGCTAGTGACCTGTGTCCTCCCTCTTGCACCACCACTGCTCCCTCCCCCTCCCCATCCCGTCCTTCTCCCCTTCCCACCCTCCCCCCATTTCTTAGTGTGCCATTCAATGTTGTACACAAATGCCTTTATTGCATTGAAACCTGTTGTACATTTTTACTTCAATAAAACATTACGACAAATTTTTTTTACTGATTAGCACCTCCCAGGGAGATCGATGGTATCATCATTTGGCTCTCTACTGGAAAACACTTCAAAGTATATAGATTACTTCTTACATCGGTTTATGAAATCCCTACCCTCGTACACACCGGACAGTAAGGACTTTTTGCGGAGAATCTATGATATTCCATGGGAAAATAATTACTTGTTGATCTGCCTTGATGTTAGCAGCCTGTATACCAGTATCAGGCATAGTGATGGTATACAGGCATGCAGACATTTCTTAAGAGCACACTCTTTGTCACTGATGTTCCACACAGAGATGCTAATAAACATGATGACAGAGATCACCCTCTCTGACCTCCTTGAGGATCATCCTAATATAACGTTCAGAAGGGAATCTTCCCCTCAGGATAGACTCTGCAAAAATGAATTGACTGATATACCTACTAGGACAGACACTGCATAGGTAGGCTTTTTCACCTGTAGTGATTGCAAGGCCTGCAAACACAGCTCTATTGTGAAAGAATATTTTCCCTGTAACACTCACAAAAAGATTGGCAAGTATCTTACCTGTCTCTCTGACTTTTGTGTGTATGCCTCGGTGTGTTTATGTGACAAGATGTACACAGGGAGCACAACACATCCAGTAAAGAAACACATGCTGGAACAAATGAGAGCTATCCAAAATAGGGATAAACATTATCCAGTAGCACACCAGTTTGAGTTATAACACAAGGGTAACAGAAATCTACTACACTTATTTGTCATGGACAGAACTCCCAAATCTGTAAGGGGTGGGAACAGAACATGCAAGTTTAGCAAACTTGAATCCAAATATATATTGGATCTTGATACCAGGGCTACCAATGGTCTGAACTTTGACAAGGAGTTAGATATCCATTTAGGTGAGTAACTATTGTATCCCCCATGCTTTCACTAGATTAATCAAGGTATTCTTAGAGCTAGGTTGGAATGATTATTAACTCTAGTGCTCTTTGTGTCTCTTATGATGTATATCAACATTCATAAATGTGAATTGATTTTCTTGTTTATGTTCCCAAGGGTGGGCCTACCTCCTAAAGCTGTTTGGCCAGTTGTTCTGAGCTGTAGGTGATTGCCCACGGGGCTGGACTCTTTCTCCTCACTTTCCTCTGAGTCTGAGGAGCGGAATGCAACTAAGAGCTGAGATATTGTTTTTTATTTTATTTTCTATACTTTCTTTTATTCTACCGGCTTTCTACTTCCTTCTTCTTTGATGTGATTATAAGGGATGCTAAGGAGATCCTAGCTGGGGATCGTATACATAGTAGTATTGTACTACATGAAACTTATTTTCTGTTTACCAGTGCCCTCCAGTTATAGAGCTATGACACACTCTTGATATTGTCTACGGGTAGAGATATGCCACTTGGGCTGAATTGTGGTGGAAATATAGAGCCAGGTGACTCACTTACATTTCCATGTACTAGAAGTATTGACTATATCAGGGTCTGTCAGGCAGATAATATTCACTGTTTTTAATATTGGGTTATCAGTGTCAGATCAGCTATTGCAATGTTATTTTTTGCCTTCGTTTAAACAACTTTTTCTTCTTTTACGATACACTCTGCTTTTAATATGTATGCAGGTCATCTGCGTCACAATGTGATTGAGCTATGATTGCCCACTAGGGCTTTATTGGGTCAAATGGGTCGTATGAGGCCGACTCAGACATATTCTGCAGCAGGAAAATTCTCTCTGGGGAACACAGCACAACACCTTGTCTTATAAAGAGAGCATATTATTCTCTTTTTTAAGTTCGTCACAATGTCTGCAACAGCATCTGTTGGAATGCCGGCATCCACACTTATGATGAGACAGTTACAGTTTGTATTTTGATTTTATAACAAACGTCCAATTCATAATCTATGCAATTTACAATGTATTTGCATTATGGTATTATGCATTACTAGGTGTTCTAAGATGGCCGACATGCATTGTGCCAACTCATACATGGCTTGCAGTAGGAAACAACTGGTGCATTCTGCAGAAAATTATAAATTCTATAAATGTTATTGTACTACTCTCTGCATTCATTACAGATTTGTCTATATTCTGGCAGGTTTGCTAGTATACCACTTATGGATTGATGGATGCAGCTTTGTATGTGTAGCAAATATGTATTATAGTTACACGTTCCAAGATGGCCAATCAACTTATATGTGAGGAGGAATCCATTATACCGTTTTCTATGTCTATGTATTTTGTACTTTAAAAGATGCTAATAACAAAACTTACTCACCATGATCAAGGTGTCCTTATGCCGAAACGCTTTGGATATGGATTTTGGCATGTCCAAATTATAATAAACTGGATTTTCACTACTAACATTTATTGATATCATTGTATCATTGTGTGAAACGGAGTGCGGAAGGGAAATATATATATATATAGATATATGGATATATAGATTACCTACTGGCGGTCGCCAGTAGGTAGCTATAGTTAGTACCTGGTCTCCTTGATTTGCCAATATCTTTGGCGTCGTTTGACAAATCTTCGCGAAATTTTCAAAACTAATCAGGCACTCCGGTCAGCTCCTGTCTTGAACGTTTTGGGGTGATTCGTCAAGCAGGGGCCAAGAAAAAAAGGGGGTCCCAAAACGCATTATCTCCATGTTCATTTCCATAGGAAACTTTAGACACGGCTACAGCCTGACCTCCTGAACGGAATTACACCAAATTTGGCAAAACTGTAGCTTTTGGTCCAGAGTGCACTCTTTCTTTTAAATGGTGTAAATCCATTCAGTAGTTCCTGAGAAATTCATATATTTAGAAATATTAGTATCTGGTGACCGCGGTGGATCCGCAAACCCTCCCGATAACAAACTTGACTCTGATTGGCTGCCAACACTTCAAACCAGGAAGTGTTGGCAGCCATCTTGTGACTCGGTTGAACTGAGTCACAAGAAAAACAATAAAATAAAAAAGGGGGCAGGGTAGAAACACCCTGACCCCCTAGGCCTACTCACGGGGTCCCACAGGCACCCCGAGGGCCAAAAACAGTATTTTAAAATATTTTTGGTGGGATTCGCGTAGGGTCCGCAAATCCCCCCCCAAAAATAAAAAAAACAAAGTGCGGTCTTCTGCGCTTCATTTAATTAAGGCCCTGGGTGGGCCAGGTCTCAGGGGCATTGGTAAAATGTGATGCGGGGGCCCTGAGGGGCCCCCACAGCCCCAGGACCGCCACCTCCTCGGGACTTTGTTTATAATATTAATATGTAGGGGGCACGCGGCCCCTCCACAGCCCCAGGGACCACCACCTCCCAGGGGCTGTATATAAAAAAACATATAGGAGGGGCTACTGCCCACCCCCATGCTGCCCTGCAGACCACCACCTCTCCGGGGCTTTAATATATAAATGCGGGGGGACTTTGCGGCGCCCCGCCGCCCCGGGGACCACCTCTTCTCCAGAGCTTTTAAAAAAATTAATAATGTGTGGGGGGACTCCTGCCTCCCCACACTGCCCGGGAACCACAACCTCCCTGGGGCATAGATTATGTAAATGCGGGGGTCTGTTGTGGACCCCCGGCCCCGGGGACCACCACCTCCCCGGGGCTCTACATCTGTTGGGAGGTGGGCCACGCGGCCCCCCTCCAGGAGCCCTAGATGGCACTGGGGACCGCCATCCCACAGGGCCGGCTCCAGCAATGTCCCAGGGTACCCACCCCAGGACATTGCAGTTTGCTATGGCAGGGCGGGAGCCCTGCTCCCGCCCTTCCATAGCAAACTTCTGCTTCGCTTCATGGAAGCAAGAGCAGGAAAACTGCTCTCCCTTCCATGAAACGAAGCAGATTTGCTTTTGGGCAAAGGGAGCTGCATGTTTGCAGCTCCCTTTGTCCAAAAGGAATGCCGGCTCCCGCAGGTGGCGGGGAGCCGGCAGGGACCGCTGGGGTATTGGGGGCTCGCCCTCTGGTCCCCAACACAGAGGCCATGCCCTGGGGGATGGGGACCTAGGGGCTGAAAATGCCCCGGAGGGGGCCATTCGGCCCACCTCCCCTTCATAATATAATTTTTTTTTTTTTAAATAAGGCCGGGCCCCTGGGGATGGGGTCCCCGGGGCAAGAATTGGCCTCAGTAGGGGGGTCACAAGGCCACCACTCCAAAATTAAAAGAAAAGGCTGGGCAGGCCTCAGGGGATGTGGTCCCAGGGCCAAAAATGGCCCAGAGAAAAAGGGCCATGTGGGCCCCCCTTCCATAAAAAAGCTTTCCCTGGGCCCTGGGATATCGGGTCCCCGGGGCCCAAACAAGCCTGGGGAGGGGTCCCACGGCCCCCTACCCTTTAAAAAAAAATATATATATAGGCCTAGCTGTGGGGGATGGGGTCCCTTGGGCCGTAATCAGCCTTGGGAGGGTGGCCACGCACCCCCTCCTTATCAATATATATATATATATATTTTTTTTAAATGGCTCAGGCCCAGGGGGATGGGATCCACTCTGCAAACACACCTCCTGGCACACTACTGGCTGGGGGATGAAGTCCACTTTACTCCCGAGGGACTTTGGGGGCCAAGAAGCCCTCCTGGTACCTCCTGTAAGTCCTACGCAGCAGAATTCCTGAGCACTGGTCGGAGGCCCAGCCCCCTTTCTCCACCACTCTGCAAACACGACTACTAGTTAAAGAAGCATTTGCAATGTAATAGGTTTCACATTTGCGAGAGTTAGAGCTATTGGCCTTGTAAATGTAAAAGTTTTTTACTAATGTTTTTTGCAGTGGAGTGGATGTACGTTGTTAGTAGTGGAATTATTTGGTATGTGGGGCAGTGAAATTATGTGGAAAGAAAGTATGTGTTATTTAGTGTATATGAATTATGCAGAGTGGGATTATGTGTTATGGAGAGTAATTATGTGGTATTGTAGTCTGTGTTGTGGAGTGGTAACCTCAGGTTTACTCTTCCTCATTTCCACAGAAGCTAAACTATAAACTCAATGAGACAAAAAAAAGAAGGAACCACTGAGGAGCACTTTTGGACCTTGTCAGAGGCATGAACAGGGCCACTGGAATTATGCGACTGTTCGGCTGCACCGATTTTTGCATAACTATACATTTTCCGTATTTGCCACATAAATCATCATCTGCTGTATAATCTGCAGATTTGAACAAAAAAAACCTTGTTTCTAGCTCAAACGGCTCAAACGTTACCAAAAATGCAGCGACAAGGGTTACAGCGTGGTGGAAGGCCCTTTGCAAAGCTGGAATGGTCACCTGTTACTTATTGGTAAATGTGGGTGTTAAATTGATACTAATGGCACGCAAACCACTCTTGATTCTTTCTGTGCCTCGCCTCTTTCTGCACCTCTCTTGCTTCTTTCTGCATCACTCTTGCCTCTTTCTGCACCCCTCTTCCCTCTTTCTGTATCTCTCTAGCCTCTTTCTGCACCCTGTTCCCTCTTTCTGCACCTCACTTGCCTCTTTCTGCACTTCTATTGCCTCGTTCTGCACCTCTGTTGCTTCGTTCTGCACTTCTCTTGCCTCTTTCTGCACCCCTCTTGCATATTTCTGCACCTCTCTTGCTTCTTTCTGCACCTCTCTTGCTTCTTTCTGTACCCCTCTTGCCTCTTTCTGCACCCCTCTCCCCTCTTTATGCACCTCTCTTGCTTCTTTCTGTACCTCTCTTGCGTCTTTCTGCAATTCACTTGCCTCTTTCTAAACTTCTGTTGCTACTTTCTGCACTTCTCTCGCCTCTTTCTGCACCCCTCTTGCCTCTTTCTGCACCTCACTTGCCTCTTTCTGCACCATTCTTCTCTCTTTCAGCACCTGTATTGCCTCTTTCTGCATCTCACTTGCCTCTTTCTGCACTTCTCTTGCTTTTTTCTGCACCTTTCTTGTTTCTTTCTGCAACGCTCTTGTATCTTTCATCACTTCTCTTGCTTCTTTCTGCACCTCTGTTGCTTCTTTCTACACTTCTTCTACCTGTTTCTGCAACCCTCTTGTCTCTTTCATCACTTCTTTTGCTTCTTCCTGCACCTCTGTTGCTTCTTTTTGCACTCCGCTTGCCTCTTTCTGCACCCCTGTTCCCTCTTTCTGCACCTCTCTTGCCTGTTTCTGCACCTCTCTTGCCTCTTTCTGCACCTCTGTTGGTTCTTTCTGCACTTCTTTTGCCTTTTTCTGCACCCCTCTTGCCTCTTTCTGCACATCTGTTGCATATTTCTGCACTTCCCTCGCTTCATTCTGCACTTCACTTGCTTATTTCTGCACCTTGTTTGCCTGTTTGTGCAACTTTCTTGCCTCTTTCTGCAGTTCTCTTGCCTCCTTCTGCACCTCTGTTGTTTCTTTGTGCTCTTCTCTTGCCTCTTTGTGCACCCCTCTTGCCTCTGTCTGCACCCCTTTTGCTTCTTTCTGCACTTCTCTTGCTTCTTTCTGTACCTCTCTTGGTTCTTTCTGCACCCCTCTTGCCTCTTTCTGCACCCCTCTTCCCTCTTTCTGCACCTCTTTTGGCTCTTTCTGTACCTCTCTTGCCTCTTTCTGCACTTCTCTTGCCTCTTTCTCCACAGCTGTAGTTTTTTCTACACTTCTCCTGCTTCCTTCTGCACCTCTCTTGCTTCTTTCTGCACTCCTGTTACCTCTTTCTGCACTCATCTTCCCTCTTTCTGCACATCTCTTGTCTCTGTGTCCACCTCTCTTGCCTCTTTGTGCACCTCTCTTGCCTTTTTCTGCACTTCTGTTGTCTCTTTCTGCACCTCTGTTGCTTCTTTCTGTACTTCTCTTGCATCTTTCTGCACCCCTCTTGCCACTTTCTGCACCTCTCTTGCATCTTTCTGCACTTCTCTTGCGTCTTTATGCACCCCTCTTCCCTCTTTATGCACTTCTCTTGCCTCTTTCCGCACCTCTCTTGCCTCTTTCTGCAGTTCTCTTGCCTCTTTCTGCACTGCTGTTGCTACTTTGGGCACTTCTCTTGCCTCTTTCTGCACCCCTCTTCCCTCTTTCTGCACCTCACTTGCCTCTTTCTGCTCCTCTCTTCCCTCTTTCTGCACCTGTCTTGCCTCTTTCTGCATCTCACCTTCCTCTTTCTGCACTTCTCTTGCTTTTTTCTGCACCTTTCTTGTTTCTTTCTGCAACTCTCTTGTCTCTTTCATCACTTCTCTTGCTTCTTTCTGCACCTCTGTTGCTTCTTTCAGCAGTTCTCTTGCCTCTTTCTACACTTCTTTTGCCTGTTTATGCAAATCTCTTGTGTCTTTCAACACTTCTCTTGCTTCTTTCTGTACCTCTGTTGCTTGTGTCTGCACTCCTCTTGCCTCTTTCTGCACCCCTATTCCCCCTTTCTGCACCTCTCTTGCCTCTTTTTGCACCTTGTTTGCCTGTTTGTGCAATTTTCTTGCCTATATCTGCAGTTCTCTTGCCTCCTTCTGCACCTCTGTTGCTTCTTTGTGCACTTTTCTTGCCTCTTTGTGCACCCCTCTTGCCTCTTTGTGCACCCCTGTTGCTTCTTTCTGCACTTCTCTTGCTTCTTTCTGTACCTCTCTTGTTTCTTTCTGCACCCCTCTTGCCTCTTTCTGCACCGCTATTCCCTCTTTTTGCACCTCTCTTGCCTCTGTCTGCACCTCTCTTGCCTCTTTCTGCACGTCACTCGCCTCTTTCTGCACCGCTGTTTTTTGCTGCACTTCTCTTGCTTCTTTCTGTACCTCTCTTGCTTCTTTCTGCACCCCTGTTGCCTCTTACTGCACTTGTCTTCCCTCTTTTTGCACCTCTCTTGCCTCTGTGTACACCTCTCTTGCCTCTTTCTGCACTTCACTTGCCTCTTTCTGCACCGCTGTTTTTTTTCTGCACTTCTCTTGCTTCTTTCTGTACCTCTCTTGCTTCTTTCTGCACCCCTGTTGCTTCTTTCTGCACCCCTCTTGCCTCTTTCTGCACCCCTCTTCCCTCTTTTTGCACCTTTCTTGCCTCTGTCTGCACCTCTCTTGCCTCTTTCTGCACTTCACTTGCCTCTTTCTGCACCGCTGTTTTTTTCTGCACTTCTCTTGCTTCTTTCTGTACCCCTGTTGCCTCTTTCTGCACTCGTCTTCCTTCTTTCTGCACTTCTCTTTCCTCCTACTGCACCTCTGTTGCTTCTTTCTACACTTCTCTTGCCCTTTACTGCACCCCTCTTGCTACTTTCTGCACCTCTCTTGCTTCTTTCTGCACCTCTCTTGCTTCTTTCTGTACCCCTCTTGCCTCTTTCTGCACCCCTCTTCCCTCTTTCTGCACCTCTCTTGCTTCTTTCTGTACCGCTCTTGCCTCTTTCTGCAGTTCTCTTGCCTCTTTCTAAACTTCTGTTGCTACTTTCTGCAGTTCTCTCGCCTCTTTCTGCACCCCTATTGCCTCTTTCTGCACCTCGCTTGCCTCCTTCTGCACCATTCTTCTCTCTTTCAGCACCTGTATTGCCTCTTTCTGCACTTCTCTTGCTTTGTTCTGCACCTTTCTTGTTTCTTTCTGCAACTCTCTTGTATCTTTCATAACTTCTCTTGCTTCTTTCTGCACCTCTGTTGCTTCTTTCAGCACTTCTCTTGCCTCTTTCTGCACTTCTTTTACCTGTTTCTGCAACCCTCTTGTCTCTTTCATCACTTCTCTTGCTTCTTCCTGCACCTCTGTTGCTTCTTTTTGCACTCTGCTTGCCTCTTGCTGCACCCCTGTTCCCTCTTTCTGCACCTCTCTTGCCTGTTTCTGCACCTCTCTTGCCTCTTTCTGCACCTCTGTTGGTTCTTTCTGCACTTCTTTTGCCTCTTTCTGCACCCCTCTTGCCTCTTTCTGCACATCTGTTGCTTATTTCTGCACTTCTCTCGCTTCATTCTGCACCTCTCTTGCTTATTTCTGCACCTTGTTTGCCTGTTTGTGCAACTTTCTTGCCTCTTTCTGCAGTTCTCTTGCCTCCTTCTGCACCTCTGTTGTTTCTTTGTGCTCTTCTCTTGCCTTTTTGTGCACCTCTCTTGCCTCTGTCTACACCCCTGTTGCTTCTCTCTGCGCTTCTCTTGCTTCTTTCTGTACCTCTCTTGCTTCTTTCTGCACCCCTCTTCCCTCTTTCTGCACCTCTTTTGGCTCTTTATGTACCTCTCTTGCCTCTTTCTGCACTTCTCTTGCCTCTTTCTCCAGAGCCGTTGTTTTTTCTACACTTCTCCTGCTTCCTTCTGCACCTCTCTTGCTTATTTCTGCACTCCTGTTACCTCTTTCTGCACTCATCTTCCCTCTTTCTGCACATCTCTTGTCTCTTTGTGCACCTCTCGTCTCTTTGTGCACCTCTCTTGCCTTTTTCTGCACTTCTGTTGTCTCTTTCTGCACCTCTGTTGCTTCTTTCTGCACTTCTCTTGCATCTTTCTGCACCCCTCTTGCCTCTTTCTGCACCTCCCTTGCTTCTTTCTGCACTTCTCTTGCCTCTTTATGCAGCCCTCTTCCCTCTTTCTGCACGTCTCTTGCCTCTTTCCGCACCTCTGTTGCCTCTTTCTGCAGTTCTCTTGCCTCTTTCTGCACTGCTGTTGCTACTTTGGGCACTTCTCTTGCATCTTTCTGCACCCCTCTTGACTCTTTCTGTACCTCACTTGCCTCTTTCGGCACCTCTCTTCCCTCTTTCTGCACCTGTCTTGCCTCTTTCTGCATCTCACTTTCCTCTTTCCGCACTTCTCTAGCTTTTTTCTGCACCTTTCTTGTTTCTTTCTGCAACTCTCTTGTCTCTTTCATCACTTCTCTTGCTTCTTTCTGCACCTCTGTTGCTTCTTTCAGCAGTTCTATTGCCTCTTTCTGCACTTCTTTTGCCTGTTTCTGCAAATCTCTTGTCTCTTTCATCACTTCTCTTGCTTGTTTCCGCACCTCTGTTGCTTGTTTCTGCACTCCTCTTGCCTCTTTCTGCACCCCTATTCCCTCTTTCTGCACCTCTCTTGCCTCTTTTTTCACCTTTTTTGCCTGTTTGTGCAATTTTCTTGCCGATTTCTGCAGTTTTCTTGCCTCCTTCTGCACCTCTGTTGCTTCTTTGTGCACTTCTCTTGCCTCTTTGTGCACCCCTCTTGCCTCTTTGTGCACCCCTGTTGCTTCTTTCTGCACTTCTCTTGCTTCTTTCTGTACCTCTCTTGCTTCTTTCTGCACCCCTCTTGCCTCTTTCTGCACCCC
Organism: Calotriton arnoldi; assembly: GCA_963921515.1. Lineage (NCBI taxonomy): Eukaryota > Metazoa > Chordata > Amphibia > Caudata > Salamandridae > Calotriton > Calotriton arnoldi. The sequence goes on from CAWUFW010012920.1 coordinate 186,478, forward strand.
TCTTCCCTCTTTTTGCACCCCTCTTGCCTCTGTCTGCACCTCTCTTGCCTCTTTCTGCACTTCACTTGCCTCTTTCTGTACCGCTGTTTTTTGTCTGCACTTCTATTGCTTCTTTCTGTACCTCTCTTGCTTCTTTCTAAACCCCTGTTGCCTCTTTCTGCACTCGTCTTCCCTCTTTCTGCACATCTCTTGTCTCTTTATGCACCTCTCTTGTCTCTTTGTGCACCTCTCTTGCCTTTTTCTGCACTTTTGTTGTCTCTTCTGCACCTTTGTTGCTTCTTTCTGCACTTCTCTTGCCTCTTTCTGCACATCTGTTGCTTCTTTCAGCACTTCTCTTGCCTCTTTCTGCACCCCTCTTGCCTCTTTCTGCACCCCTCTTGCCTCTTTCTGTACTTCTCTTCTCTCAGGTACTACCCATGCACTCATGCAATCACTCAGGCACTACTCTTTCACTCAAGCATTCACTCAGGCACTATCCATGCACTGATCTAAGCACCCAGACATTACCCTTGCACTCATGAAGTCACCCAGGCACTACCCATGCATTCATCCAATCACCCAGACAGTACCCCTGCACTTATGCAATCACCCAGGTACTACCCATACACTCATGCAATCACTAAGGCACTAATCTTGTACTCAACCATTCACTTAGGATCTACCCATGCACTTATCCATTCACTCAGGCACTACCTATAGACTCATCCAATGACCCAGGCATTACCCTTGCACCCATCCTTCCACTCAGGCACTACCCATACACTCATCCAATCACCCAGGCACTACCCCTGCACTCATGCAATCACCCGGGCACTACCCATGCAGTCATGCAATTACTCAGGCACTACTCTTGCACTCAATCATTCACTCAGGCACTACTCATGCACCCATCCATTCCCTCAAGGACTACCCATGCACTCATCCAAGATCCAAGCATTAGCCTTGCACTCATACTTCCACTCAGGTACTTCCCATGCACTCATACAATCACCCAGGCACTACCCCTGCCCTCATGCAATCACTCAGGCACTACCCATGTACTTATGCAATCACTCAGGCACTACTCTTGCACTCAACCATTCACTCAGACACTACCCATGCACTCATGCAATGACCCAGGCATCACTCTTGCAGTCATCCTTTTACTCAGGCACTACCCATGCACTGATCTAAGCACCCAGACATTACTCTTCAACTCATGAAGTCACTCAAGCACTACCCATGCATTCATCCAATCATGCAGACAGTATCCCTGCACTTATATAATCACCCAGACACTACCTATGCACTCATGCAATCACTCAGGTACTATTCTTCTTGCATTCAACCATTCACTCAGTCACTACCCATGCACCCATCCATTCTTTTAGGCACTACCTATGCACTCATCCAATGACCCGGGCCTTACTCTTGCAGTCATCCTTTTTACTCAGGCACCACCCATGCACTGATCTAAGCACCCAGACATTACTCTTGCACTCATTAAGCCACTCAGGCACTACCCATGCACCCATGCACTCATCCAATCACCCAGGCAGTACCCCTGCAATTATGCAATCACCCAGGCACTGCCCATGCACTCATGCAATCACTCAGGCACTACCCATGCACTCATCCATTCACTCAGGCACTACCTATGCACTCATCCAATGACCCAGGCATTGCCCTTACACCCATCCTTCTACTCAGTCACTACCCATACACTCATCCAATCACCCAGGCACTGCCAATGCACTCATGCAATCACTCAGGCACTACTTTTGCACTCAACCATTCACTCAGGCACTACCCATGCACTCATCCATTCACTCAGGCAGTACTTATGCACTCATTAAATAACCCAGGCATTACTCTTGCACCCATCCTTCCACTCAAGCACTACCCAAGCACTCATCCAATCACCCAGGTACTACCCCTGTACTCATGCAATCACCTAAGCACTACCTATGCACTCATGCAATCACTTAGGCACTACCTTTGCTCTCAATCATTCACTCAGGCACTACTCATGCACTCATCCATTCCCTCAAGAACTACCTGTGCAATCATACAATGACACAGGCATTAGCCTTGCACTCATACTTTCACTCAGGTACTTCCCATGCACTCATACAATCACTGATGCACTACCCCTGCACTCATGCAATCACCCAGGCACTACCCATGTACTTATGCAATCATTCAGGCACCACCCATGCACTCATCCAATGACCCAGGGATTACTCTTGCAGTCATTCTTTTACTCAGGCAGAACCCATGCACTGTTCTAAGCACCCAGTCATTACCCTTGCACTCATGCAGTCACTAAGGCACTACCCATGCACTCATCCAATCACCCAGGCAGTACCCCTGCACTTATGCAATCACCCAGGCACTACCCATGCATTGATGTAAATCACTCAGGTACTAGTCTTGCACTCAACCATTCACTCAGGCACTACCCATGCACTCATCCATTCACTCAGGCACTGCCCCTGCACTTATGCAATCACTCAGGCACTACCCATGCACTCATGCAATCACTCAGGCAATACTCTTTCACTCAACCATTCACTCAGGTACTACCCATGCACTCATCCATTCCCTCAGGCACTACCCATGCACTCATGCTGTGATCCAGGCATTACTCTTGCAGTCATCCTTTTACTCAGGCACTACCTATGCCCTGATCTAAGCACCCATACATTACCCTTGGACTCATTAACTCACTCAGCGCACTACCCATGCATTCCTCCAATCACCCAGACAGTACCCCTGCACTTATGCAATCACCCAGGCACTACCCATACACTCATGCAATCACTCAGGCACTATTCTTACACTCAACCATTCACTCAGGCACTACCCATACACTCATCCATTCACTCAGGCACTATCTATACACTCATCCAATGACCCAGGCATTACCCTTGTACCCATCCTTCCACTCAGGCATGACCCATACACTCATACAATCACCCAGGCACTACCCTGCACTCATGCAATCACCCGGGCACTACCCATACAGTCATGTAATCACTCAGGCACTACTGTTGCACTCAACCATTGACCCAAGCACTACCCATGCATTCATCCATTCCCTCAAGGACTACCCATGCACTTATTCAATGACCCCGGCATTAGCCTTCACACTCATACTTTTACTCAGGTACTTCCCATGCACTCATCCAATCACCCAGGCACTGCCCCTTCACTCATGCAATCACCCAGGCACTACTCATGCAGTCATGCAATTACTCAGGCACTACTATTGCACTCAACCATTCACTCAGGCACTACCCATGCACTCATCCATTCCCTTAAGGATTACCCATGCACTCATCCAATGACCCAGGCATTACTCTTGCACCCATCCTTCCACTCAAGCACTACCCATGCACTCATCCATTCACCCAGGTATTACCCCTGCTCTCATATGCAATCACCTAAGCACTACCCATGCACTCATGCAATCACTTAGGCACTACCTTTGCTCTCAACCATTCACTCAGGCACTACCCATGCACTCATCCATTCCCTCAAGGACTACCCGTGCAATCATCCATTCACTCAGGCACTACCTATACACTCATCCAATGACCCAGGCATTACCCTTGCACCCATCCTTCCACTCAGGCACTACCCATACACTCATCCAATCACCCAGGCACTACCCCTGCACTCATGCAATCACCCGGGCACTACCCATGCAGTCATGCAATTACTCAGGCACTACTCTTGCACTCAATCATTCACTCAGGCACTACTCATGCACCCATCCATTCCCTCAAGGACTACCCATGCACTCATCCAAGATCCAAGCATTAGCCTTGCACTCATACTTCCACTCAGGTACTTCCCATGCACTCATACAATCACCCAGGCACTACCCCTGCCCTCATGCAATCACCCAGGCACTACCCATGTACTTATGCAATCACTCAGGCACTACTCTTGCACTCAACCATTCACTCAGACACTACCCATGCACTCATGCAATGACCCAGGCATCACTCTTGCAGTCATCCTTTTACTCAGGCACTACCTATAGACTCATCCAATGACCCAGGCATTATCCTTGCACCCATCCTTCCACTCAGGCACTACCCATACACTCATCCAATCACCCAGGCACTACCCCTGCACTCATGCAATCACCCGGGCACTACCCATGCAGTCATGCAATTACTCAGGCACTACTCTTGCACTCAATCATTCACTCAGGCACTACTCATGCACCCATCCATTCCTCAAGGACTACCCATGCACTCATCCAAGATCCAAGCATTAGCCTTGCACTCATACTTCCACTCAGGTACTTCCCATGCACTCATACAATCACCCAGGCACTACCCCTGCCCTCATGCAATCACTCAGGCACTACCCATGTACTTATGCAATCACTCAGGCACTACTCTTGCACTCAACCATTCACTCAGACACTACCCATGCACTCATGCAATGACCCAGGCATCACTCTTGCAGTCATCCTTTTACTCAGGCACTACCCATGCACTGATCTAAGCACCCAGACATTACTCTTCAACTCATGAAGTCACTCAAGCACTACCCATGCATTCATCCAATCATGCAGACAGTATCCCTGCACTTATATAATCACCCAGACACTACCTATGCACTCATGCAATCACTCAGGTACTATTCTTCTTGCATTCAACCATTCACTCAGTCACTACCCATGCACCCATCCATTCTTTTAGGCACTACCTATGCACTCATCCAATGACCCGGGCCTTACTCTTGCAGTCATCCTTTTACTCAGGCACCACCCATGCACTGATCTAAGCACCCAGACATTACTCTTGCACTCATTAAGCCACTCAGGCACTACCCATGCACCCATGCACTCATCCAATCACCCAGGCAGTACCCCTGCAATTATGCAATCACCCAGGCACTGCCCATGCACTCATGCAATCACTCAGGCACTACCCATGCACTCATCCATTCACTCAGGCACTACCTATGCACTAATCCAATGACCCAGGCATTGCCCTTACACCCATCCTTCTACTCAGGCACTACCCATACACTCATCCAATCACCCAGGCACTGCCAATGCACTCATGCAATCACTCAGGCACTACTTTTGCACTCAACCATTCACTCAGGCACTACCCATGCACTCATCCATTCACTCAGGCAGTACTTATGCACTCATTAAATGACCCAGGCATTACTCTTGCACCCATCCTTCCACTCAAGCACTACCCAAGCACTCATCCAATCACCCAGGTACTACCCCTGTACTCATGCAATCACCTAAGCACTACCTATGCACTCATGCAATCACTTAGGCACTACCTTTGCTCTCAATCATTCACTCAGGCACTACTCATGCACTCATCCATTCTCTCAAGAACAACCTGTGCAATCATACAATGACCCATGCATTAGCCTTGCACTCATACTTTCACTCAGGTACTTCCCATGCACTCATACAATCACTGATGCACTACCCCTGCACTCATGCAATCACCCAGGCACTACCCATGTACTTATGCAATCATTCAGCCACCACCCATGCACTCATCCAAGGACCCAGGGATTACTCTTGCAGTCATTCTTTTACTCAGGCAGTTCCCATGCACTGTTCTAAGCACCCAGTCATTACCCTTGCACTCATGCAGTCACTAAGGCACTACCCATGCACTCATCCAATCACCCAGGCAGTACCCCTGCACTTATGCAATCACCCAGGCACTACCCATGCATTGATGTAAATCACTCAGGTACTAGTCTTGCCCTCAACCATTCACTCAGGCACTACCCATGCGCTTATCCATTCACTCAGGCACTGCCCCTGCACTTATGCAATCACCCAGGCACTACCCATGCACTCATGCAATCACTCAGGCAATACTCTTTCACTCAACCATTCACTCAGGTACTACCCATGCACTCATCCATTCCCTCAGGCACTACCCATGCACTCATGCTGTGATCCAGGCATTACTCTTGCAGTCATCCTTTTACTCAGGCACTACCTATGCACTGATCTAAGGACCCATACATTACCCTTGGACTCATTAACTCACTCAGCGCACTACCCATGCATTCCTCCAATCACCCAGACAGTACCCCTGCACTTATGCAATCACCCAGGCACTACCCATACACTCATGCAATCACTCAGGCACTATTCTTACACTCAACCATTCACTCAGGCACTGCCCATGCACTCATCCATTCACTCAGGCACTATCTATACACTCATCCAATGACCCAGGCATTACCCTTGTACCCATCCTTCCACTCAGGCATGACCCATACACTCATACAATCACCCAGGCACTACCCTGCACTCATGCAATCACCCGGGCACTACCCATACAGTCATGTAATCACTCAGGCACTACTGTTGCACTCAACCATTGACCCAAGCACTACCCATGCATTCATCCATTCCCTCAAGGACTACCCATGCACTTATTCAATGACCCCGGCATTAGCCTTCACACTCATACTTTTACTCAGGTACTTCCCATGTACTCATCCAATCACCCAGGCACTGCCCCTTCACTCATGCAATCACCCAGGCACTACTCATGCAGTCATGCAATTACTCAGGCACTAATATTGCACTCAACCATTCACTCAGGCACTACCCATGCACTCATCCATTCCCTTAAGGATTACCCATGCACTCATCCAATGACCCAGGCATTACTCTTGCACCCATCCTTCCACTCAAACACTACCCATGCACTCATCCATTCACCCAGGTATTACCCCTGCACTCATATGCAATCACCTAAGCACTACCCATGCACTCATGCAATCACTTAGGCACTACCTTTGCTCTCAACCATTCACTCAGGCACATGCACTCATCCATTCCCTCAAGGACTACCCGTGCAATCATCCAATAACCCAGGCACTACCCATGTACTTATGCAATCATTCAGGCACTACCCATGCACTCATCCAATGACCCAGGCATTACTCTTGTAGTCATTCCTTTACTCAGGCAGTACCCATGCACGGATCTAAGTACCCAGTCATTACCCTTGCACTCATGAAGTCACTAAGGCACTACCCATGCACTCATCCAATCACCCAGGCAGTACCCCTGCACTTATGCAATCACCCAGGCACTAACCATGCATTCATGCAATAACTCAGCTACTACTCTTTCACTTAACCATTCACTCAGGCACTACCCATGCACTCATCCATTCACCCAGTCAATACCCATGCATTCATGCAATCACTCAGCTGCTACTCTTGCACTCAACCATTCACTCAGGCACTACCCATGCACTCATCCATTCACTCAGGCACTGCCCCTGCACTTATGAAATCACCCAGGCACTGCCCATGCACTCATGGAATCATTCAGGCACTACTCTTGCACTCAACCATTTACTCAGACACTACCCATGCACTCATCCATTCACTCAGGCACTACCTATGCACTCATCCAATGACCCAGGCATTACCCTTGCACCCATCCTTTAACTCAGGCACTACCCATGCACTGATCTAAGCACCCAGACATTACCCTTGCACTCATGAAGTCACTCAGGCACTACCCATGCATTCATCCAATCACCCAGACAGTACCCTTGCACTTATGCACTCACCAAAGCACTACCCATACACTCATGCACCCACTCAGGCACTACTCTTGCACATGACCATTCACTCGGGCACTACCCATGCACTCATCCATTCACTCAGGCACTACCTATACACTCATCCAATGACCCAGGCATTACCCTTGCACCCATCCTTCTACTCAGGCACTACCCATACACTCATACAATTACCCAGGCACTAACCCTGCACTCATGCAATCACCCAGGCACTACCCATGTACTTATGCACTAAGTCCGGCACTACTCTTGCACTCAACCATTCACTCTGGCACTACCCATGCTGTCATCAATTCTCTCAGGCACTATCTATGCACTCATGCAATGACCCAGGCATTATTCTTGCAGTAATCCTTTTACTCAGGCACTACCCATGCACTGATCTAAGCACCCACCAGACATTACCCTTGCACCCCTGTTCCCTCTTTCTGCACCTCTTTTGCCTGTTTCTGCAACTCTCTTGCCTCTTTCTGCACTTCTCTTGCCTCTTTCTGCACCTCTGTTGCCTCTTTCTGCACCTCTGTTGGTTCTTTCTGCACTGCTCTTGCTTCTTTCTGCACCTCTCTTCCCAATTTCTGCACCCCTCTTGCCTCTTTCTGCACCCCTCTTCCCTCTTTCAGCACCTCTCTTGCCTCTGTCTGCACCCCTGTTCCCTCTTTCTGCACCTCTTTTGCCTGTTTCTGCACCTCTCTTGCCTCGTGCTGCACTTCTCTTGCCTCTTTCTGCACCTCTCTTGCTTGTTTCTGTACTTCTCTTGCTTCTTACTGCAGCTCTCTTGCTTCTTTCTGCACCCCTCTTGCCTCTTTCTGCACCCTTCTTGCCTCTTTCTGCACCTTTGTTTGCCTCTTTCTACACCCCTGTTGCCTCTTTCTGCACCTCTGTTGGTTCTTTCTGCACTGCTCTTGCTTCTTTCTGTACCTCTCTTGCAAATTTCTGCACCCCTTTTGCCTCTTTCTGCACCCCTCCTCCCTCTTTCTGCACCTCTCTTGCCTCTGTGTGCACCCCTGTTCCATCTTTCTGCACCTCTTTTGCCTGTTTCTGCAACGCTCTTGCTTCTTTCTGTACTCCTCTTGCCTCTTTCTGCACCCCTCTTTCCTCTTTTTGTACCTCTCTTGCCTCTTTCTGCACCTCTCTTTCCTCTTTTTGTACCTCTCTTGCCTCTTTCTGCACCTCTCTTTCCTCTTTCTGCACTTCTCTTGACTCTTCCTGCACCTCACTTACCACTTTCTGCACCTCTCTTGCCTCTTTCTGCTCCTGTCTTGCCTCTTTCTGCACTTCTCTTGCCTCTTTCTATACTTTTCTTGCCTCCTTCTGCACATTTCTTACTCTTTATGAACCTCTCTTGTTTTTTTCTGCAATTCTCTTGCTTATTTTTGTGCCTCTTTTGCTTCTTTCTGTACCCCTCTTGCCTCTTTCTGTACCCCTCTTCCCTCTTTTTGTACCTCTCTTGCCTCTTTCTGCACCTCTCTTTCCTCTTTCTGCACTTCTCTTGCCTTTTTCTGAACTTCTCTTGCCTCTTCCTGCACCTCACTTACCACTTTCTGCACCTCTCTTGCCTCTTTCTGCTCCTGTCTTGCCTCTTTTTGCACTTCTCTTGCCTCTTTCTACACTTCTCTTGCCTCTTTCTGCACATTTCTTACTCTTTCTGAACCTCTCTTGTTTTTTTCTGCAATTCTCTTGCTTATTTCTGTACTTCTCTCGCCTGTTTCTATATTCAAATGGGAAGTGCAAGCTGCCAAGTTTAAAGGTATGCGTGCTCTCGTGACTGAGGTATATGTCTACTTGTACATGTATTCTCACATGTGTTATGCATCTGAAGATGGTAGATTAAAAAGCGGGTAGCTTCTCTTATAGGTGGTCAAATCTTCTTAGTTCTGCTCTGTCATTCGGTTGCACAGGCAGAAATGTCATGTATATAGGTGTTATACAGCCCCCCAAATATACTATTGAATATCCATGTGCTCTGTGTTATGAGCAGAAAGAAATACATACACCTTTTTGTACACAAATTTACAGAGTAGGCTGTTTGAAACACAGGTATTCAAGTATTTGTATGTTTATTTTTATGTATGCATACCTTCACAAACTTGGTCAGATTTACAACAGTGATATGGTTAGGATTGCTGTTTTACATTTGGTAAGCCTAGCATTCTGAGCAGTCGATGAATAGTGAACCTTCAAGAGAAAAGTGAGGTCTAAGACATCTTGGGAGAAGGATTAGTAATTAGGCTACTTTGTATAAGTCTGTGGAAAGGTACAGTCAAAGTAGACTTTTTTCTTCACTTCTCTTGCCTTTATCTCCACCTTTCTTCCTATTTCAGGGCTTCTGTTGCCTCTTTCTGCATTTTTCTTGCTTCTTTCCGCACCTTTCTTCCTCTTGCTGCACCTCTCTTCCCTCTTTCTGCACTTCTCTTACTTCTTTCTGCACCTTTCTTCCTCTTTCTGTACATGTTCTACCTATGTAGGCAGACTTAGAAATTAGCATTTAAAAAACCTTAGAAATTCACTCAAAAAACACAGGTTTCAGGGACGTTATAGTTAGGAATTAGCATTTAAAAAACCTTAGATATTCCCGGGAAAAACACAGGTTTCAGGGACGTTATAGTTAGGCTGACATCTCACTCATACAAAACCAGAGAAATTCAGCTGTTATAGTTAGCTGAGCTAACTTTAACTCGCGCCCCCCAATACACTGCTGATTACGTCACATATTACATTACTCATGACATGGTCAGTGACATCACTGATGACATCACTGATGACATCTCAAATGACATCACTGGTGACATCACTGATGACATCATCCACTTAATATCTGATGCACCTCCTCACACCCTAATATAACCTTTCATACACCCACTCTAAAATACAGACTATCATTTTTGAAACCATAGACACACCAATACCAGTTAGTACATACCCACTCACTGATTTATAAGTCTACACACACATCCACTCACTCACCCACACAGTTACTCATACACGCAGTCACTCATCAATACAGCCACTGATATATGCACTCATACACCCTTACAGACACTCACACACTGCCACTCACCCATAGAGTTACTCACACACTAGTCAGTCACCCAAAGAATCAATCACACTGCCATTTACTCACCTATGCAGTTATACACACACCACCTCACGTATTCATGCAAATAGTAACACATACTTACTCTTTTCTACAATCACTGACACTAGCACACACTCACCCATATAGCCACTCTCACACTCACTCACTCACACATATAGTCACTTATATACTCCAACACTCACATATACTGCCTTTCACATATGCATTTACTCACCCATATACCACTGAGACATCCATACACTCACTCACTCATCCATACCGTCCCTCACAGATGCATTCATGAACCCATACACCCAGGGATTCACCCACTCATACATCAATGCAGTTAGTCACACAGCCCCCCACCCACCCACCCACCCAGACACTCAGGCACCCATACAGGTACTCACACAACTAATCAATAACCCATATAGACACTCATGTACCTACTCCCCAACCCATGCAGCCACTTACACACCAACTGACAGACTGATACACACATTTACACAGATTAGTCACTCACCCATTCATTCACTAAGACACTTTTAATCACTCACTCATATAGTCAGTCACGCACCCAACAAATCATCCATACAGACACTCATACACCCGCTCATTCTTCGAATACACATTGGTGTATATATAACATTCTTAAACTTTTTAGAAACACTCACACTCACAAGATGATGTCATTTGAGATGTCATCAGTGATGTCACTGACCATGTCATGAGTGATGTAATATGTGACGTCATCAGCAGTGCACTGAGGGGGCACAAGTTATAGTTAGCTTAGCTAACTATAACGGCTGAATTTCTCTGGTTTTGTACGAGTGAAATGTCAGCCTAACTATAACGTCCCTGAAACCTGTGGTTTTTTCAGTGAATATATATATATATAAAGAAATAGATAGATATATAACTATAGACACATATATATTTATTTGAGTCAAAATAAATTTACTTATTTTAACATTATTTCCTATGTCGTTTTATTTTAAGCCCCTGCATCCATTATTCTCTATGGAAGAGTACCAGTAGGTGCTGGACTAACTACAGGCCTGAGCTGGACTACATTTATCACTGTTTTGCATTCTTTTGTCTGTAGTAACTTTAAAAGTGCAGCTTGGTATTAGTAATGGGCTTACTCTTTTGTGGGTGGGTGTTTACCATTCCTTAAATCCCTCCTTAGCCTCATTTAACCTCTTATTACTCCTCCCTAAACCCCTCTCCTAGTGGATATTCCACATTTTGGAGCCACCCCCCTGATCCCTCTCACATTTATTACTAAGGGCCCGATTCCGATCTCGCTAGGAAAGCCCTCCATACGACTCGGATCCAGAGGGCTTTCCTAGCAAATCGTGCTGTGAGAGTCTGACCGAACGAGTACGATGCAGCTGTATGCTGACGGACTTAGTTCGCTCGGACTCCCATTGAATCTATGGGAGCCTGTATACCGTCGTGTACACAGACTTCCATAGCAAAAAGGGGGTGGGTGGGGAAAAGCGTACACCCTGTGGCGGGCACCCCATGTTGCCCGCCACACTGTGCATGCTTGGATTGGGGAGACCCATGTGCACCCCCCTGCAACCGATTCAGAGGGCTCCGGGTGAAGGGGGGCCTGCTCTGGCCCCCCGAAGTCCGATTCCGACAGCTGTTTCATCTCGCTGAGACCGAGTCGATACGACTGTCCGAATCGTGCATCGTACTCGCTCGTTCGGAAGCCGGGTCCATTGCGCGGCACGATTCGGCTCCAGACGAGTCGGACGGACAGATTCAGGTTCGGAAACGACTCGGTCGGCGTGGACGAGATCTTCGCATCATACTTGGTCGTATGGAATAGGGGACGATTCGGAAGGAAACAGTGGCTCCAAATCGGATTTGGTCATTCCGGATCCCGTCAGGAGCCCTTCCGACCGAGATCGGAATCGAGCCCCAAGTACTAAACTTACACGTGTGTTGATCTTCCCATAGAAAACAGAGGAGGAGTGGAAGTGGAGATTTTTACCAGGTTTAAGAAATGCATTTTGCAGTGAGTATGTAGTACTACTATAGTGCTATTTTGCATACTACAACATTCAGTGTGTGACTCAGGCCCTAAATGACCCAGAATGTTAGTGCTATATGTAATTCAAAGATTCACAAATATCAACAGAAACGATCATTCTGCCCTATAGTATTAAGCAATCAAAACATCTTTGACAATTTGGAAAGGCTGGCTGACTAATACCTGCAAAATCCTATCCCCATATTGATTCAGGACACAACTGATCTATACGTGGAGTCACAACAAAATAAGTTCCAACAAGTATGGATATTATTCACATTTGATTTTACAAGTTTACACAGAAGCTTTCAACACTTGAGTGGTTTGACATCATCAGAATACGTTAGTACAGTCTCAGGAAGTAGAGACAGGCTCCAAGAAAATGTTTGAAAACTTACTATACCATCAATACTGATAAACTGACTGTTCAACATGCCATAATAATGCCCTGAAATTTGACAGCCAGTTATTACATATTAAAAAGCTGTCAAGGATAGAAACACTCATGAGAAAAGACAACAGGAAGTGATATCTAAATTTAAAGTTAAAGGAATGAAGATGTTTTTGAAAAATGCTTTACTGAGAGTTAACTAGACCACAATATCAGAGGCACTTACCGAAGAAATAGCTTAAAACATTTATAGGGTTAAGATGGTACTGCAATATAGCCTCCAATTAAAACAAACTTTAAGTGGTTTTAACTAACACTAGAAAATTCTGCTAAATGATTGAATCTTGAGACAGATATGTGGCCACTACCATTATACCCTACTTTGAGGGAAATGTTAGTGAAAGCAGACTCCACTTTTAAGATCTAACAAGCAACTACTATTAAAGAAAGGCTTACCTCTGTTTTGCTTGAACACAATTTGGAACCACTATAAAAAAAATCATTGATCCTCCAGCATAAAAGAAGAAAGGAAATTATTGTTAAAGATTATGCAACATCTGAATAAAGCAATGTCATATATTGATGTAAAGCTATGTAAAGCGCTCCGATACCCGGTACCTTCGGGTCAAGTTCGCACTATATAAAACTCCGTAAAACAAAAATTTAATTTAATGCCACTGAGGCAAATCATGTGTAGGCCAGACACCATGTTTCATAATGATACGTATGTCAGAACCATGGATACTACATCATCAGTGGTGAAACACTTTATTCAATATCGACATACCAGGGCTCAATTACATTATAAGTTTGCAAAATGGTAAAGAGGTCTCTGAGGGAAGGTGATTTAGAGATCATAGTGTTGCTTCTAAATGTGGCACGATAGGTTGGAACTTCTAGATATATTTCAAAGTAGAACACTTGTGGCAGGAAGAGTTAATCATCCTGTTGGGGGTGGCCTATCCAACCACAGACTATTCAAATACACAAAAAATGTAAGGGCTAGAAGCACTCTCTGAATTAGGATATTCTGGTAGATGTTCCAAACAATATACACAGTTGATTTAGTTGATACATGTAATGATCCAAGACGCTCTTCTTATTTTGTATGTAGTTTATTCATCTAGAGATCCTTAGTGCACTACTTGAATGCTCATGGGTGTGACACTAGCAGGATTGAAAGTAGGCCAAGTCTCAACATCCCCAACGAAGGGTGATAGAGCACACACATTTAACCCCAAGTAGCTGGATTCCCTCAGACATTTCAAAGATCTGTTTGAAAGAGGTGACTTCCACTTATGCTGCCAGCGTAGTGTTTGACACTGCAATGGAAGCCCCAACTGAGCAGCTTTTTGCAGTGCAGCAAGAACTTTGGGCTTCAGCTGATTTAAGGTAAAGTAGTGAAGGAGCATCAGCTCTCATACAAAATAATTCCAGCTAAGTATTTGCTGCACGTCTCTATTGATGGAAACACATACGGTAGCCTATGCACTTCTTGTCTTTACCTCTTTACCCTCTCCAGCCGCCTAGAAAGACCATATGTGATAATACTGAGGTCTTTCTTCTGTTACCTCTTCACTCCCTGCTTCTTGCACTTACCCAGAATGTGAAGGACATTAGAGAATAAGAAGAGTGGGAATAAAGCTTTATAGCCAACAAATGCTGATAGCAGCTCTAGTTCCCTTTTCCTTGCACTAAACCCGAAGCATCTACAGGAAGTGGCGAGACCCACAAAATTCATCCACCCATCCCTCATCCACATTTCCTTCCTCAGCTGCCACTTTTCCCTTTGAACTCCTATCCATACAAAGGGCCAGCCCAGCCAAGTCTCCCCTCTGTACATATGTTCTAGGTAATCCTACGACATAAGGGCTTGGCAGAAGCTCTACAGAATCAGTGGTCGGATTGGCAGTCATGCAGTAGAGCATCGTGATGGTGATACTGGGAGCCATCTAGCTCCTGCTGTGTTGCTTCTCATAGTATGCCTCCCCTTGCATTCACTGTTTGCCAAGTACAGGAAGTGGGGGGGGGGTGAAACCGACAGCCCAAACCCTGCTTCTGAGCTTTTCTCCTTGCAGAGAAATGAAAGTAATGACATATCTTACACTGGTGCGAAGTCCTGATGTTGCCTGGTGCACACTCTGAACTCTGGAATCTCGCACAAACATGTACAAGTGATGGATTGACAGAGTTGGCTGCCTTTATCAGGAGAAGGAGGAAGCAGAGATACATGCAGGGTACCTTTGTCCAGTCTGTTCCAAGCTTGCCCACCCCCCCACTGAGGAGCAAAACCATGCATGGTCTGTGATGCAAGCCTCTGAGATAGCCATGTTGCAAAGCCTGATGATACTGCCATTTTAAAAAGTGCATTACATTTATAGGGCACAAATCATGTATGCACCTTACAAACATGGCTGGATCGGCTATTGACAAACGGCTGAATAACGTCTCCTACATTGGTGAGGGACACGCTGCTGATGCATTGAAATGCTGTGATGAACAGCCTGTGTTCTGTAACGGAGCTACTCCATAAGCAGATTACCACCGATGTTGACCAATCCTATATTGACATAAAGTAATCAGGTGATCAACATCAAAGCACCTCTCTGTATTTTCTTTCTTTTTATTTTAATACTTTTTTTGCTAATGAGTCTGAAATTAGGGTGAAAAACTGTCCGTAAATTTCACGGACCGTCCGTAATTTGGGTCTCATGTTCATTGTCCTTGATGATCCCTTTTACAGACGCCTTTTATCCATAATTTTGGGCATTGTGGAACAGCACTGTTCCCCTGCAAGTAGCCTCAGCTCCCTGATGGAGCCGCATCGCACTCTTCCTCTGAGCACAAGAGCAGCCCCACCTGCCCATTGTCATTCTGTATTCCTGCTGATTGTCACATTCAGAATGACAATGGGCCAGTCTGGGCTGTTACAGCATGTGGTGGCCTCCTCCTGCCTCGGTCTAGGGCAGGCCATTCTATTTTAACAGTACATATAGAAAAATGTCGCACCTCACCAGATGGAAGAAATGTACAGAATCCAGTTCATGAAAAGAAGCCAGCGAAAGAAGTTAAAAAGAAGGGGCTATAGTTCTTTCAAAGTCTCATCATTTTAGAACTGAAACACTTTCAATATTATATACAACAAAGCCATAGTTGCTGCTTTTTTATTTTATGCAACTAACGACCATTGAAAAAGCCAATAGTCCTGGCTTGTTGTAGGTGTAATGTATTATATATCTGGATGCAATAACAGTAGTAGCAGAATACCAGTCGGGCAGCACACTATGCTAAGCACAGATTTTTAGCTTATGTGTTTTAAGCCACGCCCTCAATTACATCGGACATGCCCTTTGGAGAGACCCTCAAGTTTTTTCAACCCACTTAAAGCCCTGGAAACAACACCATCTAACAGTCACCTCACATCCTGGCACTGTGCATCATGCATGACTCATGACTTCCAAGTTTTCAGATTGCCTATGTGCAGGGGCATAGTGAACCCTCCCCCGCCCCACACCTTGCTTTAGGATCTACAGACACGGTGAAGTTCTTAATGGGCCTCTTCTGTCTGCAACTCTGCAGACAAAGGTTCAGCTCATAATTAATGTGAAAAGGTGGGTGAGTAAGTAAGTGAAGGAATGGGTGAATGACTGGATGGATTAGTGAAAGGGTGAATGGATAGATAAGTAGAGAAAGGATGGATGAGTGAGTGGAAGGATGGATGAGAGAAAGGGTAAATACTAGATGAATGGGTGGAATGGTAGATCTATCGGTAAAAGGGTGGATGGATGGGTAAAAGGGTGGATGGATGGGTAAAAGGGTGGATGGATGAGTTAAAGGATGGATAGATGAGTGAAAGGGTGGATGATGGGCGAGTGAATGGGTGGATGAGTGACATGATGGATGGATTGATGAATTGATAAGTGAAAGGGTGAATGGATGGACAGATGAGTTAAAGGGTGGATGTTAGGATGGATGAGTGAGTGAAAGGGAGGGTAAATGGGCAAAAGGATGGATGGATGAGTGAAAGAGTTGATGGATGGATGAGAGAAAGGATGGATGGATGAGTAAAAGGATGGATAAGTGATGGATTCATGAGTGGATGGATGGGTGGGTAGATGGATGGGTAAAAGGATGGCTAAGTGAAAGGGGGATGGAGAAAGAAAGGGAGGGTGGTTGGATGAGTGAAAGTATGGATGGATTATTGACAGGATGGATGGGCGAATGGCTGTATGGATGAGTGAAAAGAAGGATGTATGAGTGAAAGAATGCATAGATGAGTGAAAGGGAGGGTGAAGAGCTGGAAGAAAGGATGTATGGGTGAGTGAAATGGGTAATGGATGGACGAATGGACAGATGAGTGACTGGGTGAATGGACGGATGGATGATAAGTGAAAGGATGGCTGGATGGGTGAAAGGGTAAATGGTTGGAAGAATGAGTGATTGGATGGATGGGTGGAAGTGAAGATGGATGAGTGAAAGGATGGATGGGGTGAAAGGGTGGGTGCATGGATGGATGATGGATGGATGAGTGAAAGAGTGGATGGAGGGATGGATGTGTGAAATGATGAATGGAAGGAGAGATGATAGATAGGTTTGGAAATGGTTGAATAGGTTTGGATATGGATGGGCACACAGATGGAAGGACAGAATGAAGGACAGAATGAATGATGAAAGACTGAATGATGTATGAAAGAATGAATGGATGCCACACCCCCGGGTGACTCAACCCGCCATCCCAAACCAACACATGACGTCAGGTAGCAAGCGCGGAACTCGGGCTTGAAATGCTCCTGCCTGCCAAAAAGCAGAAACGAATCCCATGTACGGTGCCATAGTACCACAAGAGCCGTTCCGCTGTTGTGCCGCTGGGCAGTGCTGCTCCCATGCCACTGGGAAACAGCGCGAGCAGCCCTCCACCTGCCCCGAGGCCATGAGAGATGCAGGAGGGCACAGCTCCGTGCAGCCCTTCTGCAGGTAAAGGCGGGCAAAACAACATAACCTGCACTTGCAAACAACAGCACCAATGTGATTCAAATCCCTTCCACCAGAAATTTGTTTTCTTTTAAAATTTTGCACCCCTAAGAATATTGCACCAGGCCAACAGCCCCTGTGGCCCTGCCTTGCCCACGCTACGCCACTACCTCCCAGTATAGATGCCATCTTACACCTGGTAGCCCTCAATGTCTTTTGTAACATTTCATATACATTGACTTTCACATTTATGAGTCATTGTCTCTGTATATGTGTGTGATGTAATGAACTCCGACACCCTGCTGTACATACTTCGGATGAGTAGCACTATAATAAAAATTAAATACACATGAGAGAGGATCTATGTGAAGTTGAGAGGCACCATTGGAGGGTGGTAGCAAGGCTGGACCGGCCGTACCCGCATCAGGCGTTTCCCAGGGAGGCTGGAATTTTGTTACTGGGGGCCAGCACTGCAGAGTTCCTTGTATATCCAGCAGTTTTCAGGCAACAATAAAAGTGAGAGGGATTGAAGTTTTGTTTAGTGGCAGTTTGTTATCATCTAAGGTAGCACAGAGGATTAATATGCCTGCTGCAAAGAATGTGACCATGCCTATCAAAGAACAGTTTTTATGTGCAGAGCTCAGTGGGTTACTGCTTTTGTCACTGAGATTCTTTTGTTACTGTGCAGTTCATAAGTTACATATGTAATCTAGCACAGTGATCTATGAACTGCCATCAAAGAGCTGCATCCAAGCTGCATGGTAAAGGTTACAAAGTTATGTTTTCTTCCCAGTTTTTCATTATCCTGATGTTGCTATAAAAGGTTTGTTTGGGTAGTAATACATTCTTATCATTAAAGTCTACAGTAACTGCTGTGTTATTTTCTGAATCCTGAGTTTGAGCTTCTTCAGACCAAGCACTCTTACAAAATGCTACCAGTGTGGGTGACATGCATCCTACACCTTGTAGTCCCCGTTGCCTAAGGTAACATTTTCTATACATGATTTACACACATATGATTCATTGTCTATGTATGTGTGTGTGATGTAAAGTGCTATGGCACCCTACACTGCTATGAAAGGCGCTGTAAAACAAATGAAATACATGTGAGAGAGAGGTACTGTTGGCGATAGTGAGGGAATCATTGAAGAGCCCCATCAAAGATTGTCGTATCCTGGTACGCAGTAAAGTCATCATTTACTATGCTTTAGAAGCTAATACAATTGAATATAATGATAAATGTGTTGTAGAATGCACCATGTTTTCCCAAATTTTCTTAGAGATGGGAAAACAAAGGCTGTAAGCTGTGAGTTTCTTTGTAACACACAACTTTTAAATATCTGCAAATGAACTGTGCAAACATTTCAAAACATCAGCAGTTAGGAAACCACAAATGGACCACTTGTTTGTAATTCAGAAGTGTGCTGGAAACAGAGTTTTAATAGGATCAAAACAATCAAGACACTTTACTCGGTGATGTTCAAATGATACATATTTGCCGAAACCACATTTCCACACTTTATTGTTTGTGCGCTATATAGTTGTGAGAAGCTGGCCTGCTATATGATGTCCACTAATGTAAGTGGGCACCTTGCACCAGTCCAGACAACCCTTATGGTGATTTAAGATGTCTCAGACAACCTTAGAAAGCTATCCAAGTGGTAGCTGTGGAGAGCAGCCTTCAGGCTTAGGCTTGAAGGAGTGTAAAGCAGCTTGTTTTACCAGAATGCAATCTTATAGTATAGATTAAATGAAAAGGAACCACACAAAGTATGTATAAAAATATGTATTATTATATAACACTCTCTAGTACGGTGCAGCATCTCCTACACGGAGATAGACACAAAGCATACAATACTTTAGCAAAGAAATCACAGTAAATAGCACTAATACACAGTGGGCCCCAGGGGGAGACCAAACCATATACTAAGAAAGTGGTATAAGAACCATGACTCGAGTCAGGACAATGTCGAGAGAACGGAGATTTGCTGGGGACCCACAGAACCACCCAAGGTAAGTAGATAGGGACCCCACGGAGAGCGTGTGTAGTGTGTGAACACGACTGCGTGCTCCGTACAAGTCTATGTGCAAGTCGCGGTTGGAATTTTAAAGATTAGGGATCCTTCCCAGTAGACGCTGAAGAAACCCCGTGGAAGACAGAAGGTTGGAGAGCCACCCCACCCGTGGATACCGTGGTACCCAAATTACCTATCCCAGGGAAGCCGGGTGCGTAGGTGTGAATTGGCGTCGGAAACCGCTGTTGAACCCAATTCAGGACTTCAGGAAAGTGCCACTGCTGGAAGAGGAGAAAGTGTCTGGAGGAATCCAAATGTGGATTCTTGTAGAGAATTACCTGAAAGCAGAGGGGACAGTGTCTATGTCACTCGGGAGTGACCAGGAGACTTGGAAGACGAATGCCCTCCGATGTCGGGTGCTTCAGGAAGGATGACAGTGACCTTAACTCTGCAGCTGCGAGGACCAGACGATGCTGAGGATGACCAGGACCTGGATGCAAGCTGTCCCACGAAGGATGTCGAGTGCTGAGGGGTCGGTGTCTGGCGGGAGCACCAGCAAGCCTTGGCAAATGAAACCCACGCAGGAAATAAAGAAGGTGCACGGTTGGGACCAGCAAGGTCCAGGAGACTCACCACAAGCAAGGGAGTCAGGGCAGGCCCGAGCTATCAGGGGAGCCCAAGGAAAACAAAGGTGACCCTCAAGTGGACCCACAGGCCTGAGGCACTGGAGTCGTGAGAGGACCTCAAGCAGCTCACCAAAAGATGCAGGCCACGATGCACACGATGTGGTGTGGCCAAAGATTCTGTTCACTGGAGGTGCTCGAGATGGGGGCTACTTGGAGTCTGAAGATCTTCTCGCAAAGATATCAACAAGCCTTTGCAACTGCAAAGGGATGTGGTACCCAGGGGTTCGGTTATTGCAACCCCCACAAGGACTACTGACCTCAAACTTGGCGAGAGGGTAGAGCAGGCCTCGGGAGCTGAGGAAAACTACCACCTGTGTTGCAGAACCCAGAGAGTCTGGAGGAGCTCTGGATCTGCAGGCCGGTAGTCTTCATTGCAGTGCCTGTAAATGCAGGGGAGTGACTCCTTCACTCCAAGGGAGAGTACTTTGGTTGTCCTTGATGCTTCACAGGCCTTGGAAGGTTCCTGTATGATGCACAGGTACAGGCGATGCAGCAGACTGGAAGTGAGACGAAGTCAGGCCCAAACGAAGTCCAGCGAAGTCCAGAGTGCCCAGACGGTAGAAGTGCAGTGGTTTCAGCTCTGAATCTTATCCCATGATGAATTTAGGGACCTACACCCAGGTAAGCCCTTAAGTACCCTATGGAAAGGGTTGGGAAGATTCAGGGGACCCTCCCAAGGGAGGGTCTGGACAGGGGGGAGGTTACTCCCATGTCCTTTATCCAGTTTCGCGCCAGAGCGGGAGCCAATGGCTCCCAGAACTGGTTTGAACTGGACTATGCACAGGGACACCAAATGTGCCCCTCATGCAGACTTTCAGGCCTGGCCAGCGCACCCACCCAGCCCTAATACACTAAGTCCTGTCTGGTAGGTGGTCACACCTCCCTGTGACAGGATGCCTATTGTTCTGCCTTCCCCTGCTCGAGCTTGGCTCAGCAGCAGGAGGGCAGAAATGTGTCTCTGGTTGGCAGCAACCATTTTGTGCTTTCCGGGACTAGAAGGCTGGTACCGGGAACACTGAAAGCCTAACGGAGGTCTCTCCCGGTGCTTGGAATCATACCTCCCACACCGTGGGGGTATGATTCCAACATGTTTGATACCAAACATGATAGGATTCGTTGCAGCCGTTTTCGAGATGGTCATCGCGCGATTACGCGATGCCCCTCTATATGGTATATGGCTGCTTCACTAACAACCCGGGAGAATGGACTCCCTAGGCTGCAGGGTTGTCCTGCTAATGCAGGGGCACCATCTCACTTAGAACCAAGCACCCTGCCCTCAGGATTGTAAAGGCCTGCTATAGGGGTGACTTATAGGCTTTAAGTGCAGTGACCCTTAGATATAGTTAACCTATATCTTTAGTAAGTGGTGCATGCACCAACTTACACAGGCTGCAATGGCAGGCCTGTAGTTCCATTTTGAATGGTCTCTCATGGGTGTCATAATGCATGCTTCAGCCCATGGGAGACCTCTGGGGTACCTATGCCCTGGATACATGGGTACCATATACTAGGGACTGACAAGGGTCCCCAAGTATCCAATCTGGGATGTACCTAGGTACTGAACACAACAGTTTAGGGAGAAAGCAGATAGACTGGGGTCCTGATTAGCAGGATCCCAGTCAGACTAGTCAAAAACAGCATCACATAAAGCAAAAGGTGGGGGTAACCATAAGAAGCAGATCCTACTTTCCTACAATAGTTTTATCAGCAAAACTGCATGTTGGTATTTTGCTTCCATTCAATAGAAAATGTTCTGCATGTAAAAGACAGTGCCTCCTTCTGCCCTACAAGTATGCCTTAACAGTGTATACAGTTTCTAGTCTGTAGCACACTTCTGTGCAACAATGAGAATCTGCAGTTTACAGCTCACAGAAATGAAACAGCCCATGCAGTATACTATTTCCACTATACAGATAAAATAAGGAGGGCTGATATATGGCTAGCCACTAGCCAGGTCATTATATAGTAATGTCAACTCCTGTCTAACCATTCTAATCCACAATAATACCATAACGCTCAGCAGTGTGCAGCCAATTATAGCTCATGCATGCTGGTTAATAACTCCCTTTTCATGCTTAATGCTCTTACCCTCACACAAGACCTGTCCGCTATGGGTCTTATCCATTACTCAGTACTGTACTAGTCCCTATGCAAGTCACCACTAGCTGAACAGAAATGGAATGCTTGAAGCGATTTGACACATAAAGCTGTCCACTCAGAGGACCGCACTCTAGTCCAGCACTGCAGGTCCCAATTAGCTTCATCCTATGTGTGCCGCTTTACGTCTCACAATGGCACTGATGTGTCTGTAAAACTTACCTTTTGTCCCAAAGTTTTGTCCTGAATTTTGAGCTACAGTCCTGCATTTGTGTCCTGAATTTTGGCCCTTTGTCCTGAAATTTTACACTCACCGTCCTCAATTTGCACCCATGCCAGTTGGTCACCCTCTCTGAAATAAATATGTTCTAAAATTCAGCGTTTGCCCTCCATTTTTCGAAACTTTTACCCGTTTTTAGCCTCATTTGTGTGTTAGCAGCAGTAATAATAGTGGCACCTTCTGCTATTTAATTTCCCGTTTGTGTGACAACAATTTAACTTCCCTCTAGTTTTATCCTTCATAATATTTTAAGTGTGGTGAACCATATGCAGATATCTGGCAAAGCCGACTAAAACTTAAATATCCAAGTGACGGTGGGGACGGTTTTAGACTAGTCACTTACTATAGCACGACCACTGCCTCTATCACATCAAGCAAGCCTTACCCTTTGGAAAAGGTACCTCTAGTCATTTGGAATGTGGATGCTTTCTTCACAATGCAGGAGGCATATATGCAGAGCCCGATGCAATAGGTGAAACTGTTGGGCATGAATCAGAAATTTCAACAGATTGGTCAAAGATCTTTGCCTTTCCATTGTGGAATAGGTCCCAGATTGTTGCGTGTTAGCATAGGTACACTCTGGCACTCCACCATAATCTGTTCACTTCAAAGTTTTGCTGCATATAATAAGAAACAGACTCCAGTTTCAATTGTACTGAATTTGAGTTCATCGTTTGAGTTAGAAAATGTAGAAAATGTAATACGACTTCGGGGATTCATATATTATCCCAGCAGGGCTCCTCGGCTATACTTTTTTTTATCCACGAGGCCTGCCTATTTTACAAAAGTAAGTCATCATTTAGACGTGACCTTAAAAGGGGGAGTACAAGAAACAGCATCCATTTTGTGATTTTTATGAAAACTTGGATTCTGCAACTATTCCCTTCAGTAATCAACTCAAAAGATTTATAACTCCACACAAAAAAACATATTTGTTAGCAGATGTTGCTTTACAACATCCCCTAAGAGCTGGATGCCGCCCGCCGTCCTCACTCACTCCTTTTCAGGCTGCTTCTGGTCTGTCTCCAGCTGACATTGCTTATTTGACTTCACTGCTTTTAAACACATTGTTTAAACACACGTTAAGCTGCTTGCATGGCAACTATAGGACGACGATCAAAGCCCTGGTCTTTTAGTGGACCTCACCCTGCAGTCTGAAAATGGCCTTTAATCTACCACACTCCTGTATTCGCACCGCCAGGGCCAACTGGCTCATAGTGTAATCAGGCACTGCCCGAGCGACTGCTCTGACAGGTCAGTGCGTGGGTCAGTTGTTTGTGGGGCTGCTTTATGGACTGTTGGGCCGGTTTTTACTGTTAATTGCCCTGATATTAAAAAAAAAACCGGCGGCAGCAAGCTCAAATGCATGCTGTCTTCCATACCATGCAAAACAAACTTATACAGCATGTCTTTACAAGTTCAAAACTGCCCCATTTTGCAAACATGGGACACTTTTTCAGCTATCTAATTCACTAAAGGGGACCACTTTTATTTTGGTGACTGCACCTATTTTCTGTCCCAGTCCGACCCTGTGCACCACTCAAAAAACCCTGCTTTTTTTGTTGATCTGCAGAAGTAAAATATCAATGATGCAACATCACAAACACTTCACCCTTTATTCCTCATATGAATGAAAAGGTGGCATATGGTCCGTGTCAAGAGATGTAAAATTGTAGTCAGGCAAGTATCCACAAAAAGCTTGTATTCCACCATGGAAGTCCAAGTGACATCGTTAACATGGAAAAAGTTGATGCGTAAATGAGAAACGATACATTCATTTATAAGAACAAAATCACGTCCTTATTAACGAATTCGCCATTGTGAATTCCACATCAACCCGACTTGCAAATACATAGTCAGGTAAGCACTGAGACCGAGGCCCGAGGTTATTGATTGACAGGTCACAGGCGCAGTGGCACGTAGCCAGCAGAGAAATGCACAGACAGGAAACCTTAAATCAATCCCACAGATAGGCGCAGCGACATTACAATGGACAAGGGAGATTGTCCCCAATAAAGCACACATGGCCAGAGGGGGTCCTCGTGCTCCTAAAATACCACATCAGATGCCACATAAGTTAGGGACATATAGCCAATCATAATACAGCACACACAGCACAAGCAGTGGTCACGTGCTCCCCATGCCGGACATCTGGACACGTTACTCACTGGCCACATTGTGTCCACTCAAGGTCGAGACCCACCTGGATTATCCATCGAACAATTAATTTATGACTCCAAAGGCAGCAACTTACATTCCTTACCATACAAGATTCACCATAAACCGTTTATGACATGAGCTCTATATAAGAACATTTCAGATCGATTATAAATTGAGAGAGTCCTCAGACTCTATGCCTGTAACTGACCTCCTGGCCACAATGTTTAATTAAACAAACTGTTCCTGTTTTGCCAAACGCCTCTTGTCTCTTGTTTTTCACAGGTATTTCATGTTCAAGCAACAATATTACCGACAGCATGAGCAAATCCACGGTATGTGTGCTAGCGATCGGAACACAACCTTTTAATGTATCTCCTTATGTATACTTGAGCATGTACACTTTTTCATTACTTATTTAGTTATTTGTGGATTTGTTTTTAGCACAGACATGATCGCAGTGTCTCTAACTGGTTTATAAAGGACACAATTGTAAAAATATTAAAACACTGTAATAAGGCAAATTTACCCTGGCACTTAGCTGGAGAAATATGGGAACAGATTAGGTGACAAAAATGAGGGACAGCTGTCAGTTTAATGAGAAAAGTATGGGAATATTAGGTGATGAAAATGATGATTATCAGTCAGGAGTAAAGCGTGCCTGTGTGTCAGGGAGTCACTAGAGGGATCTAGGTGGGAAAGTCAATGTAAAAGTGATTTATAAACTGTGGTATGGATTTCCTTTGAGGACAATTCTTCGGGGGCGTGCCCTCTCCAAGAAATTAATCTCAGGTGATAAAGACCTATGAGGAGAACGGGGCAGAGAAGCACCTCAAAGTTGAGAAATCTGGGTCAAAAAGTAGTCTTTTCAGTTAGGTTTTGACATGTTGATAGGAGGGAATTATCCTGATAGTCTGTGGAATGGAATTACAAAGTCTGTGTTCAGTACCAGAGAATGATTGTTTATATTCTCTTTCTTTTCTGAAGATTGAAGTTTACAGTAGAAGGGTGTTGGTGCTTCATCAGACTTGTTGACCACCTGAGATGACTAGTTCCCTAAATAGGTAGTTTTTGGATTCAGAGCTGAAGAGATAGTAATGATGCAGGCCAACTTGAGAGTGTTTCTTGCTTCAATTGGGAGCCAGTTCAGAGACATCAGAAATGGAGTGGTGTGGTCAGGCTTCCTGGTTCCAGCAACTAGTCTGGCTGAGGCGTAGAATACAGCTTTCAAAGTAGCAAGACTGACTTCTGCTATGCCTTCAAAAAGGGCATTTCCATAGATGAATGTATACAAGACTAGGAACCGGATTTCTTGTTTCAAATCCTCTGAAGGCAGAAAGGGTTTAATGCTTTGTAACAGTCTGATAGGCAATTGATAATCGTTGTTTAGGGAGATTAAGTGTGATTATAAATGATGGTTCTTGTCTAGGAGGAAGCTTGCTGATTTGGAAGGCTCATCAATGGATGTGTGGCAGTCTAAGATGTTGAGGGCATTGAGCTGAATTCGCATTGAGATTGAGCTGGTGGGGGAAGGTATTAGAAATAATTCTGCTTTGAACAGTTTATTTTAAGGTGGAGATAGAGCACAAAAGATTGGATTTGTCTCAGAATCTGTACCAAATAGGTAATGTTTTCTGGGGAGCTTAATTTCAACTATAGCTGAGTGTCATCAATGTAAAAGTGGTATGAAATGTTATAATTTTTAATAATGATCCAAGATGTTTCATGTATAAATTGAAGAGGGAAAATGAAAGAATATCTCCATCATCCCCAGTAAGGGTCTGCAACAAAGAAGAAATTTTTTAATATTAAACATCAAAAAGTGATGGGAGGGATGCTAGCAAACAGTCTAACTGCAATCTCTCAGTTAGTACTCCATCCCATCTTTTTTTGTCCTCTGTGCCTCTGCAGATTAGACCCAGCCCTATGCAAATCAGCTTTGGTCCTGCACCAGGCTTCACCAGACTGACGAACCCCAATCAGGTCAAAACCGGTCTTAGGTTGCTTGTGTTCTAGTTCATAGATGGCCTGACTTGGAGTTCAGGCTGGACTGTTTATTTTAGAATAGGACCAAGGCTGATTTGCATATAGCAGTTTCTAATTTGAGTTGGCATAGTGAGCAAAAGAATGATGGGCTGGAATGCAGCCAGAGTAATTATCAGTGGCTGAGATTAATTCAAGCATTCTAGTCATCAATGCTTTGTTTACTTCAGTGTGATGCTCTAAGTGCGATAGGTAGGCCCAGATGTGGGTCCTATGCTCAATGTCCTACTAAACCCAATCTGCACCCAACTAATGGGCACATACCAGGACAAGTCAGGTCTTGGGTTGTTTGTGTTCTAGTTCAAAGAGACCCTGGCTTGGCAGTTCGGGCTAGATTGTTCATATTGGAGCAGGAAGAAGGCAGATTTGCATATAGTTGGGTCTAATCTGAGGCGGCATGGTCAGAAAATGAGCAAAATAATGATGCACTGGATTGAGGCTCGAGTAATTGCCAGTGGCTGAGATTAATTTAAACATTCCAAGCATCGCTGTTTTGTTTACTGCACTGCAAAGCCCTAAGTGTGCCAAGACGTGGGTCCCGTGCTCACTGTGCCACTGTAATCAAGCTACATAAGACTGACAAGCTCCAATCAACGCAAAATCAGTCCTGGGTTTCTTGTGTCTGGTTCAAAGAAGGTGTGGTGTGACTTGGCAGTTCGGGCTGGCCTGTTCCTATTGAGAAATGTCCAAAACTGATTTGCATATAGCTAGATCAAATCAGAGGTGGCATGGTGAGCAAAGTAATGATGGACTTGGATGAAGTTCCAAGTAAACACTAGTGAATGAGTTTAATTCAAGCATTCCACCCATCACTGTTTTTTTAACTTCAGATTATTTTCAACAACCAGCCTCTACTGCAGTGCTATAAAGATATTAAAACATTCCACTGGCTAAGGGCAGAATGCTATCTAATATACAGAGAACCAATAATACAAACATTGGGCTATTCAGCAGCAGCTATTATGGACCCTCTACCACTCCATATTTTAAAATCATTACATTGTAGTGTTCTAATTCCTTTAAGAGAAGCATAACAGTGTAGGATTTCCACCGCAGATTAGGTTATCAGATCATGATTTGTTTTTTATTTAACAGAGGCTAATATTGCTCCTTATTTCCTGTACTGTGCAATGGAGTGGTAGTGCAATTAAGAAACACTGTATTGCAAATAAGGAAATAATGTAACAGGGAAAAAGCAGTAGGCCTTGTAGCCATCTTCCTTTTGTTATTCCACAAGCTGTGAAGTACAGATAACCTCTCCAACACTGCCTCTCCAGCATAGTAATATAGAATGTCTCTAGAACAAGAACTTGTAACTTGCATCATCCCTGAAAGTCTTTGGCTTGATTCTCTGTAGGATAGTTGTTAGACTGAAATGAACCAAAACAATAAATGAAAGGTTGGGAAGAAAATCTGCCAGTAAATTACTAGTCTCTAAGGGCCATATGTATCAAAAAAGAGTTTTGCGATTCTCAAATTGCGATTTTTAGCGAATCGCAATTAGAGAATCGCAAAATGCAATGTATGTAGGATTTGCTAAAAATGTTGCGAATCCTACATATTCCTTATTTGCGAATCGCAAATTGAGATTCGCAAATAAGGAATACCTTCCCATTCATTCCTATGGGCTAGGAGGCCCATAGGAATGAATGGGAAGACATTCTCAATTTGCGATTACCAATTAGAGAATCGCAAATTGAGAATGCAATTTCAAGGTTGCAAGGGTGCCAAAAGGACACCCTGTTGCACCCCTGAAATATGCATGTGTGCACATTTTGCGCACATACATGCCCTAAGGGCATGTATGTGTGACATATGGCTCTTTTAAAAAATCAAAAAATGCTTTTTTAAAGAAAATCACAAATTACCACCAACTTGAAGTTGGTGGTAATTTGCAATTCCTTAAGGCCAAATAGCAAATTTCTGGTGCTTCCAGAATTGCATTTAAGGAATCGCAATTTGCAATTCCTTAATTGCATTCGCAAAATAGAGAATCGCAAATTTTGCAATTCTCTATTTTGCAATGGCCTTTTGGAATGATACATCCCAAAAGGCTTTTTCCAATTCGCAAACGGGCCGATTCTGAGAATCTGCCCGTTTGCAAACGGGAAAGAGGCTTGATACATATGGCCCCAAGTCTTTAAATGAATCATGATTTTCTACCCAGCATGTTGTGGAAAATGTACATGTTATGCAAAGCACAGAAGCTAGTATCAGGCCTTTTCAAATCTAAACGTTTTCCACAGCACCATTTTCTATTACACTGCTGTCAAACAGAACCTTTTAAAAGTAAAATCGCATGACCATTTATTCTACTTACTCCTTTATCCATCATATACACATTTAAAGTTATTGCTTTATGACTAAATACATAAATACCAGCCTCCTTTGTATGGTTCCTCAGCCACCTGGTCAAGGTACTCAAACATAGAGGTCTCTATGAAGAAATCAGCAATTGTTTCTGACTGGTGCCTTTCATACTTGTTCAAATACTGCATATAA
This sequence comes from Calotriton arnoldi, assembly GCA_963921515.1. Lineage (NCBI taxonomy): Eukaryota > Metazoa > Chordata > Amphibia > Caudata > Salamandridae > Calotriton > Calotriton arnoldi. The sequence goes on from CAWUFW010012920.1 coordinate 216,338, forward strand.
CTTTTCATGGCCCTGAAACAAAAGAATAACATTTACTTGAAGACATTGTCAAAAAGCATCACAAACGTCGGAAAGAAAGCATCTAAATATGACAGCCAATGCTATCAAATGTGATACTCTCCTCTAGGAAGCAAAGAATAAAAGCATAGAAATTTCCATGGTTAGTATTCCCCATAAGGGACCATCAGGATGCCCAGATATATCTGTAACAACAACAGGCATTTCACCAAGATCTCTATATTCATTAGATACCAAGCCTGAGACATCCGCAATAGCAATAGCAATATTATTATCATTGGCTCCTGGATCCTTCTCACTCATAACAATATTTTAGGAACTATTACGAAGAGGGAAAATCATAAGACATCAAACCTTCCCCCTTTTGTTAAAACACATTAACCCTCATTGGTTCTGGACCCGGACACCATCTGAAGAATCAAAGTGATGCATTAGCATCTTCCCATCCCAAATCAACCCTACATCTCCTGGATCCTCAAAGCAGTCGTACTGAATCTCTATTTGCTGGAATTCAATAAATTGTTCAAAGTTAAATCTGCAGTTACATTTCTCAACAGCTAAGTGTGCTGAGCCTGCAAAGTTATCACTTTGTCCAGACAGTAATGTCAAAACACATTTGTTATCCCCTCCAGTCTTTTTGACTGTGGACCACTAATCTGTTGACATACCTTACCACAGACGAATTGTAGTCTTTTTTTAAGTCCTCATATGACCTCCCTAACAAAGCCTTTAAAATAGACTAACACCCGAAGTCGATCTTAACCATCTCAGAGGTAAATTCCAGACCCTTTAGATCCACTTTTCAGAGGGAGGATATAATCATGGAACATTTAAAAAAGGGCAAACATAATTAGTTCCTTTTTACAACTATATGCTCCCTCCCCCTAGCCAGTTTCCTAAAATTTAGCCAGATGATTACTCTTTTCTTGATTAACATGCTGTATCTAATTTGGTTAATTCAAAAGACTGTAGGTACTTAACTAATGATGGATTTTGATTCAAAATAGTTTTTTCTAACCTCTTTCCTTGGCAGCAATAATAAATTAAAGGCATTTTGTTCCTTTAGCAGTATTGTGTCTACTGTACCAGTGACTTCAACAAAATACCAGGATGGCACTCATCTCTATTTCTTATCCAAGCTCATAAAATAACTCACAGCATGCCAATAGCACCATAGAGCTGGACAGGTGAAAAACATATGCAAATAATCCACATTAAAGTGCTTGTACTTGAGCACCAGCAATTGCATATTACAATGTTCTTCAACATCCAATAAATCCTATAAAAGGTAAAGAAATGATTTCTTCTAAGTGTGGCAGGTTTAACAATGGATTAAAACATGTTCATAGATACTTGCCATAAGTCTTTTTACTGCAGCATTCAAGCGACGGTTTCACCACAGGGGATATCCTCATTTCTGTCACCTAACAGAGCTCTCTTTACCATTTGGTGCCCTCTTCAAGTTTAGGTGTTGCATTTTGCAGTTCTACTTCCATTTCACCTGAACTATTTCTCTCTGAAACTTGTCTTGTTGAGTTCCAAGAATCCAGCTGCAAGTACTTAACCTTATCAAGGTCTAAAATGGTGTACAAGAGACTAACAGTGCTTTAAAAAAATCAGTTGTTCCTAGACAGTTTATCTTGGAGCCAAATTTCGAGTACTGGTAGCTTCCCCATACTTTCCATCTTTTGGATGCAATCTAAATACTTTTAGTCTAACTTTAAGCTTAAATAGTGAATCCAGGGATATGTGAGAAAGTGCCTCTTTTTGCATGGTCACCCCCATTTTCTTGTTAACTGCTATTGCTGGTTTTTTAACTCTGCACACTGGATCTGTGCTGTCCAGGCCTCATTGCATGTGCTCTGATTGGATCACTGACACAATATTGAGGTAAACAATGTTGTTTGACACAAATATTCTATTCTATTCTCTATGTCTTTTATAGTACACAGCTATCTCAAAAGGCCTCCGGGCGCTGAGACAGGAACACTTGCAAGGCCATTACAAATATAGTGTCAAAAATATAATTTACCAAAATATTGTGTCCCTATACTCATAAAGGTAAGTACAAAAAAATTGGAAATACAATATCGTTTAACACTGATATTGGCCAATACAATACAATACAATACTGCAATGATAGAAAAACGTAATGATGCAAGATTATAATATTTCGCTGTAGGGCCGGTGGCTCCCATTACGGAGGTCTCTCTGCTGGATTAAAATATGAAAGCATGGCCCGCTTGCCTCCTGATCAAACAAAGGATTATCCTGATATAAATTATGTGTGGAGGTAAGAAGGGGACGCAAGAGAGGTAATGTACCTTCTGTCGCCATTGCTCGATTCCTGGCATTTCAAAAGACATTGGAGAAAATGTGGCAGCACTCCTTACATGAGAAAAAATTACTTACCAGGTTTGCCTTTGAACTGGATATTGTATCTTAAAAGGAACCAATGTGAAATGCACATTTTGAAAATGTGACTGCAATGATAGAAAAACGCAATGATGCAAGATTATAATATTTCACTGCAGCCGAGACAAGTATTTACAGTCTAAGTGCATTCTGGTAAATAAAGACAGCCCAGACTGCAAGACACGTGGTTAATTGACATTATAAAATAGCTCACCTGTGATCAAGGCTTGTAAGCCGAAACGTGTCAGAAATTGAGCATGCTGCCTCTTTTATCATGGAATAAAGCAGTTGGAATTACCAGCATTTGGGCTTCTGCACATTTTTCTGCAATGTTTGATTAACGGACTTCTCTGTGCCCGTTTAGTGAAGCCTCCCTGCAGGGCCGGTGACTCCCATTACGGAGGTCTCTTTGCAGGGAAACAGCCTTTACAACGGAAGCGTTACAACGCATGCCGTTACAACGCATGTCGTTACAAAGCAAAAGGCTTGTTGCAGGGGGTAGAAGGTGTTGGAGTTAACTCCAACACCTTCTCGACTGTTGCACACACTGGAGTTGGAATAGTAAATTATAGTATTCCAACTTCCAGCGCACCCCCGACAGCAAGTCATGGTAAAGGTATGCGTTGTAACGGTATGAGTTGTAATGGCATGCATTGTAACGTCATACAACCCTCTCTGCTGGATTAAAATATGTGAGCATGGCCCGCTTAACCTCCTGATCAAACAAAGGATTATCCTGATATTTTATGTGTGGATGTAAGAAGGGGACGCGAGAGAGGTAGTGTACCTTCTGTCGCCATTGCTGGATTCCTGGCTTCCAAAAGACATTGGAGAAAATGCGGCAGCAGTCCTTGCATGAGAAAAAATTACTTACCGGGTTTGCCTTTGAATTGGATATTGTATCTTAAAAGGAACCAATGTAAAATGCACTTTTTGAAAACGTGACTGCAATGATAGAAAAACGCAATGATGCAAGATTATAATATTTCACTGCAGCCGAGACAAGTATTTACAGTCTAAGTGAAGGCAGCCCGGACTGCAAGACATGTGGTTAATCAACATTATAAAATAGCTCACCTGCGATCAAGGCTTGTAAGCTGAAACGCGTCAGAAAATGAGCATGCTGCCTCTTTTATCATGGAATAAAGTGGTTGGAATTACCAGCATTTGGGCTTCTGTGCCTTTTTCTGAGATATATAATATATATATATATATATATATATATATATATATATATATATATATATATATATATATATATATATATATATATATATAACGAATATCCAAGAGCTGCCACAAATGCCGATAGCCTGCCCATAAAGTGTCGGTGCCTGCCGGGGTTGACAGCGCCCCCAAACATGTAGAAAGATCCAACCAAGGAAGGAAAGGCGGCACACCAAGTAAACACCAGTAGTTTTATTCCGAGTGAAAAAAACAAACCGAACAACGCGTTTCAGCCGAAACGGCCTGTGTCAAGTTCAAAGGGCATCGGAGGTATTGCACCATATATCCGCATGCGTCATAATAGAAAGTAAGAAAATACTTCATGGCGGTAAAGACTTAAAAATGTAACAGTTCATAAATAACATTTTAAATAAATGCGATATTATGCAATCACAGTGGCATCTAAATTAGTGAAATAAACAACATAAATAACAAATACTCAATGACTTTTCATTACAACTGAAACGCGCATGGCATTCACTCTAATTGGCCATTGCCATAGAAACATAATAAACAAGAGCAACGATGTTAAATGTTACAAAATGAAGCGGAACAAATTAATATCTTTCCGCAACCTGAAACTCATCAACTCCAAATGGAGATTTTGTCTAAAATAAAAGATCTAATAATCAAATATTTACAGCTCTGTGCACAATGTTAATGCGCCGATAACTATCTTTACACATCAAAAAATGTTGATCACTAAATTGCCACCGATAATACAGCCACATTCTACATGATGTCATAAACGCTAAGCAGGGTGTAAATAATACCACCCAGTGTCCTTAATTAAAATAGTGAAATTATATAACAACCACATCACCTATTTACAAAAAATATAAAAAATAGTGATACACAATATATGTTATTATGTACATAGATAAACAGTTCCCATGGATGGCAAATCAAAGGCCCAAGCAAATTGGGGACAGAAATAAGGAAGAAAATCCAGCTAATCCGTTCTTCATTTCAACAGGACAAATGCCCTCATGATATCAATATCATATCATTCTGCGAATATCAAATTATACAGTATCTCCCTTAAAAATCCCTATTGCACCAACAAATCCCCTAATGATCCAACCAAGGTTTGTATGTGACATAAAAAAGTGATATATGAATGCAGTGTGAATTAAAAAATCAATATATAATCATTTTATCATAGGAGAAAACCTGAGAGACAGGAACAGTTAGTTTCAGTATCGGGGTAAGATGAATTATACCCCTATATGCGTGGCCAGCTCCTCCCCTGCATTCAGGCCAAATGGTATTTTAGTATTGAGGTCAATAATGAATCTTGATTCTAAGATCCTCAACTGTTTCTCCCTATCCCCGCCCCTGATATGTTTAAGGATACGATCAATCCCAGTATATTTCAACAACGTATAATCACTGTTGTGTTTATGGTAGAAATGTCGTGCTACGGGGTAACTGAAGTCTAGGTTTACCATTGACCTTTGATGTTCTAAAATACGTTTCTTGATGGACAATTTGGTGCTCCCTATATAGCGAAGCCCACAGGGACATTCTAGACTGTACACTACATGATCTGATGTACAAGTAATGAATTTGGATATAAGTTTTTCTTTTCCATTTGATAATTTATAGCTCTTGCTGTTAACGCTATATCTGCAGGCTTTACAGGATTGACATCTATAGAATCCTTTACTGCTTTGTAACCACCCCGCAATATTCTCATTTTGAAAATGGCTGCTAACCAATTTATCCTTCAAAGAACGTGCTCTCTTGTATGTTATAGTGGGAGATGCACCAACCTTTGTGCCTATCACAGGATCAGCCCGAATAAGGCTCCAATGTTTTTCATGATCCACCTGAGCTTGCCAGCCCTATCATTAAAGGTGGTAATCATTCTGGGAATGGTTGTAGTTTCATTTTGTATCACCAGATCTCGTTCTTTGAAGAGGATCTCAGTTTGTTTAACATTGTTGAGTTTATGCTTAGCCACAGATAAAACTTTTTCAGAATAACCTCTCTGTCTGAATCTGCTTACCATGTTACTGGATTCCTTCAAAAAGCTTGAGTCAGTGCTACAATTTCTACGAGCTCTTAACAGCTCTCCATAAGGGATGCTATTAAGAAGAGAAGTGGGATGATGGCTACAGGCATGTACAATACTATTCCTGCAGTCTCTTTTCTGAAAAGCTCCGTGACCAATTTATCCCCCTGAACCACAACATGTATATCCCAAAAATCACATTCAGTTTGACTCATATGCGATGTAAATTTGAGATTTAGATTGTTAATTGATAAACTGGAGATAAAGCTCCTAGCTAAATCTTCTCCCCCATCCCCCATATAGATGAGGAAGAGATCATCTATATATCTCAGCCATAAAGGTATATGTCAGGTGTATAAATCATTGGTATCAGACCAGACAACCTGCTCCTCCCACCAGCCCAGGAATAAATTCGCTAGGCTGGGGGCGAAGCAAGTACCCATGGCAGTCCCCGACTTTTGACGATATAGAACTTTATCAAACAGAAAAATATTTTGGTTAAGACAATAGGACATCATGAGTTTCAGCATAACTGTATGCTCATACAATGCAATAGGTCTTCTTTGCAAGTAATATAAACATGCATTCACCCCTTGTTCCTGGTAAATACATGTGTACAATGAACACACGTCCAAGGTAATAAGCATGAAGTCTTTCTCCCATTTTACATCATGAATCCTCTTCAAAAAAAATGTACTGTCCTGACAGTAAGATCGTAGATCTTTGACATAGAGGCCTAAAAAATAATCCAAAAAAATAGAGGTGTTTTCTAATAGGCCCCCATTTGAGGAAACAATCGGTCTCCCAGGTGGTTTCATTTGATGTTTATGGACCTTGGGTAAAAGGTACAAGCATGGAACACGTGGGTTATCATTCTTTAAACATTTGAATTCATCATCATCAATGAGACTCGTATTCCACCAGTTATATAGCATTTCATGATATCTTTTGATGGTGTCCCCATATTGTTGCCAAGTTACAGTTTCATAGCAAATACTGTCTGTCAGTTGCCGCATTGCTTCTGACCTGTAGTCCTGAATGTCCCATAGAACAACATTGCCCCCCTTATCCGAAGGCTTTATTATCAGTGACGGATCCTGCAAGAGATCCTGTAAAGCCGTCCGCTGTTTATACGTCAAATTGTCCTTAATTCGATATGTTTGGTCACTTCTCATTTTGATCAACTCTTGCACCATCACTGAATGAAAGGCTTCAATATTATCATGGAGCGTATTTGGGTTAAAGCGAGATTTCAATTTAAGACCGCTACTACACTTGGAATCAACTAAAAAGCCAATGTTCTCCAAGGTGTCAGCTACACCAATAGATTGGTTAACATTAGTGTCACAATCCAGTTCATGAATTTCCAGAATGGCATCAATGTCCCCAATTATAAAACCCATACCTCTGTCTGGGTTGAATCTGACATGGCTACAGGGCGCTGATTCCTGAATTGTTGTCGTGTAGCATGTAACTTCATAAGTTTCAATTTTCTTACATAAAGAAATAAGTCAATTCTAGTATCCACATAATTCCAATCTGTGACAGGACAGAATGATAGTCCTGGTGCAATACCTCCGATGCCCTTTGAACTTTACAAAGGCCGTTTCGGCTGAAACGCGTTGTTCGGTTTGTTTTTTTCACTCGGAATAAAACTACTGGTGTTTACTTGGTGTGCCGCCTTTCCTTCCTTGGGTGGATCTTTCTACATATATATATATATATATATATATATATATATATATATATATATATATATTCATCAACAGCGGGGTTGCCAATCGCGCTCTCGGGTTAACGCACACAAACCAAGCAGAACTCCAGAGTTAGAAGTGGGGGTTTATTTTTGTCATAAACCCTCCGTGACGCGTTTTGACTCCGTAGAGTCTTGATCACACAGTGGGGCAACCAAAAGGCAGTTGTTTACATACACTTCCTGTAGCTACTAGACACAGAAAACGGACATTTTTGCACACGTGATATTATGCATCAAATTACATGGTCGCCATTTGTAAATGGTAAAACAAATTACGGTTTGTTACAAAATTTCTTGAACAGAACACAAAGTGTGTAAGACCATGTTTCACCCCAAGCACACTGGCTTATATATGTGTGTATACTGTGTGTGCTGTCAGTCCCATTGGTTTATACTGAGGCATGCTGGTCTGTGTAGTTCAGTCGGTAATACAGGTTATCTAGTGGCTTGTGCAGTCCTGACTGTGTTTAAATCTAAGTTAAATAAACGTGCGCATATTGTGCTTTAATACCGCTCGTAATAGTCATCCCAAATGTAATGGAAAGTGTACGAACAAAACTGAGTAGTTTTGGTACTGCTTTTAGTAATCCCCTGATTAGTGGGGTTTTACTACGTTGTTACTAGGCTCTAAAAGTGCGGTTCGACTAAACTGTACAGCCCGTGCGATATAAACGTCTCTGTGTTATGCTGTTTGTAACTTAATCAGAAGACACTTTCACACCTGTGTATCTAGAATAACTGAATGTGAAAAAGAGCAAACGAGAAGTGTGATCTAGCAACTGCGGCTGCTTGCCTGTGGTGTTATATTATTGTGCCCCTCTACCATCGCTATGTATCTATAACCTAAACTGTGGTGATATACCATGTACAGTGAAATACAATTGAATAATAATAACAAAGCACAAATTTAACAATACAAAGAAAATTCTTATCTGTGGACATGGTTGCTGCAGAATGATGTCTCGAAGAAAAGGTTAGGGATCCCTCTGTCACAGGCACGAGACATGGTCCCTTCCTTTCCTCCTGTAAAAGATTAAAAGCGAAAGAAAAGAGTCATGCACAGTCATATTAATCCTGAAAATCACAATTCACTAAAGGGCATTTTAAGAATAATCAATTCCTAACTTTTCTCTGTCATTACTTGGCCTGGGCACTATTGCTATCTAGTTCTCTTGTAAGTGTATAGCCAATTCTTCGTCCAGGTTATGTCCCTTAGGGTAACGTGTGGCCATCCTATGATGTGCCTAGATTCTCGTTGTCTGAGCTTGAGAGTGCGATTGCCCCCTCTCTTGTTACCTAGTACCTGTTCTATTGCATAGTACGATAATTTGGCACTGTCTGAAAAGTGATGTGACTCAAAATGTCGTGCAATTGGGTACTGCTTATCTCTGTTGGTGATAGCCCTCATATGCTCTAGAATCCTTTTTGCCATATGTGTGGTGCTGCCTACATACCTCAACCCACAGGGACATTCCAGTACATAGACCACAAAAGTGGTACTGCATGTCAAGAATTGCTTTATACTCCTCATGCTATTGGTACTTGTGTTCCAGAACTCCTTTTGAAACGACTATTACTGCACGCTTTACAATGACCGCATGGAAAAAAGCCCTGTAGATTAATGCCCCTTGTCGTTATAGTATCTTCGAGATCACTGTGTACTAGGAGATCCCTGAAATTACGGTTTCTCCTGTACGTAATCATAGGTCTAGTAGGTAAAGTGCTGCCTATCACCGGGTCACCTTTAAGGATATCCCATTTCTGTACGATGGTTTTGCGTATGTGATTGGCATCCCCATTGAATGTGAGGATAATACGTGTATCTATATTCTCAGTGTTATCTTCAGTAGTCTTGGAGGTGTCTCCGAGTATAGTATCCCTATCTACACTCTCCATTCTTGCTGTTGCCCTCTTGATGACCCAGGATGGGTAGCCCCTTTCTTGAAATCTTTTCAACATTATGGTTTGTTCTTTCTGATAGCTTGCTTCAGAGCTAGTGAGCTTGAGGTTCCTGTTGTTGTAATTCAGTTTGTCAACAAACCTCCTCGCTTCCAGTTGACAAACTGAATTACAACAACAGGAACCTCAAGCTCACTAGCACCATCAGTAGGAAAGAGGTAGAGTACCTAGACATCAAAGTGCAGGTGAAATCTAACGAGATACAAACCAGTCTTTTTAGGAAGTGCACGGCAGGGAATACCTTATTACATGCCATGAGCAGCCATCCAGATCCCCTCAAATGGAGCATCCCCTATGGGGAATTGCTCAGAGCCAAAAGGAACTGTAGCTCTGAAGCAAGCTATCAGAAAGAACAAACCATAATGTTGAAAAGATTTCAAGAAAGGGGCTACCCATCCTGGGTCATCAAGAGGGCAACAGCAAGAATGGAGAGTGTAGATAGGGATACTATACTCGGAGACACCTCCAAGACTACTGAAGATAACACTGAGAATATAGATACACGTATTATCCTCACATTCAATGGGGATGCCAATCACATACGCAAAACCATCGTACAGAAATGGGATATCCTTAAAGGTGACCCGGTGATAGGCAGCACTTTACCTACTAGACCTATGATTACGTACAGGAGAAACCGTAATTTCAGGGATCTCCTAGTACACAGTGATCTCGAAGATACTATAACGACAAGGGGCATTAATCTACAGGGCTTTTTCCATGCGGTCATTGTAAAGCGTGCAGTAATAGTCGTTTCAAAAGGAGTTCTGGAACACAAGTACCAATAGCATGAGGAGTATAAAGCAATTCTTGACATGCAGTACCACTTTTGTGGTCTATGTACTGGAATGTCCCTGTGGGTTGAGGTATGTAGGCAGCACCACACATATGGCAAAAAAAGGATTCTAGAGCATATGAGGGCTATCACCAACAGAGATAAGCAGTACCCAATTGCACGACATTTTGAGTCACATCACTTTTCAGACAGTGCCAAATTATCGTACTATGCAATAGAACAGGTACTAGGTAACAAGAGAGGGGGCAATCGCACTCTCAAGCTCAGACAACGAGAATCTAGGCACATCATAGGGATGGCCACACGTTACCCTAAGGGACATAACCTGGACGAAGAATTGGCTATACACTTACAAGAGAACTAGATAGCAATAGTGCCCAGGCCAAGTAATGACAGAGAAAAGTTAGGAATTGATTATTCTTAAAATGCCCTTTAGTGAATTGTGATTTTCAGGATTAATATGACTGTGCATGACTCTTTTCTTTCGCTTTTAATCTTTTACAGGAGGAAAGGAAGGGACCATGTCTCGTGCCTGTGACAGAGGGATCCCTAACCTTTTCTTCGAGACATCATTCTGCAGCAACCATGTCCACAGATAAGAATTTTCTTTGTATTGTTAAATTTGTGCTTTGTTATTATTATTCAATTGTATTTCACTGTACATGGTATATCACCACAGTTTAGGTTATAGATACATAGCGATGGTAGAGGGGCACAATAATATAACACCACAGGCAAGCAGCCGCAGTTGCTAGATCACACTTCTCGTTTGCTCTTTTTCACATTCAGTTATTCTAGATACACAGGTGTGAAAGTGTCTTCTGATTAAGTTACAAACAGCATAACACAGAGACGTTTATATCGCACGGGCTGTACAGTTTAGTCGAACCGCACTTTTAGAGCCTAGTAACAACGTAGTAAAACCCCACTAATCAGGGGATTACTAAAAGCAGTACCAAAACTACTCAGTTTTGTTCGTACACTTTCCATTACATTTGGGATGACTATTACGAGCGGTATTAAAGCACAATATGCGCACGTTTATTTAACTTAGATTTAAACACAGTCAGGACTGCACAAGCCACTAGATAACCTGTATTACCGACTGAACTACACAGACCAGCATGCCTCAGTATAAACCAATGGGACTGACAGCACACACAGTATACACACATATATAAGCCAGTGTGCTTGGGGTGAAACATGGTCTTACACACTTTGTGTTCTGTTCAAGAAATTTTGTAACAAACCGTAATTTGTTTTACCATTTACAAATGGCAACCATGTAATTTGATGCATAATATCTCGTGTGCAAAAATGTCCGTTTTCTGTGTCTAGTAGCTACAGGAAGTGTATGTAAACAACTGCCTTTTGGTTGCCCCACTGTGTGATCAAGACTCTACGGAGTCGAAACGCGTCACGGAGGGTTTATGACAAAAATAAACCCCCACTTCTAACTCTGGAGTTCTGCTTGGTTTGTGTGCGTTAACCCGAGAGCGCGATTGGCAACCCCGCTGTTGATGAATATTGAGTTACCGGTTTTCTCCGCCGGCATCGCGCCACCCCTCTACGGGCCTGTGACCTCTGGAAGGAGAGTCTTTGTTTGGTATATATATATATATATATATATACAGATATATAGATATATAGCCGTAATAAACTAAAAAACACCTGTACAATTTACATAATTAAGAATGAATTCAATAATTATCAATTAAAATTATTATTTTCTATTATGATAAATGTTTTCTATTTTAAAATATTGTTAATAAAGTTAAGTATTTAATTATTACTTAATTAACTTCCCAACCTTTATCTCTACAAACCTAGCAGCCCAAACCAAAAATAAAAACAAAATAAATAAGTATATTACAATTACATAATTTATAATCAAATAAATAATTAACAATTAATAATTAATTGTTATTTATTTATCACTTAATTAACTTCTCATCCTATAACCCTACAAATCCAGCAGCCTGCACCTAAAAGTATAACTAAGCTCATTCACCGTCACTAAGCCTTCAAATGGTTTTCAGACAAGTTGAAAGCTGGAAAGCTGGAACTCCGGCAGGTGGAGCGGAAATGGCACCACGCTTATCTACTTGAAGGCAGTGTAGTGTACGCCTAACATCTAAAAACATACAAAAAACTAATTCTACAGACAAAATCTATATTTTTTTCAAACAAAATCCTGAACTCTGAAAATAAACCCTAGGTCATTTTTGAGACAGTCAGAGAACTTGCTAACCATGATAGACTATCTCTACCTTTGGTCCCTACTCAAACTCTCCATGACAAACTGGATTCCTTTTTTGTTGTTAGAAAATAAAACTCATGAAAAATTGCCTTCCATCTAGCACATAATCTTTTGACATCCTACCAGAAGACAGAAATCATCTGACACTGTCTTCTTTTCCTGCCATCAGTAAAGAGCATCTCTTTGAGATGATGGCCAAAGTCAAGACAGACTCTCCGAATGATATATGTCCCCCTCACATACAAAAAACAATTATCTCACGCTTTCTGGATATAGCTACCTCTTTTCTAAATGTATCCCTCACTCAGGGCAAGGTCCCTCATTCCTTCAAGGAGGCTGTAGTGCTCTCCCTCTTAAAAATACCTGTGGATGACCCTGCGATATTAAGATCTACAGACCAATCTCTTTGATTCCCTTCTTAGCTAAGCTATTGGAAACTCATGTAGCTTAACATCTTTTTTTTTTTTTTTGAGGAATCAGGTTTTCTTGACTCCCGTCAGGCCAGTTTTCATCCTTTATATTCAACTGAGACAGTCATCATCGCTGTAATGGATGATATGAGAAAGGAGGCGGATCAAGGGATTGGTCAGGCACTGGTCCTTCTTGATCTTTCAGAGGACTTTGACACTTTCGATTATACTCTACTAATCGACTGTGTCAGCTCTGCGCTTGAGTGGTTGGCATCCTTTCTTAAAGATCGGGCTCAATCAGTTTCCCTTTCCACGTATCATTCTGCTAAAGACCCTTTAGATTGCGATGCACCACAAGGATCCTCATAATCCCCATACTTGTTTAATCTTTGCATTCATTCTCTCATATATTCCCTTCAGGAGCAAAAGTTGAAAATACATAACTATGCTGATGATATGCAGCTGATTTTCACCATCAACAATACTATGAAATCAAAGGCATTCTTCCAAAACACAATGACAAATATCCAGGACTGGATGAATTTTCACCTGCTCAAGCTAAACTTGGATGAAACCGAGATTGTGGTTACTAACAGCAACTTGACCCATTGAAATCCCTCTTTCTGGCCCCCTTCATTGGGCCCTTCGCCCTTGCCCAAGAAAGCTGTGAAAAGCCTTGAAATTCTCATTGATGATGATTTATCCCTCAGGTCTCATATAGAAGCTGTGCCATCTTCCTGCTTCTTCCATATTCGAAGAATAAGGAAAATTAGGACATAGTTTATGGAGGAAGCTGTTATCCAAATCCTTATTGCTCTTGTGATCTCTAGGATCAACTATGCCAACACGCTTTATCTGGGACTTCCTATTGGCCTGCACAACAGGCTGCAACTAGTTCAAAATCAGGCAGCTCGGCTGGTCTTTCACCAGCCCCGTCACTTCCACACTAAGCCTTTAATAAAAAGGCTTTGTTGACTTCCAGTAGTTCAGAGGACTGTTTTTAAAACAGCCTGCATTATTTTTAAGGCTCTTCACGGCAAAAGCCCTGCTCCTGTGTCCCCCTGAATCTGGCATTACACTCCCAATTGCCATTTAAGATCGGTTTCCCATAACTTACGTATGGTGCCAAGATGCAAGAGGAAAAGGCCCAGAGGGGCAAGCTTCTCCGTTCTTGCTCCTCACACCTGGAACTCTCTCTCTCACCCGATATTAGATCATCTCCTAACTTCCCGAGTTTTAGACAGCTTTTAGAAACCTGGTTGTTCCAGCACGCTTATGTCTAATCTGAATATTAGTTGCTGTCTTTTGGTACCCTAGAGCCAAGAGACCTTATGGTGAACGTGTGCTGTATAAGTGGCCGTAACACAATTTACATAATTATAAATCAATTAAATGCTTAATTATCAATTAATAAATAATTGGTAATTAATTATTACTTAACTCCCCATCCTAACCCCTACAAACCTAGCAACCTGCACCTAAAATATAACTAAAAAATATTAGTATTACATAATTTACAAAATAATCAATTAAATTATGAATTCTAATTTAATAATTAATTGTTAATTTCTTAATTAACTTGTCACTCTACACCCCTACAAACCTAGCAACCTGCACCTAAAATATAACTACAAATACATCATTTACACAAATAACATAAATGACATAATTAAACAATATTAATTAATTATTTAATAGTTAATTATTACTTAATTAATTTACCACCCCATTCAACTACAAACCCAACAACCTGCTACAACATTATAAATTACTATTAACAATTAAATAAAAAATTCTAAATCGCTTAAAATTACAAACTGTAAGGTAAAGAAAGAGAGGATTTAAAAGCATTTGTGGTAGCCCTCATAAAAACCTCGGTCCAGATAGAGGAAAGCGAAATGGACATTGCTAAAGATATACAAAGAATCCATAGGGATCCCTTTAGAAAAAACCCGGGAAGAATAAAACCGAGAAGAATTCTTATTAACTTTCAGACGTATGCACTTAAAGAAAAAATCTTGGTATTTGCGCTAAAATTAAAAACCCTAAAAGATCCTGACTTTTCCTTTGAAATACGATCAGATTTATCAAGAGCCACTCTAGACAGACAGTGGGAGCTGGGTAAGGGCATGGATGACTTCAGAAACGCTGGGTCAAATGTGCAACTTAAATTTCCGGCATCACTACGTATTATGTACAACAACAAAATGCACATGGTCAGGAACATAAGGGAAGCAGATGATCTGCTAGAAAGTATTAAGGGTGGCGAAGGGGGAAGTTAAGGAAGTTAAGGAAGTTAAGGAAATAGTTGCTGTAAGAAAATAGGATGATATCCACTGGACATATACACGAAATCTTTTAGCTATTAGAGGTGGGGCTAAGAGCAATCGGAGCAAAAGATTTAACTTGGACTAACACCATGTCCAAGAAGAAGAAGAAGCAGGGGTGGGTTCTCCAGGGTAGGTGGGAGGGGGGTTGGTAGAGGGGCACAGGGTGGGGAGCATCTGGGGAAAAAAACAAAAAAAAAAGTCCTCAAATTCCTCAGTATTAGTTAGAATAATAGAGACATGTCCATACAGATCCTAAATTGGAATGTTAATGGTCTACGAGTAAAGGGCCGAAGGGATAGGTTAATTCAATATTTCAGGGATTCCCCGGCACATATTTTATTTCTGCAAGAGACACACTTGCTGAAAAAGGAATGTGTTGATCTCTTTGAAAAACAAACAAAGATGGGTAAATCAAGTCTTTTGTACAGACCAGAGTGGAAATGTTAGAGGGGTCGCAATAATAGTAAAAAATAATAGTAAAAAAACAGGCAAGAATATGGGTGACACAAACAAGAACAGATAAAGGGGGGAGATGGATTATAGCTAAGGCCAAAGTGGATGATAGGCCACTAACACTCGTAGGCTACTATGGGCCAAATTATGATGATTGTGAACCATTAACAAATTTGGTTACCAATCTCTTAGATTTCCCGGACCCAATATTCATGGGAGGAGATTTTAATGTTGTGTTAGATCTTAATTTAGATAAATCAAGTAAAACTAGAACAACTCCAACACCCAATTCACGTGTATTTCTAAAAAAACATGATGATTCAACATACACTTTGTGACCTCTGGAAAGAAAGAGCGGGAACTTCACAGGGTACATCTTTTCACAATAAGAAGTATGGGAGTAGGTCTAGAATTGACTATTGTTTAGTAGATTGGAGCCTCAGAGAAGATATTTTAGATATAGAATACAAGGCGGCCCACCTATCGGATCATTCGGCAGTCCTTTTAGCACTTAAAAACAGCAATAGGTGCATAGAGAATGGGTGGACTCTGGACCGGACTATATTGGCAGATAGTGAAGCAATGGAAAACCTTAAAGAAAAGGTTAGAGAGTTTATTAAGGTCAACAGTGGCTCCGCCTCAAATGGAATAGTGTGGGATACTCTAAAGGCCTTTATCAGAGGTAAGATTACAGGTGTAACCTGTTATAGAAATAAGGAATATAAAAGAGAAATCTCACGACTGGAGGATGAGATGAAGAGAATAGATATGGAAATTAAAAGATCAGATACGGAGGAGAATAAAGTAGAATTAGAAAAACAGTTGCTACTAATGAGGAACCAACTATCAGAGACCCTCCAAATTAGAATTAAAAAAAGGTGGGATGCTAGCAAATTAGCACATTTTGAGTACGGAGAGGGAGCAGGTAAACTCCTAGCCTGGAAAGCTAAGACTGATCGGAATAAGAGCAGAATCAAGGAGATCAGGGAAGATCGGTCTGGAAATTTCTTGAGTAGTGAGATCGAGATCAAAGGGGCCTTTAAAAATTTCTTTAGTGAGCTATATATGGAAGATAAGGAAGAAATGGGAGCCACTGAGATAGAGAGCTGGTTGACGGAATCCACTCAACCCATAGATTTTAACCAACAAAATATTCTAAATCAAGAGATCACTCAGGAGGAAGTGGTTAAAGCCATTCAAACCAGTAAAGGGGGTAAAGCGGCTGGGCCAGATGGCATACCAACGGAGCTGTACAAAATCTTAGCAGAGGTAATATCCCCCCTACTGACATTAGTGATGAGTGACATACTGGGTCATGGAAAACAACTACCAAAATCATGGAATGAGGCCACAGTCACCCTTATTTTGAAACTGGGTAAAGATCCAACATTATGTGAGTCGTATAGACCAATTTCACTTTTAAATTCAGATTACAAATTTTTTACAAAAATCTTAGCCAATAGGCTAGCTAAAATTGCAGGCAGTACAATCCATGAAGACCAGAGGGGTTTGTGAAAGGGAGATATCTACACGAGCTTACGTATGAGCTTATAGGGGCTATCGATTTTGCTACAACCTTTGATACCCCCTTAGCTATAACAACATTAGATGCTTCTAAAGCATTTGATAAGGTGAGATGGTCTTATCTATTTTTAGTTCTAAAGAGATACAATTTAGGAGATAACTTTTGCAGAGCTATAAGGTTAATATATAGAGAGCCAGTAGCAAGAGTCCTGGTAAATGGAAAACTAACATCATTTTTTAAAATTCAAAGGGGTACAAGACAGAGTTGCCCTCTATCCCTATATCTATATGGAGCCCTTGGCCTTTAGAATTAGACATACAATCGACACTCCATCCTTTTATCAGGAGATTGGGTCAGGAAAGATCGCGTTATACGCAGATGACCTTATGGTATACTCATCTAATGTGGATGTTGCTTTACCAATAATCCTTCGTATAGCAATAGAATTTGGAGAAGTGTCGGGGTACTCTGTAAATGAGCATAAGACGGAAGTGATGATATGGAATCAAGTAAGCAGTAATCTATTAATTAAAAAGGAGATGCGATATCTTGGGTTAAGGATAGTTCAGGATATCAACGCAATTGCTGAAATCAATCTAAGGAGGGTGTTTAAAGAAATAGTTCAACTAATGAAGAACTGGGTACACCTCCCGCTAACAATCTTAGGGAGAGTTAGTTTGGTTAAGATGACTATCCTACCAAAGATAACTTTCATATTCGACTCCATACCTTTACATTTCGATAAAACCATGATACATAAAATACAGCAGGCAATAAATTCATTCATTTGGGCTAACAAAGGGTTAGGATCTCATGGAAAAAACTGAGGAGGAGGAGGGAAAAGGGAGGCCTAACCTTGCCAGACATCCAATACTATGCATGGGCGTTCCAATTAAAAAATTCCAGAATGCTTACAAAGACACCGGATGGATCCAAAATAGGTCTAATGTACACAGCAATGTTAAAGAAGTGTAAAATAGATATAGATGGATTCCTTTTTAAATTTGGAGATCCCAAATTTTTTAAGAAAGTTAAACTGAAGGTGCTACAGTCAATGGCGATAATGTGGTATCACATTAGGCGCCTTTCGAAATTGGACTACTACTCCCACTTTGCCCCAATTTGGGACTCACCAGGAACCCCAGAATGTCTTAAGGACAAGTTGGCGCTACCGATTAAAGAAGCTGATTGTAGGGTCTGGGGAGACCTGACAAGAGAAGGTAATCTATTACCCTGGCATGATCTAAACGGGTTGTTGGAAGGGACTCTCTCAAAGTTCAAATATTTACAATTAAAAAGTTGGGAGCAAAGTAGAAAATCGACATTGGGCATAGGCAATATACTAGAAGGTCAACTGGTAAAAAAACTCCCAGGAAATAAGGAAGTAGCACTCTGGTATTGGCACCTTCAGGACATCATAGACGGAGAGTTCACCTTGGCTGAGGAGCTGTGGGGGAATTACTTGCCGAGGGAGCAGCTGCAGAATATTTGGCAAGTATCTATGCGCACACTTTACCACATTGTTAAACCTGCTTTTTTAAGAAGAAACCACCTTTTTTCACTTCATAGGGCATATATATCACCCGAAAAAATATCTAAGATGGGGAAAGGAAGTCGAACCAGCTGTGCCAAATGTGGGCTAGAAAAAGCAACGGATGTACATATGTTTTATCAATGCCCTACAATCAGCGACTTTTGGAACAAGGTGGAAACGACAATGTCAGGTATTTTGGGTCAGCGTATAAAGGTAAGCCTTTCTGTGGTTATCTTTGGCGTGATCGATGAACTCGTGAGCAATACCAGAGATATGCTGTTTTATGCAATGCTACTTACCAGAAGAGAAATATGTCGGAAATGGGTTAGTAATATAACACCACAGCATTCAGAGTGGCAGGAGTCCCTTATATATATGTCTAAGATGGATCTATCCGGGAAAAAGTCTAAGAAGAAAGCTTTTTGGAATCTGTTATCTTTATGGTTGGAGAACCCGGAAGGGTTGTTATAAAGTCTTTTTAAGGTTAATCATTGTTGAATAAGATCATAAATATGTCCAATGATTACACCGGATCACAACTCCTAGACTGCTACAGGGCCCTGTTACACTTCAAAAATCTCAAGCAGTACTGGTGTTTACACCATGTGAGAGAGACAGTCGCAGAAAGGCTGGTGCCTATTGTAGTATGCCCATCTGCGGTCAGTACCTCTCCCGATAAAAAGGGCAGAAAAAATGGACACCTTTTCTTTTTCTGAGGTGAATGAGGACAAAAAAAAAATTACAAACTGTATTTAAAATAATGATTATATTATATTTAAAATATTTAATAACAATTATACAAACAATAGTAACACATAAAATGTATATATGAACAAAAAACATCAAAATAATTATTACTGAAAATCATATTAAAAACAATGATATTCTCAAGAACTATATTATTTACCTAAAAAAACTATATTCTTAATGTTTGTATCACAATATTCAATTTCCAATATTTCTGTCTCCCGATATTTACAACTTAATATTTTGTCCAAACACACTTTGACTACTAAAACAGGGTCGAACTGGCTAACCCCAACCCAATTGGCATATTTAACTTCCCATGAAGGACATAGTATATGGTGCAAGAAATATACCAATGGCATGGAAAAGTTACATTTATACATGACAGTACATGATACAGTCCAGCGTATCCAACCAAAAATACTAACAAATAAATGGAGGTAAGTGAAGATGTCCACCATGAAAAACAAGTAAAACAAGTCAAAACCCATACAACGATATAAACTGGCAAACCCATGGTCTATAGGATAAGTACTCTCAAGGCCAGAGGTATGGAATGGAAAGCCAATCGGTAGGAAAGCTGATTCTGGATTATTTTAAATGGAAGACAGGAGATGAACTTTTCGCCGACCTGAAATGAAATCAATAAGTCATGCTCACATTTTATCAAAGACACGTCCATAGACGGAGCACATAGCACTCCGATAGAACTCAAATCCTGCCCTGAATGAAGCACATCAGAGACTGGGGATCTACAACTACCTTATCCAACAAAAGCCTGTTTTAAATCCCACGAAGCCGTAAAGCACAAGCACTCTACCAGAGAACTAGGACTAAGGACAGAACACATGGCGATAAAGGGTAAGGGAAAGGAAGGAAGAACTGGAAAACCGAAGAGTTAGATGGGGGATAAATTTCACCGGGGATGGTCGTAAAGTTACAGGCTTTTGTAAACATGAAATTTAAGTTCTGGACCACATGACGGCATATACCACTTGCTCTTTACTAGAGACTTGGGCCTATAGGTAAAACATCCGCTGCTAAAGGGAGAGGGTCGTAGAGATCGAGAACTGACGATCTATAAAACTGGCGACTGTTTACCGGGCATGGTCCGACGAGCAATGCACACTTTCTTGCACATAACCAGAAGTCATTTCGTCAAGTTTAAACTTTGATGCAAGGGTTAAGTGCAAGTACTATGGTTTTCCTTTTTAATGTTATTTTATTGTATTGCAATAGTTTTAATTAACTTATGCAAATAAACTTCAACTGTCAACTGTAGGAAAGTGCCCTTTTTGGCATGGTCACCCCCACTTTTTGCCTGGGATTTGATATGATTTCGACTTGAAGTGCACTGGGTTCCTGCTAACCAGATCCCAAGTTCCAGATCTCTTTCCCAAAACTGTACAATTGTTTACCCCATTGGCAATACCTTTGGTACTCCTTGTAAATCCCTAGTAAAAGGTACTCCTAGTACGTAGTCCTTAAGGGCTGCAGCACAAATTGTGCCATCCTAAAGGACCCCTCACCAAACACATACAGACAGCCACTGCAGGCTGTGTGTCTTGGTGCAGACAAAAGTGAAAACATGGCATGGCACACATCCCTGTGTGACATGCCCACAGACACTGCATGTAGTATAGGTAAGTCACCCCTACAGCAGGCCTTATGGCCCAAAGGCAGGGTGCACTATACTACATGTGACAAATCTGCCTTAGCAGATATGCCCTTGTGCTGGACAGCTCAATTGATGCCAGTACAAGTGAACAGGGAAGCCATTTTAAATACATGTGCTGGACACTGGTGAAAATGAGTGACCCAGCTGCATGATGGCTTCACTGAAAATAGGGATGTTTGGTATAAAAAGTATCAGAGTAATAAACCCACATTGATGCCAGTGTTGAATTTATTAATACATGAACACAGAGGGCTCCTTAGAGGTGCCCCTTGGAAATCTACTAGCTACTGGTGTGCTGACCGACTGGTTTTTGCCAGCCTGCCACCAGAGATGAGTTTCTGACACCCAGGATTGAGGGCCTTTGCTCTCAGAAGGCCAGAAACCAAGCCTGCTTGTACAGGGGATATTTTCACCCCATCCCACAGGATGACCAGCAGATTAGCATTCCAAGGCAGGAGAGCTTCAAAGAGGCCACAGTCTTTAGGTATGTGAATCTGGTTTCTCTTAGAGGAGAAGAAGCCGTCCCCATTTGTCCAGAACCCTTTGGCACCTGGAGAGGTGGAAAAATAAGCTAGTCAGATAGGCGTGTCCACCCTCAGGCCAGTACCACCCCGAAGGTAGGCTACCTGAAGTGGAGGGGACTTTTCAGTTAGCCATCTTGGTAATGGCAAATTTAGGATCTCTGCGACAGGGTTATGCCCACTTCTCACAGGAAGTGGGCATATGGGGGTGTAGTGACCCCGGGAGTAAGTAGCCCATTGGCCACTACCCTACACTCCCCTAACACCCCTAAATTCTGTATTTAGGGGAGCCCCTGGCACCAGAAAATCAGATCCTGATGGCCCACGAACAAGAAGGACATTGAAGAGCCACGGAAAGCAGAAGACTGCAGAAGAGCAACTGACGTGGCACCATCCCTGCTGGCCTGTCTGCTGTTCCCCATCGAACCTGAGCCAAAGACGTTTTGCCCTGTAGCTGAAGTGCCTCCAAAGCCTGGGAGGATGGCCTGCCTTCAATAAAGACTCAAGAACTCCCATGGAGTAGCAGAGCTGCTCCCCTGCCTCCTGCAGGCACCCCAAGAAGAACTGCAAGGACCCCGGATCCGCCAAAACCTGATGCCGCGAAAAACCACTGTACCAGAGCCGCCCAGCCCATGTCGAAGTAGGTTAATGGTGTCAGTGTGGTCCCCAAGCCCTCAAGAGACCAAGTTCACTTTGGGTTCACCCCTCTTGAACTCCCTGATGTCTCCTGCAGCCTCTGTTTGCAGGCCCCCTCAACAGCGATTGCTACTGGACAAAGCAACCCGACACCACAAAGACCCTCTGCACCCAGCCACCCCGGCCTAAGGGAAAGAGGACCACTGGTGTCCCCACATACCCTAGCATTGCAAGACTTGAACCCTCCTGTTGGTTCAACCCGACTGGCCTCCCAGTCAATACCTGCAGCCTCTGTTCACAAAGACCGATCCCCATTGACTAACTTTGGGCACCAATGCTGTATTGCACCACTGCACTCAGCCTTCCTAGTGCCGCTAGAGGTGACCTGCTGGTGCTGCCTTAAACCTTGCCCCATACTCACCTTAAGTCCCGGAGATTGGTCTTGTAAGTCACTGTACTGTACCTAAATACCGTACTTGTTTTTCCTCCCATAGGATAACATTGCAGCTTCTGAAAAAAGCACCTTTTAAAATGCAAAGTATTTCTCTTGCAAAACATACTGATCTGATTGCATTGATTCTGGTGCTTAAACATATAAAGATATGTGTTATTTTTATAAATTGGTGTGGACCTCCTTATTGATTTGTGTGCATCACTCATTGACTATTGTGTGTATTTGCAGATGTCTAACACTCCTCTGTGATAAGTCTAAGGCTGCTTATCCACACTACCCCCTAGAAGAGCACCTCGGGATTGCTAGAGCAAGCCCCTGTCCACTCATAAGGGAACCCATGGACTCTTTGTATGATACACCTCATTTTGGTATATCATATAAAGAGCCAGCTTCCTACACTATCCAATTGTACATTAATGACTCTAATGAATATAAAAAGGGGGGGGGGGCAACCATGAAGTAAGCATGTGTTGCAAAGGCCTGATTTGGGCAGGAATTGCCCTCTAATGCTTTCAAATTGTGAAAGTCTATCTTTGAGCTTATATATCAGTTTCTCAATGGACGCTACTTCGTGCATAACTTACAACCATGTCTTCAGGGGTGGGACCCTATCAGTCATGGTAGCCACTCCCATTGCAGCTGAGAGCCATCTGTTTTTCAAGTGTAGAGAGGTCCTCAAGGGATAATGTATCATGCAGAAGTGCCATTCTAGCTGTTAACTGCCAATGGTGGGGGAGCTTGAATTTACAGGGCATTTTATCCCATATTTGATGCCAGTAGGGGCATATGTTCGGGCAGTCCATAGATTGTGTGCAATATATTTCTGGGTCATGCATCTCCAGCATTTGCAATATAAAGTGAGTTTCACCTCACACAGTTTTGCCTGTGACCAATGCCTTTGATCGAAGACCTTAAAATAACTGTATTTTGTGTGAGATTACCCCAGCCTCTTGGTGTAGGTCATGAGTATGTCATCCCATTCAGTCTCCCGAAATTGCATTTTAAGGCACTTTTCTCACCATTGGCCTAAAACCTGAGATGTCGGTGAGAATTGGGCATTAACCGCTGAGGGGGGGGTATAAAGTCCAGAAGTGGGGCCTCTAAAGTCCTTTCAAGTGTATAGGTAGTAGGTTATAGGTGATTTTGCAAAAGGCGCATTAGAACGGTCCGAGACCACAGCCATTGCATATGATAACTGGAGTTATCACCAGTATTGTGTAGGTGAAAATCCGAATTCCTGGCACAGTATTTCAGAAGGTTTCAGGAAGTAATGGTCTATAAGGTCATCAAGTTGTGAGATCTTATGAGTCTTCCATAGGGACCAATTTAGTTCTTCCCGGCCTAAACGTTATGGCTGTGTTATGCCATATGGGCACTTTCGAGTGCAGATTTACATGTGATCTTATAAGTGCATGAGCCACCTGTGATGAATATCAAGGTCTGGAAATAACAGGGTTATAAAGTTTTGAAAGCTGTGGGTGGTTCATGTAATAGGGTGCTAAATCTCCCATGGTGTGGATATTCAATGCAGGACTTTCCATGATAACCCAGAGTCACTTTTTGCATTTTAAAAGGGAGCTAGCGTGAGATGATTGGTGGGCCAGCCAGTAAGTACCTATATGTGGTGGGTGTAGTCCCCCCTTCTGTGTAGTCACTTACAATTTAGGACTCTTGAGTCTCGTTTTGTCTCCAGCCCACAGAAACCCAGAAATCAATGACTCAAATTCCATCAGGGAGGACTTTGGACATTGTAGAGAGATCTTGGCAAAGAAGTAATAAAACCAAGGTGCCACATTCATTTTAATGATTTGCAGCCTATCCCAGAGAGACCTGACCACCTCTAGAGGTCCGCCCTTATAGCAGGCAGTAAAGGAGAGAAATTGTCTTGCATCATATGTTCCAGGCCCCAGTTAATATAATTACCAAGGTATTTCAATTTACAATCCAACCATCTAAAGGAAAAATCAACCAAAGAGACTTTTGTGGCAAGTGCAACAGGTGTTAAGGGGAGGGCCTTGCATTTAGATCATTTAATCTTATAACCGAAGAATGATGCAAAGTCTACCTTCGCGAGTTCGATACTGTCAGCAGGATATCATTCACATATTTGAATGCCTTTAATTTCTGTGGCTATCATTAACTCCCAGTCTGCTTATTACTCCGTATTGCAATCACCATGGGTTCCAAAGCAAGGAGAAATAACAGGGGTGACTGCAGACAACACTGCCTGGAACCCTGTAAATTAGAAAAAAGGGAGAGGTGTAACCTCCACATATGACCAATGCCATCGGGTTAGAGTTATTGCCTTTTCTAAATGTTAGAAAACTTTAACCAATGCCCATACGCTCTACATTTCTGAAGAGATAGCCCCCTTCTACCATATCAAAAGCCTTTTCGGCCTCAAGAGAGAAAAGTATTTTCTCATCCCTGTTGTCTCCTGATTAGCCAGAGAAAATAAAAGAGAGTGAGGAGGTGAGGAGGTGATTGGAAGAAGAACTTCCTGGCGCAAAGCCCCCCTGCATGGGCTGTATCAGGACGAGAATGAGTGATTTCAAACTATTCGCCAGGACTTTCGCTAAGATCTTTGGGCCCATATTTATGGGAAAGTAACACAGCGCAGTGCAACAAGTCACCTTGCTGTGCAGCACTGCATTACAGGGAAAGGGCAGGAATGTGCTTGATTTAAAGCAATATAGCCCATTCCTCTCCTTTCCACTGTGCTGGCGCACAATGAGCTGCCTAGTGCCAAAGTAGGCCTCCTTGCACCATGGTGCAAGGGGGCCTGCTTTGCATGCAGGATTGTTTTGTGCAGGAAGTGGCTCCTTCTTGCACAAAAACAATCCTGAGAGGCCTTTTCCTCTTTCTATGTATGCTGAAGAATGCAGGGCACATAGAAAGAGTAAAGAACGAGGAGAGATAAACATATTTGTCTTTGTTTTGTCTCTCCTGGGGAGGCGTATCTTTTTGGCACATTCCCAGGTTTACCTGTGCTTGTAAATGTGGAAATGCATCACAATCCATGGATAGTGCATGGGAACATCTTTTGAACACCCAAAGAAATGCCTCCCTGGCGCACAGTAATGCAACGCAACGATTTGCACTGCTATAAATTACTCAAGATTAATTAAGACATGCAGGGCCATGCAAGATGGGCTTGCGTGGATTCATAAATCTGTTTTTTGTGTCTCATTGCTCTTGAAGAGCGATGCAACAGGGCTCATAAATATGCCAATGGGTGTCTAAATTAAAGTGGAAAATAGGCCTATAGCTGGAACATTCTAATGGGTCCTTAGCGGACTTAAGAATGACCAACATTCTGACTCTGGTAAATTCATCTCGAAGACTACAGTGATCTAGGGAATCTTTAAAACCCAACACCAGTAATGGGACAATTAATGCTTTGGTTATTTAAAATAAAACTCAATAGGAAAGCCATCCTCTCCAGGTGCCTTACTAGTGGGCATACTACCAATAGCTTTGGCTATTTCTTCTTTTGATATGCCCCTCTCCAGCATATCAGCTTGCACCTTGGGTGGCATGAGAAGAAGTAGGCCCTCAAAAGGTCTGGGGCACTGGTAATGTCTGACGTATACAGAGTCTCGTAACAAGATTGTAACTCTTTCACGATCTCAGTTGGGTGTATTGCAAATAGCTGGTATCGGTCTTGCTGAACTATCCACCCACAATTGGGCTCCCAAAAGCCTAACCTCCTTTTCACTCCGTTCATAATGACATTGGTGAAGCTGAAAGATGGATTGTTCCACTTTCACTGTGCATAAGTCAATCAGTTCCATTTAGCACATCTGCATTTAATTCCAGGCTGCTTTACTCTTGACCAATCTGTGAACAATCATCATTCTAACCGCCTGAAAGACCTTGAATGAAAGGTTGCTGCCAGCCTTCTTGTATCACCACGACACACAGCCACGATGGACCCTGAGCTCTACAATATCCAGAACAGCGGTGGTCATGCTCTTGATCTCTTCTTTCAGATTTCTCCTTGCATGCCAAAGATAGCAATGCTCATGCTTTCTCAGCACAGTAGGGCAAACCCAAAGAGGCCAATCATGTATTGATACAAATTAAAACACCTTACTATGTTGTCTGTGAAAAGAGTAAACAGACAAAGGAGCAGCAAAGACACATCCGGGGAAGGAACAGCAGACAATACCAGTAAGGTGCATTCTTGTTTCAATACCAACCCACACATTAGGGCAACAGAAATACATAAGGACCCCCAACATGTGTACCCGACCACTCATGTCTATGCAAGTATGTTATATTAAACGCAGCAGGAAGTCAGGGGTCTCCGTCACCACATAGAGCATGGCATTTCCATGGAGGGTCAGTAGGCAGTCTTGCCAATCTGTGGCATAGACACAAAGGTGTGTATATTAAAGCTACCTATGGTGTAAAGGCATGTACACTAAAACTAACCATCAGCAGCCTCAGCCACCAGTCATGGCATGGCCTTGGTCTGGGGATGGCAGTCATCCTACTTATCTAGGCTGAATACAAGCTGGCTTTGGGTGAACCAACAGCTCAAGTAGAGTAGAGTACTCTTCTGGCGAGCATCCATATCACTAAATCATGCAGCATGCTTGTCATGGAACTTGAGACATATATGTCATGAGCAGGAAAACATATCAGAAATGCCAGAACTGATGACAACAGGAGCAGGGTGGCACAAGTTCACGGCACCAGGAGCGTTCAACCTTACCACTCAGTTGTGCTTCAATATCATATTAAAACCTGCTTACTGGTGAGGTAGACAGGACCTAGACTGTGTTGTTCTTGTTGAACGAAAGGCTCTAATGTGAGCGGAAAATGCCACAAATTGATTTAACATGAACTAACAACATGCTTTTTGACTTATTATTATTGGGGGTACTGATTCCCCCTGTAAAGTTACATATTATAAAATGTCTCCACATCGTCAGATCCGGAGAACAGGGGCTGCTTAACACGGCAATCTGAGTCTGGCTCCGGTAGCCCACAATATGCAGTCATATCCCCCCACCATCAAGGAATTAACACACGGTCCAGGATGCTTAAATAATGGTTTAATGTGGCTCGGTGTAGCCTCACTAACGCATTTCGGCAGCAGCCTTGTTCATGGGAGGGAAAAGAGGCTGAAGTAAGCATTTATATCAGTATGATCACCAACAGTAACAAAGGACTACAAATCCTGCTTAGTTCAGATAAGTGTCCGAGAGTGGCCTGGCCTCTTGAAGCACTCCCTTCCATTAA
This sequence comes from Calotriton arnoldi, assembly GCA_963921515.1. NCBI lineage: Eukaryota > Metazoa > Chordata > Amphibia > Caudata > Salamandridae > Calotriton > Calotriton arnoldi. The sequence goes on from CAWUFW010012920.1 coordinate 244,324, forward strand.
CAAAGGAAAACAACCAATGCGGCAATTATGACCAGTGCCTTTGCCATTTTTTACCATGTGTGTGCTTTACCATGCAGCTCACACACATATGCGCACACACACACCCCAACACACACACTCACACGCACACACACTTAAGGGTTATGGGGTGGTAGGGGTATAGAGTGGTAGGGGGATTTTTAGGTCTTAGGGGTGGATACGGGTATTGGACTGTAAGGCTATTTTTAGGGTTTAGGAGTGGGTAAGGGCATTAAGTGAAATGGGTATTTTGGGGGTTTAGGGGTGGGTAAGGCTATTGGGTGAAAAGGGTATTTTTGGAGTTGAGGGTTGGGTAAGGGTATTGGGTGGTAAGGGCATTTTTAGGGTTTAGGAGTGAGTAAGGGTATTCGGTTATAAGGGATTTTTTAGGGTTTAGGAGTGGGTGAGGGTATTAGGTAGAAGGAATATTTTTAGGGTTTAGGGGTGGGTAAGGGTATTGGGTTGTAAGAGTATTATTAGGGTTAAGGGGTGGGTAAGGGTATTGGGTTGTAAGGATGTTTTAGGGTTTTGGAGTGGGTAGGGATAGCGTGGTAAAGGAACATGTATAGCAAATGTGTAGCTGTATGCATTGTAAAAAATGCGTGGTAAAGGCATGCATTGTAAAAGCATGCTTTGTAACGTCGTACAGCCATTAAGAAGCAACTAAGCAGTGTCTCACTAGGCGGAGGCGCTATCGAGTTCAGAACATCGGACCTTAAAAAATAATGCAAAATATTTAGGAACCTTCTATTCTGAATAAGAAAAGGTGTCGCTTTTTCCCTGCAGCGAGAATCAGTGACCTGAGTTCTTCACCATAGTAGGCAGCTATCAGTGTGTTTGCAAATATGAGTATTGGGATCAACCTGGTAGCCTGTTTCAACATATCTGTCCATTGTTTCTATATACAAGTACCTCCATTCTGCCACAGGTGTCGAAGGTCATATTTCAAATCACTAGGTGCAAGTCACAGATATTGTAGTTAAAGGAAGAGTGAACGGCCCAGAGATCCTGATACTGGATAGGAATCCCTAACATAAGAGGAGGAACTTTGCTCAAGGCTCTGGACCTTTACAGCCTTGAATAAATAGTTGTAGGAGGGTTGTGAGCAGGTGTTCCTCCTTTCCAGTGTAATGTTCGTATCAAAAGGATAATTCCTTGCTTAAAATCAACACAAAAAACAGGTTGGTTTGAGTAAAAAAGATTCTTTTTATTCACCACATTGTTATGTCCGTTTCACTCATTTGTGATTTTTCATAAAGTGAAGTGTGAGGAAAATGAACAGCCGACACGTGTTTCGCCCTATGTGGCAAGTAGGGCCAGGGCTTTCTCAAGGCTAGTCGTTACAGTCCAAGATCATAGTATCAACAATTGGTCTGTGCATTTTCAAGTTTATAGTAGAACAATGTATTAAGCATCAAATTTTTGTCAAATGTTTAAGGAGAAAGGTTCTCGTAGTGTCCTCGGGTAAATCCTTGACATATCGAGGATTTACCTGAGGACACTACGAGAACCTTTCTCCTTAAACATTTGACAAAAATTTGATGCTTAATACATTGTTCTACTATAAACTTGAAAATGCACAGACCAATTGTTGATACTATGATCTTGGACTGTAACGACTAGCCTTGAGAAGCCCTGGCCTAGCCACATGGCGAAACACGTGTCGGCTGTTCATTTTCCTCACACTTCACTTTATGAAAAATCACAAATGAGTGAACGGACATAACAATGTGGTGAATAAAAGAATCTTTTTACTCAAACCAACCTGGTTTTTGTGTTGATTTTAAGCAAGGAATTATCCTTTTGATACGAACATTACACTGGAAAGGAGGAACACCTGCTCACAACCCCTCCTGCAAGTCACAGATATTATTCATGTTTGTTCTTGGGTGTACACGTTAATTTTTAATTAACTAAACTTCTACTTTTATATAGTGTATCAGCTCTTTCTGTAGTAGCGGTACCATTTAAATCAGGTGCCAATATTACCTGTCCCTGTGAGAAATCTGAAGCAAGTGTGAAACCTATTTGATTGCTTGTGCATGTGAAACCTATTTGATTGCTTAAATGGTTCAGGAGTTTGCCTGTTTGAATGGCCCTTTCTGCAGATTAGGCCACAGACGTTATTTCTGCAGTGAGTCTGCTTTTACAAGGGATTTCTCTTCACGTTTTGGCCTTTGCACATTTTCCCCAAAAATACAACCTCAAATATCCATACTACTTGCTATGTTCTTGGCGTAGGCTAGAATATATAACTTGTTATCTGGGGTGGGTTAACTTTGAGTCTAGGGCAAAATACCTAATCTTCCAGTTGTATATCAATGAAAACAATTGAAGACTGTGTATCCTGACCTCTATGGGGGTTTGCAAAACGTAACTGTGTTCACTGGGACAAAGTGATACTAAACCAATACTAATTTGCTTCCACTACAAACAGTTCTCTGTATGATGGTGGGAGCCTGGCCTTTAGGGATGAAATGTTGCTTAATCTAAATGAATATCACAACCTGTGAGAATCCCTTTTCCCCCCAAATGTGGGTTACTAGTGACACTATTGAGTCTCTGCCCCAACACTACATTCGCTACTATGGTACCCTTCTATGTTGCAGGGTACAATCATCCTTCATTCACCCACTCAACCTTATGTCCTACCTGTGCACAGTCGTCAGTCAGCAACAGGGCTCTTGGAGACAATGGTGCATGTAAGATCCTGTTACACTATTCAGAAGCCTAATCTACTTCTCAGAAGCAGTATTTCTCTATCACACTTGAAGCAGGGTGGGATGCAGTTCGCACCAATGTTACACTCCCCACGATTCTCAGAATATGAGGACCAATCAGGATTGAATGTTCTCCGATAAAGAAAAACCCTGCGTCTTCTCGGCAATAGCACAAAGAAAGCTTACAGCTGCATGACCTTCAGGAGATATCAAAGGATGATACATCTTGGTCAGCCTGTCCCCAGCACAGGTGTAGAAAACTCAGGGGCATATTAGCAAGGGCAGTATCGCCACTTTAGCGGCACTTCTTGCCGATAAAGCGGCAATATTTTTATCGCCCTATTAGCAAGCTGTCGCTAACAGCTGTTAGCGACAGCTTAATGGCGATAGCGGCCGTTTTGTTGCCGCTTTGCATGTCAGCGATAATTATCGCTAATGACATGCAAAGTTGGCGTTCCCAACTAAAAGCGACTGCAAACAGTCACAAACACAACTTCCCCCTATTACCAATGCCCGCGGAGCGATAAAAAAAGTTGCACTAACCACGAATATCGCTGGAATTTAATACCTGATAAAAACTTGACTTAACCATCTTGTCAATGGGAGGTGGATTGTAAGGTTAAGTCCTCACCTGCCTTTTAGCGAGCTTTTCATTAGCGCAGTGAATTTATCGCTGGATTTCTCGCGCTATTGCTGGGTTTCGCCGCTATCGCTGGATTTTTTATCGCCTTGGAGATAAGCGTTGATAATAACGCGTTATCTCCGCGATGAAATCCAGCGATAGCCGGCGATAAAAAAAACAGCGCTAAGCGCGCTTTGCGATAATTATCGCAAATCCTTGGTAATATGCCCCTCAGTGTTCAACTTTCAGTGAAACTCCCAAGTGTAAAATAATTCTCACAGAAACTAGAAGGTAGAGATAGTTAGGATGTAGTTTCCATACGAAGAGCTTTTTTTCATTTGCCAATAACTTTGGTGTCTCTTGATGAATCCTTGAGAATTTTTCAAAACTAGTATGACGCTCACTCCAGTGGCTGTCTTGAAAGTTTCATAGTGATCCGTCAAGCGGGGGCCGAGAAAACGAGGGGAGGCCCTAAAACTCATTTTCTCCATGTTAAGCAAAATAAAGCATTGTGACAGAGCATCACCAGAATGAGTGATATACTGGTTTCAGCATGAATCAGGATCCTATTCCTGTTTAGTGCTTTGCAGGAAGTGCTATTGTAGATGTTTTTCCTGCAGTAAGGCCTCCACAGGAGAGTCTGACAGGACAGTCAGTCTTGCCACCCTGCTTAGTTCTTTGCCAGTCTCCCAACCTCGCACTGAACCTTTCTCCTAAGAGAAACTTACTCACCAGCGTCTAGATTTTTCTGTGATGTGACAGGCACAGATTTCAAGGCTGGGTCACATAATCATTGAAGCACTGAAAGACTAGCATATTCATACACCATAGCATCAGGCACTAAGCAGCACACAACAGTGAATGAAAACAACAAAAATTATAATAAGTGAAAGATTATCTTTGTTTCTACTACCACCACAAAACACTCTTGTCTTTGACTCCTCTATTATAGTAGCACATGAAATGAAATGAAGAATTTATATAATGAAATGAAATTAAGAATTTATATAGCGCTACATATACCCGGAGGTGTCTAGGCGCTTAGATGAGCATAACAGCAGAGGTGACACAGTAGTGGTGCACTAGTATTGTCGTATAGTTCCTATATTACCCATACAGGACCTGCGCGTTCGGATAACATAAACTATGGGTTTGGTGGCAGACTAACTCTGAGCACCCCCACCGAGAATGTTAGCCTGTTTGCATAAGCTAGCTCACAGTGCCACTAGTGTCTCCTCTTATCGGGGAGAGAATAGTTTCTGGCAACCTTAGAACATGACAATCCTGATCCCTCAGGATCGTGGAAACAATGTACTACTTTTCGCTCAGTCTCTCGTGCTCACTTATCTCGTCTCAGAGATACACAGAATAAACAGCCTGGGCGTTTCAATAAAAGGTTTATTGAACATGTTATTCTCGTGTAGAATATATGAGCTGCAACAACCATTAGACAGTAGCAGAGATATATGATTAGCAGTACTATGAATATAAATGGATAGTACAATTCTACCATCTTGCACTACGCATGAATAAATACATGAATATAAAATGCAGTGATGAAAGAAAGCGCGTACTCCTACGATGCCTATCTAGATGTACCTAAGTGTACCTAGCATGTGAGTAGGTGTGAAGTCAAGAGTCCCTCTAAGATTTAGTCGCACCCCATTACCTAAAGTGAGAATGTAGGAGCCCCTCTTGGTCTCGAGCTGGACACCCCGCGAGGGATGTTCAGACCACTGTCAGCTGGAGCGTCTGCATGCAGGAGCCTCAGCATCTCTGGTCAGTGTGTCGGCCTGGAAGTCTTGGTTCCCTCTGACTAATACTAGCAAGAGGTGCTATATTTATACAGAAAGTATGTAGGGCTCCTTTGTCCCTTGTTGCTTGTATTAGCCATTGTTGGATTTGAGGATGACGTATGGGATGAACCATGTACGTAGATGTGGGGAGGAAGGTGGTCCATTCATACTGTGTGAGTCTATTGATGGAGTTATAGGACTCTATTGTTCAGGAGACACCCTCCTTCTGCACCCAGGACTAGAACTACGTAAAGGTTCAATCCTAAAAAGGCTCGTTACAGTGTAGTGTAGGGGAGGTAATGTAGGTGAAGGGGTATGATGTTACCTATATGAAACATAACACCCACTCCTCTTCCGAACAGTCAACAATTAACTAAATGCTAGTGGACTATTCTCTTTACTAGACAGTAGTGCATAGAACATTTTTAAATGAGCTCTGTTAAAATCTTGTTTTAAAATTATCTTAAAAATAGCTTTAAAATAATGGAAAAATTAAACAAATTTACTACGAAATTTAGTTATTTGGAATTGTCATTTAAGCTACAGTCCTAATTGAGTTCGTTTACACAAGTTGAATGTCTACAAGCGTCAAAAGGCCATGCTTTTCAGCGAGAAAGTGTTAATTTTTAGGAAGTGTTCCAAATTTAGTTAATTTTAGAGAAAATGAAAAATCTGAATTCTTTCCCAGCACACGATGAGCCAATTACAGATTAAATGTCCTGGCTGGGAGACGCAACATCATCGCTGCTTGCTGCTGCAGGGGACGGTCCTTGTAACACCTCACAGAGTACGTCAATAGAGCACAGATGATATTCAGTAATGCCAATAGCTGGTGTAGAGGCAGCCGGTGCTGTAGTCGATACCTCGGTGCTAGTGGTGGAGCTAAAGCTTACCCCAGTTGTAAAAGGAACCTGCGGATTCTCAAGGAATGCAGTTATCAAGATGGGAATACGCTGGGGACATTGCCTAACATGGGCCCTCAAGGGTTCCAGCCTGGTATTCAAGTCCGCAGGTGTGTCCGTCGCAAGTGTCAGACAGAGGTCCAACACGCATTCTTCACCGCAAAACAGGCATCGAAGAACAGGTAGGTTGCAGTCCATCCAGACTGGTCTAAACGATAGGAACCAAGAGGTGCTTAGTTCCCTCAGGCGAGGTGTGCCCAGATTTTGTACCATGCGTTCAGGGTATTTCCGCTCCAGGAGCGCTTTTGCCATCTCGTTGGTAATTGGGCCGTCCATTGCGTAGTAGGTAAATGCCAATTAGGACTCCCGCTATTGATAGCAGGATCAGAGGTAGACCTCCAAAAATGCTTCCAAATACACAGTGTATAAAGTTCGGGATAACTCCGAGGATTGTCTGAAAGGTGCTAAGAAGTCCTGACCCTATGGTCTTAAATAGGTGTACAATACCACTTGTATCAGACATATTAAATATACGACCCACCATTTCTGTGAATTGAATGGGGCAGTTTGTACGCATAAGTGCCTGTATCTCAGTCGAGGTCCTTGCGATTTGAAGATCAAAGGTCTCTCGAGCGGAGGTTAAGGGTACGGTCTGCTGTAAAAGCATGGCTTTCAGTCTGCTCAAAGTATCAAATTGTATAAAGGAAACATTCAATGAAGGCCATAACGAAGCCTCCCTGACTGTACTTGTTGGGAGAAACAATACTTACATACAGCAAGTAACCCTGGAGTTTACAGTGACCAGATAGGCAATGCCCGGAAGCATACCACAGCAACCTTGATCGTTCAGCATCAAGTAACTCCCATTTGAGAGCAGCTCGAATACCGGTTTGATCAAGGCAGCTGGAGTCCCTTTCATGTGGCAGGACAAGTTTGCTATTGAACCATTACACGCTCCGTGCAATGTAATGTCCCGGCACATGAGGGAACTGCTCAAAGCGCTGTTGCAGTTTGTACCACTTAGAAACACTTCTCGATCCCCACTCCGGCATCGAAATCTATACGGAAAATCCCAGGATTCCCTAATGTATTCCTTACCCAGTCTTTCATATTTGCCCGCCTGCCTTTGTTCAAGGCAATATTGAAACTGAAAAGTAGTGACCGGTAGAGTTATGTGGCCATGGATCGGCCATTCAGAATACGGAGCTTCCGCTACTGTAAATGGTAGTCGGTCCAGTTTTTCAAAACGCAACATTGTATATTTAGCTCCCCTTTGTGCCATTTCAACCTGTTTATCTGTTAGATTATATTCAGAAAACAGAGACGTACTGTTTATAAAACGCCACGGCACAAACCCTGCGCGCAAAGATAGCCAATCAAGGCACAACTTCCCAACACTGTAGGATGTCACTACCCCTGGATGTTCTCTTTGTACATAATGTGGGTCTGGCCTGTGGATACTGTACCCTTCGGTAATACCCAAGAATCGTTTATGACATATGTTTGTGTCTACAGGCCAAACCACCCATTTTTCCCAATTTGGGGCTGATCTATTGTACTTTAAAATGTCATCTACTGTTGCCCCTTCCTGTGAAGTCGAATTTTGCCACCCTCCCATCTGTGATGGTGTTGGAAATCGAGGTGTGTTCAGGTCCTTGACCTAGGCTAATCCAAGACAGTTTCGTTTAGAAATATCATCTGCTGTGGAATGAGGCATGCTCTAAATAGTGCTTCTGTTCCCTGGACTTGCCAGTCCCTAGAACCCCAGACTGATTTTAAGTCTATTGTGTCCTTCCATAGGTCAAAACCCTGTTCAGGCAGTTGGGCCATAAAGGAAGCAGAGTAAATCTGTTTGGTGTTTGTCAACATAATTTTCAGTGCTGATGTTGGTGTAACCTTATAATAATATGAGGCCGGATCAGTGGTGTTAAAAGCTGAAAAATATGAAAATTTCTGTGCAAATGTATGCAAACTACCTTTTGGTGGTGTAGGGCAATATTCCCACTGATGGTACTCAAACACATGTCTAGGTGAAATAGATTTGTGCAGAAAATGATGACCATAATGTTGGCAACAGTACAAAGTGTCATAGTCTGAATTACTTTCTAACATTTCAGTGTTCAGAAATGCAGCAGTTTTTTCTAAATCAGACAACATGTTATTAACAGTTTCAGAGTCCCAATCATGAGAAAATGTACTGGAGGTAATGATATCACTTAATGAAATTTTAAATAAATGAGAAATTTTTAAAAGTTCAGTCGGACCGAATATTTCGAAATCAACTTTGTCCCAAACTATACCGTCCGGTATAAGAACCTTTGTGATGTTCATTGATTTGATAGCAAGTCTCTCTGTTCACGATGAGACGATTGATGTGGTTTTAAAATCAAATTAACTTTCGGGGCTGTAGAGCTTTGCTGAAGATATCGTCCATTATTAAGCATGCTAAAAGTTATTACTAAGCCTAGCCAGAAAAGGAAAAATAGAATCCCAGAAATTACCCAAAGTTCAATCCAAGGCGATACCAGGTAAGTCTATTTAAGAAAGTTCACAAAGTCTTTGGCTTGCTGTTTACGTGATTTTTGGGCTGGCGTCGTTTCCGGTTCACTTGGATCCAAAGAAAATGTATCAAAGTTCATGAAGTAGCCAGAAGCAGTTCGATCAATTGTAGGAATTGCATCGGGATTTGTTGAAATCTCATTTTGCTCTCGTCGAGGCATGTTGACGTAGACATCTGTATTTGGTCTGATTGCAACCTGAGTGTTGTTCTGAGTTTCATTTTGTAGATGAACATCGGGTTCAAGGCGGAACGAGTTCCATAGCATTGTTGCTTTGTCCTTCATTCCTCACAGGAGGCTCTTCAAACGTGATGAGTCTTTCTGTTTGAACTTCTTGGATTGTAGCAAGAGGAGGGCGTCTGCTACTGTGGAGTCCACGAGGCCTACTGTTCAGTATCGGCCACATAGTGTGGTTTGATTAAGTCGATTGAGACAAATCTTTTCTCCTTTTTCCCGGCAAGAGGCGGCAAAAGAACAGTTCGTGTTCCTTGAATTGCTAGGACAGGTACAGGCTTTCTGTATGATGGTCCAAATTCTTTTTTGTCCGCTATTTTCTCTCTGACCAGATCCACGATTTTTGGGATCCAGACAGGTCTTGCCGAGTTTGCCTTGACTTCCCCAGTGGCGGTCTGTTTCTGGACAACGTTGCTTTGTTGTGTCCTGGATTCATTTAGATCCTGTAAAACAGCCAAACGATCATGGATATCAAATGGTTTTTCATCCGCCACTGTGCCTTCTTACTGAAGATCAGCTACCCACATTCACGTCCCAAATAGGACCTCATATGGAGTGACACCCCCTAGAGAATTTCTTGGCTGGTTGTTAAGTGCTCTTTGTACCCCATAAAGGTGACTGACCCAACTACCACCCTTACCTAATACCCTAGCTGTTAAAGATTGCTTTAAGTCCTGGTTTTTACTCTCCACAACCGGATTTCCCTCAGGATGGTACGGAGAGGAGTACCGCAGTGCAATGCCCATACTTTTCATGGCCTCTTTGTAAGCCCGAGAGCTAAACGCCGGACCACAGTCAGAATGTAACGTGCCAACTGCGTATGTCCCGATAAAGACTCGCAAATCTTTTATAACAGTTCGAGCGTCAGCCAAGCATTGAGGCCAAACCCATAGGAATCTTGAGCAGGAATCCACTGCAATCATGATATACATGTAAGCCCCATCAGATTGTAAGGGGCCGCAGTGGTCCAAATACACACATGCGAGAGGTTTGTCAGATATTAGTAACGGTGTCTGCGCCTGGCGTGTTCTGGTGGAGCCTTTCATCTGTTGACAGATGTCGCATTTCAAGACATAGTCCTTAGTTTGCTTTGTTAGACTGGGCCACACATAGCGCTGTTTCAACAATGAAATAGTCGCTGTAACGCCTGTGTGTGCAGAGCCCAAACCCTCGTGTGCTGCTAGTATTAAACCTTGTCTACGATCTATATTTGGTATTACTCTGTCCCCCACTTCAGGAATCTGAGCATATGGAATGTTGTTTGCATCTAACTTGTAGGAGTACTTGAGTGGAAATTTCTTTGGTACTGCTCCGCTGTTTTTGCTTGAAGCAATGACAGCGACCATAATCTCACCGTCTATTCTCGTTTTTGAAAGAGTGATTGCAGCTACGGAAGCCGTTCGCACAGCCCCCTTTGCGGCTTCGTCAGCCAATGAATTCCCTTCAACGTGAACGCCATCACGCTGATGACTCAGTGTGTGTATCACGTGAGCCCTTGGTAGGTCGTTTTTCAACTGCACTACCTGTTCCCATAGCATTTTATGCTTAATTGTGCCACCTTTTGTATCTTTAAAACTGTTTAGTTCCCAATTATGTAAATGCACATTGTATGACTGCACACAGTAAAAGGAATCACACACAATTAGTGTGGGGAATTCGTGATCCGTATTCACAAGTGCCAGTATCAGTGCTTTTAGCTCTGCCAACTGAGCCGTGCAGTCTCCTAGAGATTGCGTTTTGGTGCAACTAGGATGGAACTTTCCATCTCACATGCGACCTTTAACGATTGCACATGCTGCGCTGTATTGTTGCTTACTCCCTATGGCCGGTTGAGCAGCTCCATCAGTGTAAATAATATACTCATACTGATCTAGAGGCAAAATTTCATTTGGTAGAGGATATTCTTGTTAGTTTTGCAGAAATGCTTGTGTTTTTAGACTTGGATCAAATCTGTATTCAATGTCCGTTGCAGTAAGAGAATTAGCCCATTGTATCCACCTCGGATGTAAAGCGTTTGCATTCGGAATGCTAGCCTTTGTAACAGCTTCTAAAGCTGGTACCGGGGTTACGACAATTATGCGTTTCCCCTGAGCCAGTGCTCTTTCTCTTGCTACAGCGGTCTGAACTGCTGTCAGGATTTTTTCTGTTGAAGTAAAACGCATTTCTGCGTTTGTGTACAGGTGTGATTTGTATGCGATCGGTACTGTTTCACCTTCATTGAAGGTTAAGTAGGTGTACCCTCTTTGACCCGCTATTACACGGATCACCAAGTTGTGTGCATTTACGCGTATCTGTAAGTGTTTGGAAGCAATCATGTCTTCTTGTAATGAACGTAAGATGTTTGAATGTTCCTGTGTCCAATGTCTGACTGAAAAGTCTGGTTTTATTAAATCGTAGAAAGGTTTTACTTTTTCTGCGTAATCTAAAATGTATACTCTGCCGAAATTTAGGAATCCCAGTATTGATTGTAGATTTTTTAATGATTTTGGTGGTTGGAGCAGTGCACACTTTTCTAAAAGGTTAGCTGCCAGGCTTTTCCCTTCACTTAAAAGCTCGTATCCTAAAAACAGGACATTGAGGTGGGCTATTTTAGATTTCTTAAAATTAAATTTGTAGCCCTCAGAGGCGAATCACATGATAATGGTGCTCACCCTGGTCAAGTGCTTTTTTAACTCATCGTCCATCAGATAAATATCATCCACATAGGACAATGCTTCCTCATCAAAATTTTGGAGTAACTCTGTTACTCTTGCTGAGAAGACCCCTGGGCTGTTCTTATACCCCTGGGGGAGATGACAAAATTGCCGCTGGGACCCCAACGCTGAGAATGCGGTCAAATATCTGCTTTCAGGCGCTATATTTTGGCAGAAAAATCCATTTGAGATATCAAGTGTAGTTTTGTATTTTTTCCGCACAATGTTATTCATTAATGCGGCACTGTGTGCATTTTGGACAGCGAATGTCTTTGTGCATGAGTTTAAACGTCTGTAATCTAAGACTAGACGATATGTGTTGTCCAGTTTTGATACAGGAAACAAAGGGTTGTTCATTGGTGAGGTGCATGTTTAAATCACCCCTTGGTAATCAAGTTGATCTAAGATCTCCCTGACCTGTTTTTTAGCTTCTTGCTTTATTGGGTATTGCCTCTGAGCATTTGGTGAAACTTTTAACGGGATCACGTGGTGGGCTGAATCCTCATCCCAACCAGCATGATTTTTGTACAATGCTGGAGCTAGGGCAATCGCCCACTCCTGTGCATATGCATGTTTAAGATGTATGGGAACGTGGTCGGAGAATGATGGAAAAATTACAGTTTCTCCCCTGGGGCACTCCATAATGAATGTTGGCGGCCAATCTTGTTCTGCTAATAGGATGTCATAACCAGATGACAGATTTTCCCAAAAGAGACCTTTAACTTTTTCCTGGGCTTGTCCCCCTCCATTTGGAGTGTTATTTCGTGTAACTTATGTGGGATGCTCACCCTGATGTCTGGTGTTTCCACTGTGATGTAATCATTCAAGTCCGCTGTCACCAGAAATTCCTTCAGGTTCTGGTGAGCTATTGTTACTTCTGCCACACTGTCTAGCATCGTCAGAGCCCATTCCCCGTTCAAAAGCTGTGTCCTCAGAATCCTGGGCATGTCTGATCTTTATGCCTGCAACTTTCTTCTTCTTAAACTGTGGTTTTGATTTTGGTTTGTCTTCTTTTTTTGAAGTATAGTCTTGAGCGTGTTGCTTGTCTCTGGACTTCGTACGCTCTTCTTTGTGTTCTGACCGTCCTTCTCTCTCTGAGGTTTTCGTCGAGCCCTGAAAGGAACGAGAGGAACGTGTATCAGTATCCTGATACCTGTCAGGTTTCCTAATATTATCCCTATTCCTGAGGTTATACCTCTTTTCAGAGGGCTCCTGTGGAGGAGATCTACCTCTGGATTGAGATCTGTTTTTAAAATGTTGTTGTTTTTTATTATCCCACTTCTTTTTAGAAGAAGCAGGTGTCTGCTTGGTAGGGTCCTTTTCAGGATTGCCCATCAGTTGTGGTTTTAATGCTTTCCCACCCAAACATTCACTGCCTAATTCTGCATATGCAGTTTCAATTATTTTGGGTAGTTTGTGTTGCTGATCCAACGGACTGAACTCCCTTAGGCGTTGGCGGATTGCCACTGAAGCTGCTTCCCCTTTAATATTAGCTAGTAATATGGCTGATACCTGGTCATAGTTATTTAATAACTTCATCCCTAAGTTCAGGGCAGGTTCTGCTCCGTACTCGTTTTGTATTTGTCTCAATACATCAGGTACCACTGCTAATGAATTAAGTTCTGGTATATATGGCAGCAAAGACTGTACCCCAAGAGGTGCAGTCCTCTACTTGTGGTGTTATCCCCATGGGCAAGCAGATTTTTAGCATTCTGTGTTTTTCAACCAGGGTAGTATTCAGGAATACTGCCTCGAGCTGAGTATTTTCTGAGCTACCCAGAATGGCATTTGTTCACGTTTCGTGGGCATCTTGCCCATTACTGCGTGTAATGCTTGTGGTGTAATTTTAGTTGCTGTACCCTGAATTTGAGTTCCATTTGTTGCAACTGATGTTGGTTGGACTGTGAAAGTCCTCATGACATACTGTGTCAGGTTTCTGTAGATTTTAATTAAGTCCTTGTGTTGTAAGAGTAAGTCTGCCTGTGGCAATGTGTCAATGTCAGGATGTGGTGTGTCGGCTGCTAATATTGGCCATGTTGCACCGTCTCCTCCGAGCGGACCTAATCTTACTCTGTTTCTTATATGGGGTAGGGCGCCTTTAACCCAGTATAGGTGTTCCTGGTAAGTAAGTGGAATTTCTATGTCCTCACAAGGACCATATTCCTGTGGTGCATCTCCTTCTATATAGTAGTGAAATGTCTGTGTTATTGCATTTGCTGCTGGGAATGTAACCCACGAATAAAATATCTCTGTTTTGTTTAATCTGTGTGCCTCAATAACGAACGCTACTAAGCCACCCCTAGGTGCTAAACCATATTCCAATAGTTTCAGGATGATAGTGCGTCTGAATTTGTGTGCAATTTGTATTGCATTCGCATCTTCTTCCTCGTCTGAGTGGTGTCTAGCCACCACCGGGTTATCTTCCTCAGTCATTTTGTAAAAGGAGAAGTTTTGTTCAAGGGAACTAAGATACGGTGTTATGCACAATTTTTGGAACCAAATGTCCTTCAAGCTTGATTAACCAACAGCCAATAAATAGGATATCTCACCTATTCAGCTGTGGCGGAGTTTGGTGCCCACCCACTCCAGACGTATCTGGTGTTTTGTGAGTAGGGGTCTCTGAGAATAGCACGACTGAACTACTCAGATTCTACTGTTAAATAAGAGCCCAACCATCGTTGGTGGTGCCATGTCGTGTAGTTCCTATATTACCCATACAGCACCTGCGCGTCCGGATAACATAAACTGTGGGTTTGGTGGCAGACTAACTCTGAGCACTCCCTCCTTGAATGTTAGCCTGTTTGCATAAGCTAGCTCACAGTGCCACTAGTGTCTCCTCTTATCGGGGAGAGAATAGTTTCTGGCAACCTTAGAACATGACAACCCTGATCCCTCAGGATCGTTGAAACAATGTACTACTTTTCGCTCAGTCTCTCGTGCTCACTTATCTCGTCTCAGAGATACACAGAATAAACAGCCTGGGCGTTTCAATAAAAGGTTTATTGAACAGTTGTTATTCTCGTGTAGAATATATGAGCTGCAACAACCATTAGACAGTAGCAGAGATATATGATTAGCAGTACTATGAATATAAATGGATAGTACAGTTCTACCATCTTGCACTACACATGAATAAATACATGAATATAAAATGCAGTGATAAAAGAAAGCGCATACTCCTACGATGCCTATCTAGATGTACCTAAGTGTACCTAGCATGTGAGTAGGTGTGAAGCCAAGAATCCCTCTAGGATTTAGTCGAACCCCATTACCTGAAGTGAGAATGTAGGAGCCCCTCTTGGTCTCGAGCTGGACACCCCGTGAGGGATGTTCAGATTACTGTCAGCTGGAGCATCTGCATGCAGGAGCCTCAGCGTCTCTGGTCAGTGTGTCGGCCTGGAAGTCTCTGTTCCCTCTGATTAATACTAGCAAGAGGTGCTATATTTATACAGAAAGTATCTAGGGATCCTTTGTCCCTTTTTGCTTGTATTAACCATTGTTGGATTTGAGGATGACGTATGGGATGAACCGTGTACGTAGATGTGGGGAGGAAGGTGGTGTAGCCCCAGCCTGGTTTCTAAGAACCCTTATGAATATCCATTCATACTGTGTGAGTCTATTGATGGAGTTATAGGACTCTATTGTTCAGGAGACACCCTCCTTCTGCACCCAGGACTAGAACTAGGTAAAGGTTCAATCCTAAAAAGGCTTGTTACAGTGTAGTGTAGGGGAGGTAATGTAGGTGAAGGGGTATGATGTTACCCAGGCGTATATTAGGGTACCTATATGAAACATAACAATATAGCCATGTTTTTAAATGCTTCCTGAATTTAAGCAGATTAGATTCTTTTTTTAAGGAAATAGGCAAAGAATTCCAAAGTTTAGCAGTGGTATAGACAAAGCTTTTACCTACCCATTTTGCTCTGTGTACATTGGGGATTATGAGTTTGCCACTGTTTAATGATCTACGTGATCTAGCCGGAATATAGGGTTTGAAAAACTGCGACAATTGTGATGGGCCAAGGCCGTGTCTGGCTTTAAACGCAATACATAACGCATTGAAATGAATGCGTTTACTGATGGGCAACCAGTGAAGCTCTGTGAGAGCCCTGGAGACTGAGTCATAGCGAGAGATTCCAAACAGGACTCTAGCTGCCACGTTCTGGGTCATCTGAAGTTTATGTAAGCTGCGCTTGCTTGCACTGGTGAAAAGGGCGTTTCAATAATCCAACCTGGATGCAATTAGCGCTGTAACCACTGTTTTTTCTTAACTCAAATGGAATAAACGGTAATACTTTTCTCAAAAGTTTGAGAATAAAAAAACAAGCTGCTGTGGTGTAATTGATCTGTGTTTCGAAGGACAGCTTAGTGTCGAAAAAGACTCTAAGATTTTTTACTTTGTTTGCAGGTGTCGGAAGAGGACCCATATGATTCGGCCACCAGCTGTCTGACCAGATTAAGGATGGGTTGCCAAAGAGCATAACTTCTGTTTTTGATGAATTGAGCTTTAAACAGTTATCCTGCATCCAGATTCCTATGTGGTTCATACAGTCTTTAAAGCAGGATGCAGTATTGGTGGAAGAGCTGTTAACTGACACTATTATCTGCGTGTCATCCGCATAAGACACCAGGGAGAAGCCAAAGCTTCTAATTAACTTAGCCAGGGGGGTGATATACAGGTTAAAAAGGGTAGGGCTCAATGATGAACCCCGAGGGACTCCACATGGGAGTGAGAAGGCAAGGGAAATAAATGCATTGTGAGCCACCATTTGTGATCTGTTGGTCAGATAGGAGCTGAGCAAGCAAAGCGCTTTATCCCTGATTCCCAGCAAGGTGAGACGCTCAACCAACACATCGTGGTTGACCATGACAAATGCCGCTGAGAGGTCCAGCAGGATAAGGGCGGCACTCCCCCCTCTATCAAGAGTTTGCCCGAGCTCTTCCGTGGCAGTAACTAGCGCTAATTTGGTGCTATGATGGGCCCAAAAACCATATTGGGAATGGTCCAGGATAGCCCCAACCTGAAGGAAAGTGGATAGTTCTTCATTTAGAAATCTTTCCATAATCTTAGCTGGAAACGGTAGCCTAGAGATGGGTCTGTAACTAGAGGGGTCCTTAGGATCCATACTGGGTTTCTTTAGAAGTGGCAATATGGAGGCTTTTTTCCATTCCGAGGGGAAGTGCCCTGAAGAGATCATGAGATTGAAAATAGGACAAAGTACAGAGGCAATGATCTCGGGGACCAGATGAAGAATTTTTGGTGGGCATGGGTCGAGGGGAGACCCTGATTTTACTAAAAGGATTCATTTAGTAATCTGGTCAATCGTGATTAGCGGGAAGGCTGAGAGTGAAGAAATGGGGGTACTATCTGCTTTAGAATGAAAACTGAAACTATCACCCAAGTTATTATGGAGTGTTGCTGATTGGTTAGAATGGGGTACAAATGTGTTGAAGACTTGTCCAACCTTTTGTTGGAAAGAGTCTGCTATCTTATTGCAGAATTGTTGGCTACTTTCCTGATCTATTGAGTCTGGAAGCTTAGATCGTTTTTTTAACTGTGGAAAAGAGTCTATTAGAGCATCCCTTGGCTGCCTCAATTTTTTCCTTAAAATAATCTGATTTTGCCTTCAGGATAAGGTTTTTATATGTTTGGTTAGCTAGTTTGTAATCAGATTTGGTCTGAACATCGCTTTCTAGCCTCCATTTCCGTTCTAGTTTTCTGCATATTTGTTTTTGTATTTTTAGGGACTCATTAAACCATGGTTCAGATGGAGATTGCCTGACTGATCTCCGCGAGGTTGGAGGAGCCAACTGCTGACCTGCGGTGATCAAGCAGGAATGATAGCGCCTCACTGCCTCATCCAGATCTGTAGGCGGAAGCGCATCCAGCTCTGCAGGGGGAGGCTGTAGAGAGAGGGTAAGCAATTTGTTAAGCTCCTCTCCCTTTACTTTATTCCAGGGTTGAAAGCTAGAGACTTTCTTAGATAAATTATTAAACCTTTTGGGTGGCTGAACGATTTCAAACATAACTGCCTTATGGTCAGACCATATAAGTGGCACTACTCTATTCCAAACTAGATTGGGATGGTCCGAAAAAATCCCGTTCAGGCAGTGCTCAACCGAGTGTGTGGCCTCCTTGACCAGCTGACTGAGCCCTACACTGGCCATGTGGTCGATGAGGGCTTCAGTGTCCCTGTCAGCATTGTTTTCAAGGTGAAAGTTGAAATCACCCAATATTGTGAAGTTAGACTGTTCAGGCTTGTTCTCCAGAAGCTGACCTATAGAATTTAAGAAGCTAGACTTGGCTATAGGTGGACGATAGAGTAACGTGCCATTAAAAGTGTTCTGACTGTCAAACCCGATTTTAAAGATGGCTGCTTCGCACTCTGAGTAGTCTGCAATTGGTTTAAACCAAATGATGAAGCCACTTCTGGCTATAAGTGCTATTCTTCCTCCCGTTTTTCCAATTCTGTTTTTTCTATGGATTTTATAACCCTTGGGGAGAGACCCTAGGAGGTTGGGTTCGGAGGAGGGATCTGCCCAAGTTTCCGTAATGAAGGCTATATCTATTACATGCTCCTCCAAGAAGTCATGGAATGACAGAGCATTTTTTCTAAGAGATCTAGTATTAAGGAGCGTACAGCAAATTTTACTCTGTCTTTGGACTGGAGTTCTTTGGATGAAATTCCATTGTCTCGCTAAAGATAGCGGGAGAGAGTGTGCCACAATGGAACAATGGGAACAGTGTTTTTTTGCAGAAATCGATTGAAGGTCAAAGGGAGCGCCTGGGCAAAAATAGCCTGTGGATCTAAGCTTAGCAAGGCTTCCTTTGAGTTCTGGCATCTAGAGCTGCCGGAGTCATCTGATTTAAAACCGGCATAATGACTGGCGCTGTATGCGGTCCGTGCGCAGACGGGCTTGCCTTTGGCGCGCTGGCGGTGCACCCGCTGCGCGCGTCCGCTGTGCATCTGCTGCAGCATGCGCCTAAAATAGGCAGAAAGCCGCCAAGGCTGGTCCGCCAACTTCCGTGACCGGAAGTGAGTGCTGAGACAAAGTCCTGCCCTACGCACAATCGGCACAAACAGCTGCGGCGGACCAGGGCCTGGACTGGTAATGGAAGAAGAAGAAATGGGGTCAGGTGGAACACATAAGTACCAGTTGTTTAAAAATAAACAGTGTAAAAGAAATCAGTCATTAGTTAGTGCAACCGAGCGATCCTTTCATCTAGGGATAAAAACATGAGAAACACTTTAAAACTAAATAAGCTCTAGCGCTTGCCTCTACTAGCGCTTTCGTCCGCTGTGGCTGGCTACATTGCTGCGCGTCGGCTGCAGCATGCGCCTAAAATAGGCAGAGAGCCGCGAAGGCTGGTCCGCCAACTTCCGTGACCGGAAGTGAGTGCTGAGACAAAGTCCCGCCCTCCGCACAATATATTAGTCACCATCACTATCTTTAGTGAAGCAGCAGGTGTTTACCACCTTGTGTCTATCCATGATTGTGCTGCTCAGAGTCCTACTGATTTAAAAGAAAAAAAATATTATTGATCTTTTGTTTACTATATCTTTTTGCATTTGTTACCTATAGTATCTCTCTTCCCTACAAACAGAACAGGAAATGTCTGGCAGCTAATTAGGGACCAGTCTTCCACGCAGATGAATGTGCCTATTTAACCCTATCTGGGAAGTTGAAGACAAAGACTACATTCCTTCAATGAAATGTAGATGCAACATTAGCCAACTTAGGGGCATATTTATGAGCCACTTGTGCCCCGGTAGCATCACTAGGAAACTACAAAATCATATTTATGAGGTCATTCAAAGCCACTTTGGGCGGCTTTGAATGGCCCTTAGATATAGAGCAAGGTAAGGCAGTGCAAATCACTACGCTGCCTTACTCTGCGTTAGGGAGGTGTTCCATGGGTGTTACCGGTGGGCGTTTCCATGCAACACCCATGGATTTTGAACCTTTCCTCTGATATACAAAACCATGTAAACCTAAGGATGCGCCAAAACCTTACGCCTCCCCAAGGGAGGCGCAACGAGGAGAAATAACTTCTGCAGCACACATAGAAAGAGGAAAAAGCCTCCCAGGAGTGTTTTTGTGCAGGAAGGTGCCCCTTCCTGCACAAAAACAACCCTTCCGACAACACAGGCACCCTTGCACAATGGAGCAAGGGTGCCTGTGTTGGCACTATGCTGCTGAAATGGCGCCAGCTCAGGGGGGAAAAATACGGTGCATTCCTGCCCTTTTACTTTGACGTAGGGCAGCGTAGCAAGGTGACTTGCTGCGCTGGCCTACGCCAAATCCCATAAATGAGGCCCTTAGTCTTTGGCACGTGTCTACTACCGAGGATAAGGAAGAAGTGAATGGTATCCCCAGGCAGAGGAAATGCCTGTGTAATTTTAAACCAGGAGAAACGTTGTTGCACTTTATTTGATTTAAATTTTTTATTTAATTGTGCAACCACGCAAACTTTATCTCGTATCATTCAGCTATGATTTCGGAGAAGAAAAGTCAATAACGCTCCATTTTACTAATTTGATTTGAGCATTTAAAAGAAGCATATATGATGCTTTGTTCCAAATCAAGAGGGAAGATCGCACAAAATAACTAGAAGAACTCCTTGTTTTAATTTGAAAGAATCTGACATTTGTGACTGTTGTAAAAAGAGTTATGATACGGTTGTAGGGTTGTAAGTCTCCTGTTATTGTGTAAAGGTTTTATAATTACTTGTTAAAATGACAAATTGACCAGTAAAAAAGTATTTCTGCCAAACTACAGTCGAATTCAACCAGCGAGCAGGCTAATAGGTTTTGCTTTTGTATTTTTCTGACACACAAACATCGATGCAAACATGGGGATTTATCCGAGTGCAAGTACACGGTTAACGCCACCTCATGTGTTGTCAAGGGACAGAGGGGCATATTAGCAAGACCGGCGATAATGGGCTTGCTAATATGTGTTATAGAATTCCGATAGAAGCCCAGGTTAGATGTCCTGCACATCTAACCTGGGCTTCTATTGGAATTCTATAACGCATATTAGCAAGCCCATTATCGCCGTTTTAGCGGCAGTTTCCTGCCGCTAAAGCGGCGATAATTTTATCGCCGGTCTTGCTAATATGCCCTAGAATAACTTAGGGGCATATTAGCAAGACCCACGTTAAAATTATCGCCGTTTTAGCGGCAGGAAACTGCCGCTAAAGCGGCGATAATGGAGCTGCTAATATGCGTTATAAAATTCAATAGAAGCCCAGGTTAGATGTCCTGCACATCTAACATGGGCTTCTATTGGAATTCTATAACGCATATTAGCAAGCCCATTATCGCCGTTTTAGCGGCAGTTTCCTGCCGCTAAAGCGGCGATAATTTTAACGTGGGTCTTGCTAATATGCCCCTTAGGTCTCTAAAATGTAACAACATGAGTGCCACTGCCATTGATGAGGTTGCAGAAGGAAAGCCATCCCCATATGTAGATAGAGAAGGCATATAGGCATCCATGTATGGTAAACAAATAAAAGGGTTATCTGGAGGCCCAGCAGGATTAACCCAGACGTTTCCTAAATGAGGGAACCTCTACTCTCCACAATCTGTGTGCCGTCAGAAATAAAGTGAAATGTAATTAAAAATGAAGACAAACACTTAACCACCAACCTAGTTGGCATGCTTCCTCATTGTGTTGTCTTATCTGTCCGACAGTTTTTTAGGGAGGCAAACAGGATTCCTGAAGGTTCAAGGAGTGCTTTTATTAGAAATGATGAGTTTCAATGGGTTATGAGAAGAGGGATCCTGGAAAAGAAATATAAATCCCTTTCGATTAACCAGTGATTTCTTTTTATTGAAGGTTTCTAGAGAGATATTACAAACAGAAAAAGTAGGGATATAGGGCATAACTATTGTTGTCGCTTTTCGCTGGTCGACATGCTTCAACCAGTAAGTGTGGCTTCCTAAAGCGTCCGGAGCTTTATTCCGGAATGGGATCCTTACTGCAGTCACTCATACAGGCCATGCACGCACACAACTCCATGCATGGTGCATTTAATACTCGCTGTATTACTCAAGAGTTCCTGTGGGGATATTATAAAGCATATGTGACACACAGACAAATATGACGTGATGCATACAATGGAGCTCACTTTAGTCCATGTGTAGGCCATTTGCCATAACCAAGATAAAGGCTCAATAGACAGAGCAAGATGGAAAGTTCACTTTTTTGAACAGCAAATGCATGCATCAGGGAGATGGTGGTAGTCTCAAAACACACACACACATCGTATACTGATATATATATATATATATATATATATATATATATATATATATATATATATATATATATATATATATATATACAAAAGAACTCCTCCAAGCTGAAGAAGCAAAGGCCACACGAAGGAACAGGATGGAAGCTCTTTAATAGACTGCACGGGCATAATGCATTTCGGCCTTGGCGGCCTTCGTCAGATGCCGCTCCTCCCAGAATTCTCTGCCACTCCCGTTTAAATATGTCCAGCACTTTTCCTAATGGTGGAAATGTTGCTCCACCCCCAACCATGTGATCGTGCATCAACTGGCTGCTCATCAGAACTACCAGTCCCAGAATTCTTCATTCCTGGTAAGTGCTACGTGGGGATTTAATTGTTGAGTCTATGTGGATTGGGCAACGTGCAGGGTAAACCACAGTGTGGCCAAATAATTAAGTCCCGGTCGGTGCAATGTCTCAGAGCTCCCTCGAGTCCCCTCAACGCTCCAGCCCCCAAATTCGAGCGTCCGCCGGGCAGGGGTAGGGAAAACAATGCACCCGACCCTTCGTGAAGTCACAATCTGCATCGCAGCCGCCATTTCTTGGCTTGACTTGTGGGGAGGGCCTGGGCCATACCAATACCTTGGCAAGAAAACAAAGCTGCTCACACAGCGAACCAGTGATGCCCAGGCCTACTTGCGAAGCTGGGCCTCTGTTGACGTGTCTCTGGTTGACACGTGAAATATCCAAAAGAACTCCTCCAAGCTGAAGAAGCAAAGGCCAAACGAAGGAACAGGATGGAAGCTCTTTAATAGACTGCACGGGCATAATGCATTTCGGCCTTGGCGGCCTTCGTCAGATGCCGCTCCTCCCAGAATTCTCTGCCATATATATCCTTCTCTCCTGAGGCCTCGATAGACCGTAAGTCCATTAAAATATCGGTGCATGTCCAAGGGAGGCTTTCCTGCTCCTTATTTAAATCACCAATTCTAGACTCAGCCGAGTCTTCGAAAATGACATGCACTCTCGATGGGTTACGAAATCATCATAGATTTAATGCAAATTCATTCGATGCTTCTAGGCATCATACACCATGGAAAAACCCATTTTCGAAGACTTGGCTGAGTCAAGAAGTGGTGATTTATATATATATATATATATATATATATATATATATATATATATATATATATAACACTCTAACGTTTGGCAGTAATTGATTTGTAACAAACGGAACCGAATTCAAATGCGATTTTCTTTTCATTTATTTTGTATGTTAGCCATGACACGTTTCAGCCGACACAGCGACCTTGCTCACAAAGTGTTTCACCTTCTGCTCAATGGCCCTTACATGTTCAGCTTCCTCCTCACATTCGCGCACTGTAGCGGCTGACATCTCTCTTGCTTTGTGTATTAAATGACTGTCAATATGGTATCAGTTGATGACAGTTTGTAATCGCCCCCACACCTGTGCAGAGTTGCTGACCTGGGATCTTCACTATGCGCTGTCCGTCCGGTTAACCGCTCACCGCATTCCGATCCTCCAGAAAGTTCAGTCCTGGTTTTCCAGCACAGGGGGCCTGCAGCTCCTTTCTGCTTCGCTTCGGACTGCAGCGCGGTGCACGGTAAGTCTTTCTTTGACTGAGGCTGCTGGTCCTTTGGTGGGTGGTCAGCTCGCAAGTACAGCCTCCCCACTAATATCATTCTAACGTTTGGCAGTAATTGATTTGTAACAAACGAAGCCGACTTCAAATGCGATTTTCTTTTCATTTATTTTGTATGTTAGCCATGACGTGTTTCAGCCGACACGGCGGCCTTGATCACACAGAGTTTCACCTTCTGCTCAATGGTAACCCCGGGCGGAGACCTCCGCTCCGCCCGCGGAGTGTGCGAAGATTTGCCTTCTCCGAGTTCCACGGAGAACGCGGAGAAGGCAAATCTCTGCACACTCGCAGCGGAGCGGAGGTGGCCAGCCCCCGCCTCCACCCCCCTATTATAACAAGTAATTAAACAGTAATAAAAAATAAATTTAAAACCACTAACCTGTACTGTGGCGTCCCCGGGCTGCCCTCCTCCTCTTCCTCGCCGTCTCGCTAATCCTTGTGAAAACTGCGCATGCGTGCGCGCCCGCGCATTTCTCACAAGAAAACCCCGGGGCTTGTTGAAGAAAAGGCGTGGGGGCTCCTACCCCTCCACGCTGCCCCGGGGACCGTCACCTCCCCGGGACTTTTATATATTTAGGGCGGGGGTCCTCACAGGCCCCCCCAAGCCACGGGGACCGCCACCTCCCCGGGGCTTGTTGAAAAAAATGCATGGGGGGGTCCTTCCCCCCACGCTGCCTGGGGGACTGCCACCTTCTCGTGACTACTTGTAAATACTAAGTGTGGGGGGGCTCGAGCCTGCCCACACTGCCCCGGTGACCACCACCTCCCCAGGGCTATATTCAAGTTGGGAGGGGGGCCGCACAGCCCCCCTCCAGGAGCCTTTCAAGGTCCTGGGGACCACCACCCCCAGGGCCAGCTCCAGCAATGTCCCAGGGTGCCCACCCCTGGGACATTGCAGTTTGCAATGGCAGGATGGGAGCACTGCTCCCGAACTGTCATTGCAAACTTCTGCTTCGCTTCATGGAAGGGAGAGCAGGAAAACTGCTCTCGCTTCCATGAAGCGAAGCAGAAATACTTTTGGGCAAAGGGAGCTGCATGTCAGCAGCTCCCTCTGCCCAAAAGCAGTGTCGGCTCCTGCAGGAGGCAGGGAGCCGGCAGGGACCGTGAGGGCATTGGGGCTCCCCTGCGGTCCCCAACGTGAGGCCAGGCTCCAGGGGGTGGGGTCCCCGGGGCCAAAAGTAGGCAAGGGAAGGGGGTTCCCCTCCAGTAAAGTTTAAAAAAAGAGACATGGGGTCCCCAGGGCTGGAAAAGCCTCAGCAGGGGGGGCCGCGTGGCCCCCTTCCCGTTTAAATAAAAACATGGCTCAGGCCCTCAAGGATGGGGACCCCAGGGCCCAAAAAATATTAAGAGAATTGGGGCCACACAGCCCCCCTTCTAAAAAGAAAAAAGAAAAGAGAAGCCGGCATCTCGCTGGGGGCCACGCCCCTCCCTGCACCACTCTGCAAACGTGCCTCCTGGCGCGTTCTGTGTTGGGGGATTAAGTCCCCTTGAAACCTAAGGGTCCTTAGGGGCCAACTAGCCCACCAGGTACCTCCAGTAAGCCCCATAGAGTGGGATTGCTGAGAGGTGGTCTGACGTCACGCCCATTTATACACCACTCTGCAAACGCGCCTCTTGGTGCACTGCTGGTGGGGCGATGAGGTCCTCTTGTGTCCTGAGGACCTCAGGACTAAAGTGGGCTTCATCCCCCGAGCAGCAGTGCACCAAGAGGCGCGTTTGCAGAGTGGTGTAAAAAGGGGGTGCGGCCTCGGACCACTCTAAGCAATCCAGCTGTGTGGGGCTTACTAGAGATAACAGGAGGGCTAGTTGGCCCCCAGGGGCCCTCAGGAGGCAAGGGGACTTCATCCCCCAAACAAGAGCGCGCTAGGAGGTGCATTTGCAGAGTGGTGGAGAAAGGGGGCGTGGCCTGTGTCCACCTTTCAGCAATCCCACTATCTGGTGCTTACTGGTGGTATCAGGTAGGCTAATTGGCCCCTACGGCCCCCCAGCAGCCAAGGGGACTTTAATCCTCCAAGAGCGCGCCATGAGGCGCGTTTGCAGAGTGGTGAGCAAAGGGGGCGTGGCCTGCTATGAGAACTTAGCAATCCTGCTGTGTGGGACTTACTGGAGGTAATAGGAGGGATAGTTGGCCCCCAAAGATGTCCTTGGGGGCCAACTACCCCTCCTGTTACCTCCAGTAAGACCCACACAGTGGAATTGCTAAGGGGTCTTCGGAGGCCACCCCCGCCTTTCTCCACCACTCTGCAAACGCACCTCCTGACGCGCTCTTGGAGGGAGATTGAAGTCTCCGCTGCTGAGGGTCCGTAGGGGCCAACTAGCCTACCTGATACCTCCAGTAAGCCCCAGATAGTGGGATTGCTGAAAGGTGGACACAGGCCATGCCCCCTTTCTCCACCACTCTGCAAACGCGCCTCCTGGCGAGCTCTTGGGCGGGGGATGAAGTCCCCTTGCCTCCTGAGTGCCCTTGGGGGCCAACTAGCCCTCCTGTTATCTCTAGTTGGGGAATGAAGTCCACTTTACTCCTGAGGGACTTTGGGGGCCAAGAAGTCCTCCTGGTATCTCCTGTAAGTCCTACGCAGCGGAATTCCTGAGCACTGGTCGGAGGCCCAGCACCCTTTGTCCACCACTCTGCAAACGCGACTACTAGCTAAAGAAGCATGTGCAATGTAATAGGTTTCGCATTTGCAAGAGTTTGAGCTATTAGCGTTGTAAATGTAAAAAAAATTTACTACGTTTTTTAGAGTAGAGTGGATGTACGTTGTGTGGAGTGGAATTATGTGGTATGTTGTGCAGTGAAATTATGTGGATAGAAAGTATCTGGTATTTAGTGTATAGGAATTATGTAGAGTGGGATTATGTGTTATGGAGAGTAAATATGTGGTATGGTAGTCTGTGTTGTGGAGAGGTAATCTCATGTTCAGTCTTCCTCGTTTCCATAGAAGCTAAACTATAAACTCAATGACACAAAAAAAAGAAGGAACCACTGAGGAGCACTTCTGGACCTAGTCAGAGGTATGAGCAGGGCCACTGGAATTATGCGACTGTTTGGCTGCACCGACTTTTTCACAATTATACATTTTCCGCATTTGCCACATAATCCATCATCTGCTGCATAATCTGCAGATTTGAACAAAAAAAACCTTGTTTCTAGCTCAAACGGCTCAAACGTTACCAAAAATGCAGCAACAAGTGTTACAGCGTGGTGGAAGGCCCTTTGCAAACCTAGAATGGTCACCTGTTACTCATTGCTAAATGTGGGTGTTAAATTGGTACTAATGGTGTGCAAACCAATCTTGCTTCTTTCTGAGCCTCTCTTTCCTCTTTCTGCATTACTGTTGCTTCTTTCTGCACCTTTCTTTCTTTTTCTGCACTTCTCTTGCCTCTTTCTGCACATCTCTTCTACTTTCTGTACCTCTCTTGCCTCTTTCTGCACCTCTGTTGCCTCTTTCTGCACCTCACTTGCTTCTTTCTGCACCCCTCTTGCCTCTTTCTGCACCCTTCTTCCTTCTTTCTGCACCTCTCTTGCCTCTTTCTGCACCCCTGTTCCCTTTTTCTGCACCTCTCCTTCCTGTTTCTGCACCTCTCTTGCCTCTTTCTGCAACTCTCTTGCCTCTCTCTGCACCTCTGTTGGTTCTTTCTCCACTTCTCTTGCCTCTTCCTGCACCCCTCTTGCCTCTTCCTGCACCTCTGTTGGTTCTTTATGCACTGCTCTTGCTTCTTTCTGTACCTCTCTTGCAAATTTTTGCACCCCTCTTGCCTCTTTCTGCACACCTCCTCCCTCTTTCCGCACATCTCTTGCCTCTGTTTGCACCCCTCTTGCCTCTTTCTCCACCTCTT
This sequence comes from Calotriton arnoldi, assembly GCA_963921515.1. Taxonomy (NCBI): domain Eukaryota; kingdom Metazoa; phylum Chordata; class Amphibia; order Caudata; family Salamandridae; genus Calotriton; species Calotriton arnoldi. The sequence goes on from CAWUFW010012920.1 coordinate 271,610, forward strand.
TTGCTTCTTTCTGCACTACTCCTGCCTCTTTCTGCACCCCTCTTGCCTCTTTCTGCACCTCTGTTGGTTCTTTCTGCATTGCTCTTGCTTCTTTCTGCAACTCTCTTGCAAATTTCTGCACCCCTCTTGCCTCTTTCTGTACCCCTCTTCCCTGTTTCTGCACCTCTCTTGCCTCTGTCTGCACGCCTGTTCCCTCTTTCTGCACCTCTTTTGCCTGTTTCTGCAACTCTCTTGCTTCTTTCTGAACTTCTCTCGCCTCTTTCTGCACTCAAATGGAAAGTGCAGGCTGTCAAGTTTAAAGGTCTGCGTGCTCTCGTGACTGAGGTATATGTCTACTTGTACATTTATTCTTACATGTGTTATGCATCTGAAGATGGTGGCTTAAAAAGCGGGTAACTTCTCCTATAGGTGGTCAAATCTTCTCAGTTCTTCCATTCGGTTGCACAGGCAATCATGTCTTATGTATATATGTGTTATAGAGCCCCTCAAATATACTATTGAATACCTATGTGCCCCGTATTGTGAGCAGAAAGAAATGTATACACCTTTTTGTACACAAATTTACAGAGTATGCTGTTTGAAACACAGGTATTCAAGTATTTGTATGTTTATTTTCATTTAACATGTCACTAGGTAAAAGCATAGACACGCATGCATACCTTCACAAACTTGGTCAGACTTGCAACAGTGATATGCTTAGGATTGCTGTTTTATATTTGGTAGGCCTAACATTCTGAGCAGTCGATTAATAGTGAACCTTCAAGAGAAAAGTGAGGTTTAAGACATCTTGGGAGAAGGATTAGTGATTAGGCTACTTTGTATGAGTCTGTTGTAAGGTACAGTCAAAGTAGGCCTCTTTCTGCACCTCTGTTGGTTCTTTCTGCACATCTCTTGCATCTTTCTGCACCTTTCTACATCTTTCTGGACATCTGTTGCCTCTTTCTGCATTTCTCTTGCTTCTTTCTGCCCCTTTCTTCCTCTTTCTGCACATGTCCTACCTATGTTGGCATAGTTAGAAATTAGCATTAAAAAAACATTAGAAATTCACTGAAAAAACCCAGAGGTTTCAGGGACGTTATAGTTAGGAATTAGCATTTTAAAAACCTTATAAATTCACTGAAAAATCCAGAGGTTTCAGGGACGTTATAATTAGGAGTTAGCATTTAAAAACCTTAGAAATTCACTGAAAAAATCACAGGTTTCAGGGTCGTTATAGTTAGGCTGACATTTCACTTGTACAGAACCAGAGAAATTCAGCCGTTGTAGTTAGCTGAGCTAACTATAACTCGCGCCCCTGCAATGCACGCTGCCTGGGGGACTGCCACCTTCTCGCGACTACTTGTAAATACTAAGTGTGGGGGGCTCGAGCCCGCCCACACTGCCCCGGTGACCACCACCTCCCGGGGCATACTTTATTGTAATATAGGGGGTCCATTGCGGACCCCCGGGGACCACCACCCCCCCAGGGCTATGTTCAAGTTGGGAGGGGGGCCGCATAGCCCCCCTCCAGGAGCCTTTCAAGGTCCTGGGGACCACCACCCCCAGGGCCAGCTCCAGCAATGTCCCAGGGTGCCCACCCCTGGGGCATTGCAGTTTGCAATGGCAGGATGGGAGCACTGCTCCCGAACTGTCATTGCAAACTTCTGCTTCGCTTCATGGAAGGGAGAGCAGGAAAACTGCTCTCGCTTCCATGAAGCGAAGCAGAAATACTTTTGGGCAAAGGGAGCTGCATGTCAGCAGCTCCCTCTGCCCAAAAGCAGTGTCGGCTCCTGCAGGAGGCAGGGAGCCGGCAGGGACCGTGGGGGCATTGGGGCCCCTGCGGTCCCCAACGTGAGGCCAGGCTCCAGGGGGTGGGGTCCCCGGGGCCAAAAGTAGGCAAAGAAAGGGGTTCCCCTCCCGTAAAGTTTAAAAAAAGAGACATGGGGTCCCCAGGGCCAGAAAAGCCTCAGCAGGGGGGGCCGCGTGGCCCCCTTCCCGTTTAAATAAAAAAATGGCTCAGGCCCTCAAGGATGGGGTCCCCAGGGCCCAAAAATTATTAAGAGAATTGGGGCCACACAGCCCCCCTTCTAAAAAGAAAAAAGAAAAGAGAAGCCGGCATCTCGCTGTGGGCCATGCCCCCTCCCTGCACCACTCTGCAAACGTGCCTCCTGGCGCGTTCTGTGTTGGGGGATTAAGTCCCCTTGAAACCTAAGGGTCCTTAGGGGCCAACTAGCCCACCAGGTACCTCCAGTAAGCCCCATAGAGTGGGATTGCTGAGAGGTGGTCTGACGCCACGCCCATTTATACACCACTCTGCAAACGCGCCTCTTGGTGCACTGCTGGTGGGGCGATGAGGTCCTCTTGTGTCCTGAGGACCTCAGGACTAAAGTGGACTTTATCCCCCGAGCAGCAGTGCACCAAGAGGCGCGTTTGCAGAGTGGTGTATAAAGGGGCACGACCTCGGACCACTCTAAGCAATCCAGCTGTGTGGGGCTTACTAGAGATAACAGGAGGGCTAGTTGGCCCCAGGGGCCCTCAGGAGGCAAGGGGACTTCATCCCCCAAACAAGAGCGCGCTAGGAGGTGCATTTGCTTCTTTCTGCACCTTTCTACATCTTTCTGGACATCTGTTGCCTCTTTCTGCATTTCTCTTGCTTCTTTCTGCCCCTTTCTTCCTCTTTCTGCACATGTCCTACCTATGTTGGCATAGTTAGAAATTAGCATTAAAAAAACATTAGAAATTCACTGAAAAAACCCAGAGGTTTCAGGGACGTTATAGTTAGGAATTAGCATTTTAAAAACCTTATAAATTCACTGAAAAATCCAGAGGTTTCAGGGACGTTATAATTAGGAGTTAGCATTTAAAAAACCTTAGAAATTCACTGAAAAAATCACAGGTTTCAGGGTCGTTATAGTTAGGCTGACATTTCACTTGTACAGAACCAGAGAAATTCAGCCGTTGTAGTTAGCTGAGCTAACTATAACTCGCGCCCCTGCAATGCACGCTGCCTGGGGGACTGCCACCTTCTCGCGACTACTTGTAAATACTAAGTGTGGGGGGGCTCGAGCCCGCCCACACTGCCCCGGTGACCACCACCTCCCCGGGGCATACTTTATTGTAATATAGGGGGGTCCATTGTGGACCCCCGGGGACCACCACCTCCCCAGGGCTATGTTCAAGTTGGGAGGGGGGCCGCCTAGCCCCCCTCCAGGAGCCTTTCAAGGTCCTGGGGACCACCACCCCCAGGGCCAGCGCCAGCAATGTCCCAGGGTGCCCACCCCTGGGGCATTGCAGTTTGCAATGGCAGGATGGGAGCACTGCTCCCGAACTGTCATTGCAAACTTCTGCTTCGCTTCATGGAAGGGAGAGCAGGAAAACTGCTCTCGCTTCCATGAAGCGAAGCAGAAATACTTTTGGGCAAAGGGAGCTGCATGTCAGCAGCTCCCTCTGCCCAAAAGCAGTGTTGGCTCCTGCAGGAGGCAGGGAGCCGGCAGGGACAGTGGGGGCATTGGGGCTCCCCTGCGGTCCCCAACGTGAGGCCAGGCTCCAGGGGGTGGGGTCCCCGGGGCCAAAAGTAGGCAAGGAAAGGGGTTCCCCTCCCGTAAAGTTTAAAAAAAGAGACATGGGGTCCCCAGGGCCAGAAAAGCCTCAGCAGGGGGCCGCGTGGCCCCTTCCCGTTTAAATAAAAAAATGGCTCAGGCCCTCAAGGATGGGGTCCCCAGGGCCCAAAAATTATTAAGAGAATTGGGGCCACACAGCCCCCCTTCTAAAAAGAAAAAAGAAAAGAGAAGCCGGCATCTCGCTGTGGGCCATGCCCCCTCCCTGCACCACTCTGCAAACGTGCCTCCTGGCGCGTTCTGTGTTGGGGGATTAAGTCCCCTTGAAACCTAAGGGTCCTTAGGGGCCAACTAGCCCACAAGGTACCTCCAGTAAGCCCCATAGAGTGGGATTGCTGAGAGGTGGTCTGACGCCACGCCCATTTATACACCACTCTGCAAACGCGCCTCTTGGTGCACTGCTGGTGGGGCGATGAGGTCCTCTTGTGTCCTGAGGACCTCAGGACTAAAGTGGACTTTATCCCCCGAGCAGCAGTGCACCAAGAGGCGCGTTTGCAGAGTGGTGTATAAAGGGGGCGCGGCCTCGGACCACTCTAAGCAATCCAGCTGTGTGGGGCTTACTAGAGATAACAGGAGGGCTAGTTGGCCCCCAGGGGCCCTCAGGAGGCAAGGGGACTTCATCCCCCAAACAAGAGCGCGCTAGGAGGTGCATTTGCAGAGTGGTGGAGAAAGGGGGCGTGGCCTGTGTTCACCTTTCAGCAATCCCACTATCTGGTGCTTACTGGTGGTATCAGGTAGGCTAATTGGCCCCTACGGCGCCCCAGCAGCAAAGGGGACTTTAATCCTCCAAGAGCGCGCCAGGAGGCGCATTTGCAGAGTGGTGAGCAAAGGGGCCGTGGCCTGCTATGAGAACTTAGCAATCCTGCTGTGTGGGACTTACTGGAGGTAATAGGAGGGATAGTTGGCCCCCAAAGATGTCCTTGGGGGCCAACTACCCCTCCTGTTACCTCCAGTAAGACCCACACAGTGGAATTGCTAAGGGGTCTTCGGAGGCCACCCCCGCCTTTCTCCACCACTCTGCAAACGCACCTCCTGTCGCGCTCTTGGAGGGAGATTGACGTCTCCTTTGCTGCTGAGGGTCCGTAGGGGCCAACTAGCCTACCTGATACCTCCAGTAAGCCCCAGATAGTGGGATTGCTGAAAGGTGGACACAGGCCACACCCCCTTTCTCCACCACTCTGCAAACGCGCCTCCTGGTGAGCTCTTGGGTGGGGGATGAAGTCCCCTTGCCTCCTGAGTGCCCTTGGGGGCCAACTAGCCCTCCTGTTATCTCTAGTTGGGGAATGAAGTCCACTTTACTCCTGAGGGACTTTGGGGGCCAAGAAGTCCTCCTGGTATCTCCTGTAAGTCCTACGCAGCGGAATTCCTGAGCACTGGTCGGAGGCCCAGCACCCTTTGTCCACCACTCTGCAAACGCGACTACTAGCTAAAGAAGCATGTGCAATGTAATAGGTTTCGCATTTGCAATAGTTATAGCTATTAGCGTTGTAAATGTAAAAAAATGTTACTACATTTTTTAGAGTAGAGTGGATGTACGTTGTGTGGAGTGGAATTATGTGGTATGTTGTGCAGTGAAATTATGTGGATAGAAAGTATCTGGTATTTAGTGTATTGGAATTATGTAGAGTGGGATTATGTGTTATGGAGAGTAAATATGTAGTATGGTAGTCTGTGTTGTGGAGAGGTCATCTCATGTTCAGTCTTCCTCGTTTCCATAGAAGCTAAACTATAAACTCAATGACACAAAAAAAAGAAGGAACCACTGAGGAGCACTTCTGGACCTAGTCAGAGGTATGAGCAGGGCCACTGGAATTATGCGACTGTTTGGCTGCACCGACTTTCGCACAATTATACATTTTCCGCATGTGCCACATAATCCATCATCTGCTGCATAATCTGCAGATTTGAACAAAAAAACCTTGTTTCTGGCTCAAACGTTATCAAAAATGCAGCAACAAGTGTTACAGCGTGGTGGAAGGCCCTATGCAAACCTAGAATGGTCACCTGTTACTCATTGCTAAATGTGGGTGTTAAATTGGTACTAATGGTGTGCAAACCAATCTTGCTTCTTTCTGAGCCTCTCTTTCCTCTTTCTGCATTACTGTTGCTTCTTTCTGCACTTTTCTTTTCTTTTTTTCTGCACTTCTCTTGCCTCTTTCTGCACATCTCTTCTACTTTCTGTACCTCTGTTGCCTCTTTCTGCACCTCTGTTGCCTCTTTCTGCACCTCACTTGCTTCTTTCTGCACCCCTCTTGCCTCTTTCTGCACCCTTCTTCCCTCTTTCTGCACCTCTCTTGCCTCTTTCTGCACCCCTGTTCCCTTTTTCTGCACCTCACCTTCCTGTTTCTGCACCTCTCTTGCCTCTTTCTGCAACTCTCTTGCCTCTTTCTCCACCTCTTTTGCTTCTTTCTGCACTACTCCTGCCTCTTTCTGCACCCCTCTTGCCTCTTTCTGCACCTCTGTTGGTTCTTTCTGCATTGCTCTTGCTTCTTTCTGCAACTCTCTTGCAAATTTCTGCACCCCTCTTGCCTCTTTCTGTACCCCTCTTCCCTGTTTCTGCACCTCTCTTGCCTCTGTCTGCACCCCTGTTCCCTCTTTCTGCACCTCTTTTGCCTGTTTCTGCAACTCTCTTGCTTCTTTCTGAACTTCTCTCGCCTCTTTCTGCACTCAAATGGAAAGTGCAGGCTGTCAAGTTTAAAGGTCTGCGTGCTCTCGTGACTGAGGTATATGTCTACTTGTACATTTATTCTTACATGTGTTATGCATCTGAAGATGGTAGCTTAAAAAGCGGGTAACTTCTCCTATAGGTGGTCAAATCTTCTCAGTTCTGCCATTCGGTTGCACAGGCAATCATGTCTTATGTATATATGTGTTATAGAGCCCCTCAAATATACTATTGAATACCTATGTGCCCCGTATTGTGAGCAGAAAGAAATGCATACACCTTTTTGTACACAAATTTACAGAGTATGCTGTTTGAAACACAGGTATTCAAGTATTTGTATGTTTATTTTCATTTAACATGTCACTAGGTTAAAGCATAGACACGCATGCATACCTTCACAAACTTGGTCAGACTTGCAACAGTGATATGCTTAGGATTGCTGTTTTATATTTGGTAGGCCTAACATTCTGAGCAGTCGATTAATAGTGAACCTTCAAGAGAAAAGTGAGGTTTAAGACATCTTGGGAGAAGGATTAGTGATTAGGCTACTTTGTATGAGTCTGTTGTAAGGTACAGTCAAAGTAGGCCTCTTTCTGCACCTCTGTTGGTTCTTTCTGCACATCTCTTGCTTCTTTCTGCACCTTTCTACATCTTTCTGGACTTCTGTTGCCTCTTTCTGCATTTCTCTTGCTTCTTTCTGCCCCTTTCTTTCTCTTTCTGCACATGTCCTACCTATGTCGGCATAGTTAGAAATTAGCATTTAAAAAACATTAGAAATTAACTGAAAAAAACCAGAGGTTTCAGGGACGTTATAGTTAGGAATTAGCATTTTAAAAACCTTATAAATTCACTGAAAAATCCAGAGGTTTCAGGGACGTTATAATTAGGAGTTAGCATTTAAAAAACCTTAGAAATTCACTGAAAAAATCACAGGTTTCAGGGACGTTATAGTTAGGCTGACATTTCACTTGTACAGAACCAGAGAAATTCAGCCGTTGTAGTTAGCTGAGCTAACTATAACTCGCGCCCCTGTAATGCACTGCTTATGACGTCACATATTACATCACTCATGACATGGTCAGTGACATCACTCATGACATCACTGATGACATCTCAAATGAGGGCACTTTTCGCCCTAAGTGGGATGGGTATGCCCAGACGTGAGTCCCTTGCTCACTGTGCCACTGGATTTAAGCTAGCCTGGCTGATGAAGGAGAAAACCCTGAAACCGGTCCCAGGATGCTTGTTTCCGGTCCAGGGAGGACCTGGCTTGGCAGTTCGGTCTGGACTGTTCCCATGAGGCACAGGGTCAAGACTGATTTGCATATGGCTGGGTCTAAACTGGGGTGGCATGGTGAGCAAAAGAATGATGGATTTAACCCAGATCTCTTGACTGGGGTGAATGTATGATTCATTCAGCATTCCGTCCATCAATTGTTTGCGTAGCACTTTTCGCCCTAAGTGGGATGGGTATGCCCAGACGTGGGTCCCTTGCTCACTGTGCCACTGGATTCAAGCTAGCCTGGCTGATGAAGGGTAATACCCTGAAACCGGTCCCAGGATGCTTGTTTCCGGTCCAGGGAGGACCTGGCTTGGCAGTTCGGTCAGGACTGTTCCCATGAGGCACAGGGTGAAGACTGATTTGCATATGGCTGGGTCTAAACTAGGGTGGCATGGTGAGCAAAAGAACAATGGATTTAACCCAGATCTCTTGACTGGGGGTGAATGTATGATTCATTCAGCATTACGTCCATCATTTGTTTGCGCAGCATCTCAAATGATATCACTGATGACATCACACAATTGAAATATGTACATGAATCCTTACTTTATGGACTGACTATACTTTTTACTTCTATTCGAGTGCTGTTATATCGCCTTTTTTGATGTAATGTACACAGTGGATCTTTTGGTCCAGTGTGTGTTGGCACCCCAGATAGTAGGGTGTTGGGAATCGACGTAGCAGCAACCCAAAATAATTTGAAGTGTTGTGTAAAGATACTATATCCACATATACTTGTACTAAGAGGTGGGATTGCTAACCACTACTACCACCTTACTGTAATTACCACAACCAAGACAGAATTCCTGTTAATTGTCAAAAACAATAAACAAGATGCAGCACAAACCTGGCTGAATGACATGAACCTTGACAGCTTCGAACTCCAACTTTCACATAATGGCATGTCACATGGATTTACCCGGAACACCAACTACACCCTCAAAGGAACACATTGCCAGAAAACATAAAGACGGCCTAGTACTCTCTTTCCCTTCTAAAGATAGTTAAACCATTTCTTCCAGAAAGTGACTACAGATCTGTTGTTCAAGCCCTTGTACTCTTGCATCTGGATGATTGCAATGCCCTACTCCATGGCCTTCCAGAGTCCACATTGTCATCCCTTTTCATCCAGAGCCTGAACAAATATGATCATGTCACCACCAATCTGATGAAATTACATTGGCTCCCGTTGCTCGATCATACCAACCTCAAAACCAGCTGCATCATTTACAAAGCAATCATGACCAGCATCCCTACTTATCTTGCCAACATGTTCACCATCTCTGGTGGATCTTGGTACATCCACAATGAGGACACCATCAGACTGCCGACTAAGAGGTGTAAAATGTAAAATCTAGAGAGCAGGCATTTTACCTCTCTGCACCCAGCATCTGGAACACTATCACTGAATCCATCAGGACTGCCCAAGTGCTGCTCCAATTTAGGAAAGCATTGAAGACTCCCCTTTTAAAGAGCACTACATCACATAGCATTAATGTGATGATGTTGTGTTGAGTAGGTAGAATGTAGAATGAAGTGAGGTCATAGGTGTTCTGGCTCTGCGAGTCAGTTACTCCTGGGCCCTTCATGGAGAGATGTACTGCTTCAATAAACAAGTACAATCCCTCGTAGGTTACCGGCTGATATCTTCTTCATCATGACATATTTGACGACGAGTAGGGATACCTTGTGCTGCCTTGTGGAGGCTATCGAGGGGGCCAGAGAGTAACCAGCTGGATGTTGAAGCAGGAGATCGGGTGTCGATCGCCGCACCATCGTCCATCCATAACCAAGGTGAGACAAGCGGGAAGCGGGTCGTTTCTCACCGACGTGTGGAAAGCCTGCCCTTTTGTTTCAACATTTCTTTTTTTTTTACAAGAAATAATCTGTAATATTTTTCTTGTCAGTTGCCTACCACCATTTTGTGGGCAGCGAACGCGACTGCGAGCTCAACTGCGGAAGGGTTGCGCAACAAGGACTTGCGCTGTCAAAGCACCGGAGATGCACACATCAAGGACTGGCATTATCAAAGGAGCGAGACGTGCACAAGCACCCGCATTAACAAAATGAGCGGAGATGTGCAGTTTCAATCTCATCTCTTTCAACTATATTTTAAACAAAGTTTCTCACCGGCAAACACCCTGCTCTGTCGCCAGTGCTTCCTGGATGTCTGTTCCAGAAGAAGAATGATAGAGTTTTCATCGTGCCACTGTGCTCCTGCTTACTGAGACTCCATCTTGTGGCCGCATGCTATATTACATTTCAGGTTTCGTCTTAAACTGAATTAAGCACACACAATCCTGAGTTCACTGTTCGTGCACTACCACATCAAGATCTTCCTAATGTGTGATGTGCACACATGTTCTTATTTATTTTGGCAGCGATTTGCACGCTTGTGTAAGTCTGGTTATTCCATTTTTAGTCACCAGTGATTTGCACGCTTTACAAGTTCGAATTTTATTCTACATCTTTACATGCTTTATCTCAATTCGTCGGACTAGTTTCTCAATAAAGTGTACAATAACAGTTTTGTTGTGTTTTCCACAAGTTGTTATCCAAGAAATTAAACATGCAGAGTATTTCTCCACCAGCACCTATCCTGCAAGAACCTGGTGAGCCACAATTAGAATGGAAATTGTGGATTCGCTCTTTCAAAGCATACTTAATAGCAATTGACGCAACTAAGTTCAAACCGGAAAGGAAAATGGGTTTGATGTATTATCATTCCGGGGAAGAAGGCCAAAATATAGTTGATCATTTACCGGAATGTGAAGATCTTAATGGAGAAGAACTCGACAAATTTGATTCTGCGATTGCTCAATTGGACAAATACTTTTCAAAAACTTAGAACTTAGTAGTTCATAGATTTAAGTTTTTCACTAGAGTCCAAAAACCTTCTGAAAGTAGAGATACCTATGTCACAGCCTTGAAGGTTTTAGCTTCTACGTGTGAATTCAAAACTTTTACTTCACAGTTAAAAAGAGACCAACTAGTAGTGAGATGTAATTCCCAAAAAATACAAGAACGCTTACTTGCTTGTAAAAATCCTTCCTTGGACAAAGCAATAGATATAGCTAAAAGCATAGAAGGTTCCTGTGATGATGTAAATTTTTTAGAAGAATCTCTCAGTAAAACCTCCATTGCTGGGGCAGGGTTAAATAAATCTGTAGCCCAAGTAGAAAACAAAAAAGGTAAAAGCGTGACAAGATCTAATTTCCAAAATTCTCAACCATGAAGAAGTTCTTGTTATAGATGTGGGTCACCAAATCATCTATCTACATTTAGATATTGTCCAGCACATGGCCAACAATGTAAAAAATGTGGTAAAATGGGTCATTTTTTAAAAGTATGTAGGGGAGGAAGAAACAACTTGGTTCGTTGTGTAGTTAGTGAAGATTAGGAGGTCAATGATGAGAGTAAAGAAGAGTATCATAAAGAATTGCTACTAGGGGTGAGATGTGAAAAATAAAATCAGACATCTCAAATAACTGACCCTGAGGTTGAGGTGTTGATTGGTAATAAGTCAGTGAAACTTTTAGTGGACACAGGAGCTCGGATTGGATCATAACAATTTTGCCAAATTATGGAAGGAGCAACCTTTACTACCTCCTGATGCAATGACTGTAGCCTTTGAGGGTAGCAAAGTAGATCTAATTGGCTATTTTCACAGCACTATTGAATTATTAGGCTCTTCTATTAAAGGGAAGGTGTATGTAGCACGTAAAGGCATTAATGTGCTAGGTTTAATTCATCAAGCAGAATTCAACTTGACAATAAGACCTCGCTCAAGTAATCCTATCACCATTGAAAAACTTGATTTAAATTCGGTCACAAACACACAAAAAGTATGGGCGACGAAATTCCAAAGTGTTTTTAAAGACAATCTAGGTAAGATTACAGATTTTGTTTATTCCATAATGATCAAACAGGAAGTTTCACCTGTGAAACATAAATTACGAAATATTCCTTTAAGTGTTAGGAAAGATTTAGCGGACGTTAAAAACTATGTGTGAACAAGGCAGTATCGAAGAAGTAGAGGGAACCTTATGGTTATCTCCCATTGTTCTGGCAAAGAAAAGGTCTGGGGAGCTCAGGATGTGTGTGGACTTAAGGAGTGTCAATGAAGCCATCTGGGCTGATAATTTTCCTTTGGCTAGAATAGAGGATCTCATCACAAAAATAGGTCATGCTAATTGGTTTACAAAATTAGACCTCAAATCTGCCTATCACCAGGCTGAATTAGACAAGGATTCTTGTCACTTAACGGCGTTTATCACCCCTGAAGGCACTTTTCAGTTTTGTAGGATGCCATTTGGCATAGCTTCTGCAGCTGCAGTTTTTCAAAGGCTTATGGCCTCAATGTTTCAAGATTTTCCACAAGTAGCTGTCTTTCAAGATGATATTCTAATTTTCACTAACAATGAATCTGAGCATGATCTGGCATTAACCAAAGTTCTACATACACTTCAATCTAGGGGTGCAACATTACGAAAAGATAAGTGTATTTTTAAAACAAGAGAAATTGAATGCCTAGGTCATGTTTTCTCTGGTCAGGGAGTAAAACCAAAACCCTGTCTCGTAAAAAGCTTAGTAGATGCCCCTGCTCCTAAAAACAAGGAGCAATTAATTTCATTCATAGGATTATGTGAGTTCTATGCCAGGTTCTTAAAGAATTTAGCTAACTTATTAGAATGCTTCAAACCACTTCTTAAGAAAAATGTGGAATTCGTAAGGTCCGACGAGTGTGAGCAATCATTTAAAATTATCAAGGAGAGAATTGTAAATGCCCCAGCATTACAGCCATTTTTAGAAGGCAGAACCACAGTGGTCACTGCAGATGCATGTGAGTATGGACTGGGTGCAGTTTTATCTCAAATTGAGGGAGGCCGTGCTTTCACTGTGGGTTTTGCATCTAGAACGCTGAGACAGGTAGAACGCAAGTATTCCGTAATCGAAAAAGAACTCTTAGCCTGTGTGTGGAGTGTCGAGAAATTTAAGGCATACTTATGGGGAAGATCGTTTGTCTTAAAGACTGATCATCGTCCCTTAGTTAATATTCTTTCTGGGAAAAAAATTAAACGCACTACTGCCAGGCTTTCAAGACTAGCATCAAAATTACTAGAATATTCTTTTACAATTCAATACATTCCAGGTGGAAAAAATTCACGGACAGATTGTCTATCCAGACTTCATCTGGAGGAGTCTGAAAACTTAGAGTGGGAATCAGAGACTGAGGAATGCTTTATTGCATATGTTGGTGATGTCAGTTTGTGTGACAAGAATGAAGACTGGGTCACGGCTATTAAAGAAGATAACACCTTAAAGGAAGTACTCAACTTGGTAAAGTCAAAATGGCCAAAAGAAAAACACCTGTCATTTGACTTGCAAATGTTCTGGAAAGTATCAGAAGAAAAGTCGGTTGAGAATGATGTCTTAGTGAGAGGACACAAACGTATTCCTCCTTCTTGTTTTAGACACTGTATTATTGTGTTAGCACACCAAGGTCACCTGGGTTCAACTGCAATGAAAAAGAAAGTGGGGGAAAGGTTCTGGTGGCCACGCATGGATAGTGAAATTGAGGAGTTTGTGACACATTGTGCTAAGTGCAAAATGAGTGATAAAGTTTTAGTGGTGGAACGACAAGTAGAATCAGTAACTTTGTGTCCAGGAAAAGCATGGCAACGTGTAGGAGTAGACTTCTTGGGTCCATATCAAATTCTGCCAAGCTGTTTGAGATATTTCATAGTTATGGTAGATCATTTATTCAGGTGGGTTGAGGTAGAACCAGTTTCTGAACCAACTACCAAGAAGGTGATTGATTGTTTTCAAAAAGTGTTTTCAAGAGAGGGGCTACCGGAGGTGGTCTTAACTGATAATGGAGTTCAGTTTACTTCAGTAAAAATGAACTTGTTTTTAAAGAAATGTGGTATAAAGCATTTAAGGACCTCATTATATCATCCTCAAAGTAATGGAAAGGTTGAACGTTTCAACAAATTGTTGGTGGAGTGTATACAAGCTGCCATTAGAAGTAACATGGACGTTGTTGAGGCTATTAAAAACTTGGTGTGGTCTTACCGCACTACGCCTCAGTGACAGGGAAGTCTCCTTTTGAGTTGATGAGGGGTAGGGAGGCTGCAACTGAACTGTGTCCTTATTGGATGATTCAGTTAATACCTAAACAGGGGAGTGTATTGGAATGGTGGAAGTGTGCTGAGGTTAAGTCCAATATGGCCAATTTAGAAAGAGTAAAGAAGGAGAGGAGGTTTAGTTTGAAGAAAGAGTGCAAGTTGAAGATTGGTGACTGGGTGTGTGTAAAAAATCCAGTTAGGATTGGGAAAGGTCTGTCGAAATTTAAAGATCCTGTTCAGATTTGTGAAATAAGAAAGAATTCTGTGAAACTTTCTGATGGGAATTGGTGGAGCATCTCTTGTGTAGCCTTAGTCCCCAATGGTACTTCTGTGGACAGAAAAATGGAAAAGAAGGTAAAAGATAATGTTGTGATCAATCCAGTGAGGAAAAGTATCCGCAGCAAATTTGTACCAACGAAATGGAAGGATTTCATTGCACATTGAGTGTTTTTCTTTCTCCACTGTGTTTCTTATTACATTCACATTGTTTCTTGCTACTGTATTCATGCTAGTTTTGAATTTTTATTTTTAAGAAACGTTACAAGAATTATTTTTTATTTCAAATGGAAATGGGTGGCGGAAATGTCATATTTGAAATTGTACCCCTGTTCCACATTCATTTATGCTTTATATTATTGTATTCTTATTTTATATAAAAAAGGGAGATGTGTGATGATGTCGCTCGTGTTGAGTAAGTAGAATGTAGAATGAAGTGAGGTCATAGGTGTTCTGACTCTGTGAGTCAGTTACTCCTGGGACCCCTTCATGGAGAGACGTACTGCTTCAATAAACAAGTACAATCCCTCGTAAGTTACCGGCTGATATCTTCTTCGTCACGACAATTAATCATCCACAACCCAGCTTCCTCTACTCTTACTCATTGACTTTATGCTTGTCTTCGACCATGTATGGCACTCCGCTGCATTTTAGCTAGGTTCGCAATGCAGAAATACAATATACATGCATACATCAGAGGATGGAGTCCTTAATTAAAGGCCAAGGGATAAGTCAGGAATCACAAGTTTCATCCAGGCAGTTTCTGCAACATTTGATCTCATTCAGGTAAACATGATTTTAATTAATGTAAATGGGGAGAATCATTTGTAGAATTTTTTGGAGTGGTGTACAGTTCGTACAACTTCTAATGTTTTTTTAGATGATAAAGAATGTCTCTCTAACTGAGAATGAACGCTATCTGTGACTCAGTACATTTTTGTGAAGTACAGAAATGATTAATGTCTGAACTGGTTCTGGAGTTCCAACTACTGCAATACAAATGGTCTCTGAAAATTGCTTAGCTCACCCTTGGAGCTAGGTTCATGCTATACAAAATGCCTGGAATAAATTATGAAATTCAAGACTGCTAGGCTTTCTATAGTGGCCCCAAACAGGAAAGAATTGCATCAGAATGCCTGCCCAGTCTAGGAACTGAGGTACTTTTGCTCAATAGCACAATGTTCCCTCAGAAGAGCCAGCTTAGGCTCTGCCATTGGGAACATGCCAGTTCTCTAGACTTGAAAAAAGTAGGGAAACTGCTGGTTTGGCAGACCGGGTATTCTGCCACACTTTTAGCAGAGTACTCTCTCCGCTATACTCGATATAAGCCTCTGAGTTCAGAGCTACAAGCCTGATTCACTGAACATTTAGTACATCAACTTAGTTGTGCAAAAAGTGTCAATAGCAGGTACAAGTGACAGTCACAGAAGAAGGATCCTTAGACTCTTCAAGGTGGATCTTACTATATATAAATATTTTTGTCACTAGGGTTATAGGTTTCAGTTCTCACTCTGTGTCTTTTGTTTTGCCCCATAGGAGCTTACCATGGATTCCTGGCACTCTATGGAGCATATTCTCAAGGACTTATTGCCAATTTATCGGCACTTTAGCGCCGCAAAAGTGGCGATAGATTTTTCACCCTATTCTCAAGCTGGTGCAAACTGCCGATATTGCCGGTTTTCCAGCGATAGCTGCCGCAAAAAAACATTGCTACGGATGAGAGCGACAACTAACGCTAATGATATGCAGAGTAGGCGTTCCCGTGCAAAAACACACAAAAACACCCCTTCGCGATATTCTCAACGACCAGCCAGATCCGCGATCCAAAAACAGGCTATAAGGTGCATTAGCAGCAGGGATTTAACACCTGTCTTTTACTGGTGTTAAGTAGGACGACAACCTGAAGTATGAAAGGGAGCCCAACCCAGAGCCACATCTGAAGACCAACACATGTCAAGGACCTACTGATCATGCAGCTCGGAGACCCAAGAGGTCCACAACACCCACCGCCACCACCCCCAGGCCCCCCCAACCCCCCCTGACCCACCGGACTACAACCCAGTCAGCGCAGAACAAGACAGCCTACCTACCGAAAACAGCATGGCCCCTCAGCCACACAATTGCAGAATGTGGGGAGAGGTGGGAACCAAGTATGTGTGAAGGAGGCAAGTCACCCAAGAATAAGAATGTACGAAATGCCAAGTGTGGCGGTGATGTGCTGGACAGACTTCAGTATGCAGAGCACAGACATGTCCATGTGGACATATACTGCTGGTGTGTGTAGTGTTGTGGACAGTGGACGCAACCATGTTACCTCAGGCAGTGGGGAATACCTCGGTCATGTAGCTGTGTCGTCCCCCCCTGTAAGCGTAAACGGAGTGGGCTCGACCGGCGTACGCCAGTCCAGAGTAGGAGTGTGAATAAATAGGCCGGGGCTCTGAGCGTGGTTCACTTCCGGGATGGCCAACGCATCTGCCAGGGCGGCGCCCCTCACCCTGCCACGACGAGTCCACCGCCGTGACCGCCAGCCTCCTCAGCCGAACGCTGGCTTCCGCGACACAGGCCCCCAGCGCACCCAGCGCCACAGCACCGCAGAGTTATGTGTGTGCTGACTACTGCCTTCAGCCTACACTGCGGTCAGCAGGTCGCCCAATCCAAATCGAGTCTTGATTTATTGATGGTGCAGTCCAGTAGGCAACAGACATTGCTTCCAGTGCGGACCGACCGGACGACGCATCATCGCAGGCTGCGCACCCGCTGAGCGCTTCAGGTGCCACTAACTCAGTGCACCACAAGTCATGGACCCTTTATGATTGAAGTCTTGTGTGTGTGATGTCAGAGCTGGTGCCCCTACCTCAGTGCACCACAAGTCATGGACCCTTCATGATTGAGTCTTGTGTGTGTGAAACGATGATCACTGTTCTAGTTGTTGCCAGCACCAACCACTCCCTGAGGGCTGGCTTACACTCACCCCACAACCATCCAGCACAGGCGTCACTGGACATTTGATCCTGGTAATAAAAAGGGGCCAGGCGCACGTGCCCATAGCCAGTTCCACTATCTATCTAAGTGTGTCCGTGTGGTCATTATGTATGCATGAGGGCCCCGGGCCCTACCACATTACATTGTGCTGTGGACAGCGGACGCAACCATGTCACCTCAGGCAGTGGGTAAGACCTTGGACACGTAGCTTTGTCGCCCCCCCTGTAAGTGTAAGCGGAGTGGGCTGGGCCGGCGTACGCCAGTCCAGCGTAGGGGTGTGAAGAATTTGCCCGGGGTTCTGGGCGTGGTTCAGTTCTGGCCTGGACAAGGAAGTAACTAATGCGTGTGTCTCTGTTGTAGTGTCGGCGCCACCCGGCCCACAATCGACAATGTTGCAATGTAGCATGCACCCGGAGGGCGGGCTCGCATGAACGGAGAAATGAAGGAGCGCAAGACGGCTCGGGGTCTTGGCTCATACATGCCAAGAGTTGCGTGTATCTGTATTGCCGCAGCATGAGCCAAATGCATAGCCTTAATCGCAGCGCGAGTTCAGCCAGGCATGAACTCTACATCTGTGTCCGCCCTATCCTTACCATAGGCCTACACTCACGTGGCCGCCTACCTTCAATGGCCAACATCACAGTGTCGTTGTCAGGCTTGTGGACATGCGCAGACAGGCATGACAATGGTGTGCCGTAGGAGTGCAAGTGATGCAACTGCGCAGCGCACACAAGTAAATAGGCTCGGGGGAGGGAGGAGCAGCTGTGAGGCTACGTAACACACAGTGATGCCGCTCATTTGCCACATGCAAGACATGTCAAACATGAATCCCAAAGTCGCACACATCCCACCCCACCCCCAACAAGCCACATCACATTTCCTGAATGCAAGCAGATGACAAACTACCATTAGGGATGAAAGCTCCATTGTCTGAACTATCAGGCGGAAGCACATCTGCACCTCCGACCTCTGAATTGCATGTGCCCGGCACCCCCTGACAGATATTATAGCAGCTGATGACGATTCCCACACTACACACAGCCTGACGAAAGACCAACGTATACACACCCCACACACAGAAGTCCTTGCTCGAAGTTATCTTGCATGGAATGGCCTTCACACTTACTCCCACACCAACCCAGGCGTACAACCGTTGCACACTAAAACAACTCATTGATCCGAGCTGTGGCATTTCATCCACAGAACTGGCGCAGGTCAGAACAGTGCCGCTTCAACCAGAGCCACTAACGCAATGGCAGAACATCCCAGACACATGCACAACCCCTGTCACGTGGAACTGTACCATGCACATATGCTGCATTTACTGGGGGCACTGCCATTGGCAGTGCTGTGGATCGGTTACCGGCTAAGCTTCCGCCTTGCCAACGTCACCTGCGTTTAGCCTGTGTTGCATTGTCGATCGTGCATATTTGAGTGGTCCATGGATGTCTGCCTATCCAACAGGACGGTAGCTGAACTGGATTTTGACATGTGTGTGCGCCCCCTGTTGGCCCACGACCAGGAGTGTCACCGTGATACCCGTTTATGGGATGCCTTGATACTTGGCATACATGCTGGCAGCTGGACCTGGGAGATTGCACAACTCCTCGTGTGCAGTGACCACATTGAACCGCTCCCCTATTGGGCTGTAGTGCTAATTGGTGAAAGGGGGTGGACACAGCACATCTGTCCGGACCTGCAAATGGATTGCCTCACCGTCCTGTTTGATGAAGTCGACAATGACCTCATGTTGGAAATGATAGCCTACGAAGCTGCAATCGCTTTCGTGGATGAGTAACTATGTACCTGCAGCCACAACAGATTGGAACCCATTGCACATGCCCCAACACCTTGTTGCATCTTGGAGATATGGTCACATATCCCACGACAACAGTGGACATGGCTGCATTCGCCTGGACTCCGAATACATGAGCGGACAACAACGCGGGTTAACACACACCTGTGAAAGGTGAGGCACTCCCCCGGAGTGGACAGCGGCGCTTGGCAACGTTCCTCATTCTGACATACTGCTGCATTGGTCTGCATGTTGTGGCACTTATCTTGCCCGAACTGACACGCATATGCTAATAAAGTCTACGCACGTTCACTTGTATTCAACTGTGATGAGTGTTGATTTGAATGACAATGTGTGTCTCACTGCCTATCTGGGTCACGGCCATACATGCGCATTGATAGCATTACCCAGGAAGCACCTTTTTGTGGAATCACTGTCCCTACATTCATCCATACTTTCATACTTGATTGATCATAGCCATGACACATCTGTGTGAATTAGAATGTTTTATTCGCATTCCGTGGAGTGTTGTAGCTGGACCAGTACAGGGCCATGCAAACCCCACTTTACATTGTTGCCCCTTGGGGGGCCAGGCAGAGTCCTTTAGGGATTCACAAGTTCATCGGAAGAAGTAGACTTCAGTCCGCAGTGTGATTGCTGTGTCATTGGTAACCAAACAGAATATGGCAGTCCAAGGTGAGTGTCGCTGAGTGTATCGGGGACAGTGGAAGGTGTTATTCCAGGGCATGATGCAGAGGGCAGAACCAAGCTGATACAGGCCACGTGGCGGAGATGAATGCTACCACTTCATTCTTACCACAAAGCCAGATTCATCATCATCTTCGTCCTCTGATGTGTCAGGTGCCTCACATGTGGGTGGTGGTGTTTAGTCTGCATCACTGTGTGGCACTGACACATCAGGGGGCGGAGATGTGGATGGAGTAGTAGCAGCAGCATTCATCCGTGCCAGGCCTTGTGGCAGCAATGCCATGACGAGGATCTGCAGGGCATGGAAGATCACAGCTACATCTCGCTGGTGCGCCTCCGTGGCAAACATTCTTTCCGCCTGCATCCGCTACAAGCTCTCCATCATTCTCCTTATGTGTCCCAACTCTCGGCTGACATCGCTGGAGCAACTCTGACTAGATAGTTGTTCTTGGCTCAGAGTCATGACTCCAGCGATGTCAGCCATGGATTGTTGGAGAGAATGGAGCGGACAGTGGGTGTCCGGTAGGGACTGTAAGTCGTCCCTGATGGGACTTAGACACCCACGTATGGCATCTAGTTTGGCTGCCATGAGGTCAAACCCCACCCGCAGCTGATCAGCCATCTTCTCCTGGCACCCTAACACATGGCGTTGGAATGCCATGTGTTGTTCGTGGGGGTCCTGGGAGACAGCCGTGGTGGTGGGTGCTTCCTGCTGTGTGGTCTGTGCAGGGGGTGGGGTCTCCTCGATGCAGCTGGGCTGCCCTGCTCCTGGAGGTGGGGTGCCGAAGCTGTCCATGAGCTGTTGGAGGGCGTCGGTGTCGATGTTGGGGAGGTCCTCTTCATCATCAGTGCTGAGTTGTTGGGTCTGCTCTGTAGGAGGTGTTGATTCTCCCTCTGCAATGTGAAGGGGAGATGCAGATTGACATTGTGTTCACATGTATGTTCACGCATTGTACAAGTTTACTAACAGACTGCATGACAATGTGCATTGTGTCTGTTTGTGAGGAGATGCCTATTTGATGCGGGACAGTTGACATTTCTACACCATCAGGGATGTGAAGTTGCACTTGTACATTATCATCTCACAGCTTCCTGCTATGCCAAATGCGAATGGCCATTTTCTACACACAAGCGGCAGCAGTTGTGTCCTCTGTTCTGTTGTGAAAGTGTTGCAGTTTGTACCACATTGTTGTCAATGTTGAGGTGCTCTGATTCTTATGTGTGTGTGCTGCATTGTGGGTGTGTTGCCCCTTCAGCTCTGATTTGGCTAGCCCTTATCCCTTTCAGGCGGTGTGCCTTTCACTTCTGTGCTTATACAGTGCTGAGATATTGCAGACTTGGGTAAATTGGGTTCTTGGTCGGAGTTGTGACACTTGGGCATGGTTTGTCTGCAGATGTGCTATACTTAATTGTGCATGTGTGCCATTGTGCCCATCTCCCTCCGTCCCCCCAGTCCCTGGTCGCTACTCACCCTGTTGCTGTTGGCTCAGGTCATGTTGTGCAGTGTCCGGTCCCCCAACTCCTGCAACCGTCTCCCCAATGATGACTCGGGTCACCATTTCCTCTATCTCATCCAGCTCCTGGTGTGTCGCTGAACTCCCACCTCCAGTCTGCATTGCTGCTTTCAGGTTGGCTGCGAGTTTCAGCTTGGTTTTGTGCTTCACATCAGTCCAGCGCTTCTTGCAGTCGTCCACTTCCCTTCTCTTCACTCCGACTGCATTCACCTTGGCCAAGATGGACTGCCATATTGTATTTTTAGTTGACAATGACACAGTGGAGGTGATGAACAGTTGTTGGTGGTGTTCTATCACCTCCGTAATGGGGATCTGGTTTTCCTGCGTACTGAAACGCGGGTTCCTCTTCTTCTTCTCCTTGCCCTTCCCTGACCCCGAGGTCCCAGGCTGGTCCTCCGTGGGGCTTGTGGGGTTCTGGTTGGCCTCTGTACTTGCTCCGGCTACCTCCATGGTGCTTCGCAGTTGTTTGCATTTTGTTTGTGTTTTTTGTTGCCGCTTTTATGGTGGTTTTTCCCGCCTAACTTGTGGGACTTGCAGGCCTGGCGCTGCTTATCACTGAATTTGTTATCGCAGTTGGGCCCATCGCAACGGGTTTAGATTTATATCGCGGTCCCGGTAATTTTATCGCGGACATTTGACGCGTTATGGGGAAACTATCGCATGTTACCGCCGTGTTGAGAATACGACGTTAACACGGAGTTGTTTTCCCGCGATATGAAAAATTGCGTTAACCTATTTTGGCGATGATTATCGCACATTCTTGAGAATATCCCCCTATGTGTATTCTTTTACTGTGAGTCTTACCAGACTCGTCCTTGTCCGTTTTAACAATATAGGTAAGAATGATTTACCATGCACTGATTTGTCTAGGACTATTTAAGTATAATTTATTGCATAGTTCGTTTTAGCAGTACTCCTTGCTACACATAATATGGTACTTCCAGTCATTACCCTTGCCATGTGAATACAGGAGTTACTTAATTAGTAGTCTAATCACATGTTGTGTAGTCTAGCCCCATACTTTGAATAATTAACTGCAATCATACATTTCCTAGAGGACCATCACATTTCATTTTTCCGTTTCTTCGTTACTCTCTGGAACCAGAGGTCAATATATTTCCTGGTTTCAAAATCACACGAATTCCTTTCAATACACTAAAGAGTGTACATTTGGTAATCCTTAGGTAAAACATACTCTGTGAGTTGACAGCTACTCTTATGATGACCAGAATATAGTCTCATTTGTCTCTCCTTTGCCTCATCTTTCCTTAGCTGAATTTATTGCCATTATTATTCTCCATCTTCCAAAGTGTATCTTTCTTGCGATCCTACGGCGACCACCCCACTACTTTCATTATTGATCTACATCATCCACATGAAAATGTTGACTACCTGTAGTCCTATAAAGTGGGATCATATTGCGATCTTTTAAGGTATGATGCTTTGGCTTCTTAGGCAGTTTATCCTGTTTTTACTGACTAGACTAAGTTTTCTCCACGGTTTTACCAATGGTGACTTTCCCAGGTCTTCCTAATTCACTCCACCTTGGTTTCATCTTTCATAACTAGTTTATTATACTTTTTCAGGTATCCCACACGGGCATCCTCAATATATGGTTCTATTCTTTTCACCGCTTTTTTTTTTCCAATTGCATTTACAAAAACACCGCTTTGGAGTCTTCTTTTGCTGTCCTGATTCATCTTCTCACTATATCTAATTTTGTTATGATCAATTATTGTCTTATGTTTTTCTTCTTTGTTGTAAATTCTGCAGCCTTGAAAAAGTCACGAAGTGACGAAACACATGTTGGCTGATCTTCCACAACGAATACAAGGTTTATAGCATCTGTTTGACAGAAATTTCTGTTGGATCATACGTCACAATAAACAACAGCAGTGTTTCTTACTAGTCCTCACTGCTTGGACCATGTATCTTCCTCATTTAACTACGTTTTTAGTGCTTTGGTTTATTTAGTATTGTTTGATGTGACAGACTGGATCTCTTCGGTCTGTCAACAGACACCTTTGGTAGTAAGGTGCCCAAACCATTATAGCACCATCGTTTCATTGTATATATCGCTATTTTTCATTAACTCACCCAAGTTACATGTCTCCAACAATGTGCGATATTTAAAACCACTACTACCCACTGTAGTTTTTATATAAAATGCACCAATGTTGTACTCCACTGCTGAGATTTAGAATTAAAGGTGGTAATTTTGGTGTTCAAAGGGGAGGGGCTAAGTAATCTCATGCAACATCTCAAAGTTGTAAGTCAGTGAGAATTCATAGACCTTCCCAATGGATTCCTATACCCAATTGGTGCTTTAATTTTAATGTCAGAAAAGCTGGAGGTAATTCTGCAACCTGGGTGATAAAACATATATCCCAAGGTGCATTCATTTATGTACTTTTTTGCTTATTTATTTAGTTAATGTTTTAGGTAGCACTTCAGCACCATAGCGTGGTAATGTTTCAAATGAAACCAAGAATGACAGTACAGAGAAAACAACTGTAATATTGCACACCACTTGAATAGTCACCTTTCAGAGTAGACATAGAAACTAATTTGAGTTTGGCAGACACCCTGTATGCCAAACTGACTGTCCCCTTGCTCTTTTTTCCCACTTCAGTGTCCCCACTGGCTCCCCTGTCAGAAACCCTAAACTGACAGCCTGATGGAGTTGGGGCTGTGGGTGAAGATGTACCAGACTGTCCCCCATATTTAGAGCAGAAGGCCAGATTTTTTATTTGAGGACTGCAAGGGAAATCATGGTGGTCCTGAACTTAAAAATGATCAAATGATCCCCAAATCATGGGAGAACACTCCCAGGATGTCAGGGTCATTTATTTTGTGGTGGATTGTTTCTGAAAACAAAAAAAGGTTTAATGAGCAGCTGCCTGAAACACGAGAGCTGCTCACCAAACTTTCAGTGATTTTGAAGAAGCCATCATGACAACAGCTCCTGTGAAGGCACAGAGAGCTTCCCGGAGAGCTGGAAGCACGCCGAGCTTACCGCCCTCCTGAAGAAACCAACGGCGGACCCCACCGACCTCAAGAACTACCGTCCCATCTCGCTCCTTCCGTTTCCGGCCAAAGTCATCGAGAAGACCGTCAACAGACAGCTTGCCGCCTTCCTCGAGACGAATGGATCCCTCGACCCCTCGCAGTCCGGGTTTCGGGCCAACCACAGCACCGAGACCGCCCTTATCGCAGCCACCGACGACATCAGAACCCTAACCGACAACGGGAAACAGCTGCCCTCATCCTCTTGGACCTCTCTGCGGCGTTCGACACCGTCTGCCACCGCACCCTAGTGAAGCGCCTCAGCAACATCGGAATCCGAGAGAAAGCACTGGAATGGATCATCTCGTTCCTCGCCGGAAGAACCCAGAGAGTCCGCCTCCCCCGTTCAGATCCGAAGCCACCGAAGTCATCTGCGGCGTTCCACAAGGATCCTCACTCAGCCCAACCCTCTTCAACGTCTACATGAGCCCCCTCGCAGCCATCGCACGCCGACACAACCTCAACATCATCTCCTACGCCGACGACACCCAGCTGATCCTCTCCCTCACCAACGACCCCACCACCGCCAGAGCCAACCTACACGACGGGATGAGAGACGTCGCCGACTGGATGAGGAACAGCCGCCTTAAACTGAACTCAGATAAGACGGAAGTCCTCATCCTGGGCTCATCACCCTCCGCCTGGGACGACTCCTGGTGGCCCCCGGCCCTGGGCACCGCGCCCAAGCCAACGGACCACGCACGCAACCTGGGCTTCATCCTGGACTCCTCCCTGTCGATGACCAGACAAGTCAACGCCGTCTCATCTTCATGCTTCAACACCCTGCGCATGCTCCGCAAGATCTTCAGATGGATCCCCACTGAAACCAGGAAGACCGTCACCCAGGCACTCGTCACCAGCCGACTGGACTATGGGAACACCCTCTACGCCGGAACCACAGCCAAACTTCAAAAGAGACTCCAGCGCATCCAGAACGCCTCCGCACGACTCATCCTGGACATCCCCCGACACAGCCACATCACCGTGCACCTGAAAGACCTGCACTGGCTCCCCGTCAGCAAGAGAATCACGTTCAGACTCCTCACCCACGCACACAAGGCCCTCCACGACCTGGGCCCAAAGTACCTCAACGACCGCATGACCTTCTACACGCCCACACGCCAGCTACGATCAACCAGCCACGCCCTCGCCACCGTACCACGCATCCGCAGAACCACCGCCGGAGGAAGATCCTTCTCCTACCTGGCAGCCAAGACCTGGAACTCCCTCCCCACTCACCTTCGGCGAACCCAGGACCATCTCTCCTTCAGGAAGCAGCTCAAGACCTGGCTGTTCGAGCAGTAACTTACCCCCTCCCCCAGCGCCTTGAGACCCTCCCGGGTGAGTAGCGCGCTCTATAAATGCCGTGATTGATTGATTGATTGATTGATTGAGAGATCTCAGTAGTGCCAGCAGAAATTTTAAAATATGCTATGCCGTAATCCAGCCAGGGTGGTTGGAGGAAATTACACCCGCCACCCTGATGGTTGAAAGGCTTCCCGCCATAGTCTATATTAGGCATTTAGGGGCTTATTTACAAGGCCCTTGCGCCACTTTTGCGTCATTTTTAACATGGGAAAAGTGACGCAAAAGTGGCGCAAGGGGCTTGTAAATCTGCCCCTTAGTATTCAATGGAAAAATAATAAGTCAAGTGTAGTGAAGGTGATCAGTTTTTAGTTATTTCCACAATGTCAAGAGTGTGTGTTCAGTTCTGAGATCTGCTGAAAGTTCCAGTAGATTGTTGAGCCACCAGAAAAATGCTGGACCAGTCACAGTGCTTGTGATGTGTGGCCTCTGTGTATCTCCAGGAGCGTTTTGCAGTGGAGACCTCAATTAATCTCGCCAGATAAGACAGTGAGTTTAGGTGAATGGCTTTATAAGTGAAGCAGCAGGTCTTGAATTTAATCTTACCTAGATGAAAATTCAGTGTATTTCTTTAACAACGGTTGAAATAAGATCACTTTTTCTAGTGAGTGATAGGAGTCTGGTCATTAAACGGAGAACTGTTTTCATAAGTGCAAGTGATGACTGGGGGTACCTCAATAAGCAGGGCACTGACAAAGTATAAGCGAGATGTGCAGATGTTTTCAATGTGCAGGTTAAAGTAGGTGTTTGATCTTCTTTGATAAAGTGCAGATGAAAATTGGTTGATTTTGCAACTCTCTAAATCTGTGAAGTAAGTAACAGTGTGGCACCAAAGGAGTTCCAGTAGTCTTACTGATGCAGGCAGCAATAGAAACCTTCCAACCTGAGCTATTCAATCAAGGCTTGTTTGAATTTATGTTATACTTGGAAGGGATGAGAAGGAATTCAATTTTCAGGGTATTAAGTAATAAGGCAGCAGAAACATTGTCTAACATGCAATCTTGTAGCTTTTTGAGCTGGGTTAGATGGAGTAAACTTTGTGAATGTATAGTGTTGGATGTATAATTAGGTGCAGTATTTATACTGTTGGACAAATGCTTGTTTTCATGAGCTCTGAACTTAAAAGTTCAAGATACAGACTGATTAAAGTGGGAGCAAATTCCTGGGGCGCACCATGCAACATGTTTGCCTCATTGGAGATGCGTTCTCCTATCTTTTCTGATTTTCTTGTCAAGTGCCAATATAATTCGATAATGAATGGTAGGTAGGGCTCTCTAATACCTTATAGCCTGGGAGAGCTCTGTAAATATTCAAATAAATGCAAATGGTACTCTGCCCTGATTTGCCAGTATGGGGAATGATTTCAAACACGACGAAGTTGTTGTTGCATGGCTATGTCACTTTATATGTAGAACCTGGAACATAATTTAAAATTCTACACACATAAAGTTGCAAGATCCATCATTTGTATGATACGATGATGTGATGTATAAGATCCTGTTGGAATGTGCAACTTCCTCCTCAGTGAAATGCAAAGATTTAAAAACATAGGCCCTGTGTCTCAAAGATATTCATAAATCTGCACTCACGGGTTTACACACACACACACACACAACACACACATGTGAGTGCAGAAGTAAAAATTTCGTGAATGCACAAACATTCCCAAGAATCCACATGGAAAGGTGCAGCAAGCGCAGGATTCTATGTGGATTCGTGAGAAGTGGTCATGTGACATTTCCATAAGGAGCCTAATCCCATTATGCAGAGTTCTCCATAGGAGAGAATTAAGCCCACTGGGAATAGGATGCTGTGTACACAGTTATAATTTCTCACAGGGATTTTTTTTCTCGGTGGCGAATCCCCTTCTCTTACACCCACTGTAAATCCGAGAAGGATCCATTTCCCTTTCCAAACTGTATAGAGATTTGCACCAGGCCAGGGTGGAATAAAAATCCATACCTTTCAGGGTGAAGTGGGGAATGAGAGGATTTATCAATTCTCAGGAACGTACGTCCAAGGCTTACAATGAGTTGCAATGGCTTTAGTTTAAATTACGTTTTTCCCACCCCCTGTGTTCCTTTACAGTGAGAGAGCTCAGCACTCTTGACGGAGGCGCCTGTGTACATACATGGGTTTACACCTGACGGAAATCCCTTTCTGATTTCCTGGCAGGCAGATCAATTCGGTCCTTCACATATTTACTAGGCCTGGGCGCAGTCGTGGCTCCTGGAGGGAGTGCTGCGGGGCAGTGGGGTTGGGGAGTGGTAGGGTGGGGGGTAGTAAACTCCGGCATACGGCCGAAAGGAGTTAAGTACATAAATAAATAAATAAAACGAATTACATCGCGCGCGCCGCATCGCCAAATGCGATGCGGCGCGCAATGTAATTCGTTTTATTTATTTATTTATGTACTTAACTCCGTTCGGCCGTATGCCGGAGTTTACTACCCCCCCACCCTGCCCCTCCCCCGCCCTGCCCCACCGCCCCGCAGCACTCCCTCCAGGAGTTGCGACTGCCTGGGCGGTAAACTCCGCTCCGCTCGCGGAGTTTGCGGAGTTTTCTGAACTCTGCGTTACGCGGAGCTCCGAAAAACTCCGCCCCACGTAGCGTAGCAGAGTTTTTTTCCTCGCTCGCGTTGGTCAACGTCAAGTTGGCGAGCGCGAGAGAGGAAAATACGCCTCCCGGCGAGATTTTTCCTCGTTCGCGATCGTCAACATCAAGTTGGCGAGGGCGAGCGTGGAAAATAAACCTCCCGGCGAGATTTCTCAACGCGGGGGGGTCAGGTTTCTCATTGCGAGTGGTCGCGTATGCTTGCGACCGCTCGCGTTGAGAAACTGCCCGTTTGCATTGAGAAAGCTGCCTCTCGAGTAAAAATCTACTCGAGCGGCAGAAAGGAAAGCAGCGCCCGCTTGCGCTGTGCATGGTGCCGTTCGCGATGATTGCACAGTGCGGACAAGCATTCGGCACTGAAAATCACCTCGAACGGCATTTTTCTATCGCACTCTGCCGCCTGCGGAGCTCCACGTAGCGCAGCGGAGTTTTTTTTGCCACTTCGCGGTGTTTCGCGTAGCGCAACTCCGCCCCGGGTTAATATTTACATTGTAACCAAGGCTCATAATGTCGCCTCTCTTGAAATAAAGTTTAATTTTTTCCGAGAAACAAACTGCTGTTTCCCTCTCAATTGAAGGCTGTGGGCGAGCCAACGTGAAATGATGCTATTTTAGCATGTCTTATTATAACCTGTGTTTCATAGTATAGGTGTGTATTTTACTTTCATGGTCTATAGTTTTGTGACCGAATACATTTTATTGACTTGACTGCTGGCGAGCCATACACACTCTGAGCCGTTTTGAAGTAAGACACATTCCGTTTATTTTGTTTAATTTATCACCATCCTGTTTGCCAATTTGTTTCTGCGGTACCAGGTAAAGTTCCGGTGGAGCATTGGAGATCACAGGTTACTGCCCTCTGCTAATGTGAGCAATGATGTATCTATTGATGGACTGTAGATCTCTGGTTGAAAGGAGCATTTGGTAAATTGAAAGCAGTTTATTACTTGATCTGGGTCTCCCGTGCAGAGGACGCAAATGGAGCAGAAACCTGGGCAGACCAGTAGAGTTCAAAGTATCAGTGTGGGAGCTGTAGATGTGCTGCTGAGTTTGCAGGCACCATGTCCTGCTAGCAGTCTACAATAAATGAAACCATGCCAGTCTGACTTATTGAGTTACATCATGTCATTTTCACTTAGGAGGATGTGCTGGCAACTTAATGTCTGCAGTATTAAAAGTACAGAAATATGTATTTTTAAACCCAGGGCTGACCTTTAACTAGGATTTTTTTAAACTATTTTTTCAGCTCGTGGCATCTGGTTCCTTACAAACGAGACTTGAAATGACCCAAACAAACACATATCAACGTTTACAATAACACGCAGACTGATGATATCAATTTCCCGAAAAATTGAAATGCCTTTCTCGGTTTTTCTTTATTTGTTTTTCACAGTAGTTTTTGCTCTACAATTAGATATCAAACTGAAACTGACGCTCATGTTGAAAAAGGCTGTGTTTCTCAGTCCCCCATGGCGAAATGTCACTCTTGATCTTTTCGTGCATGCATTTTATTAAGAAATAATATTTTAATATTTGTACATAGCAAAGTCGCTTTAAAGCAGTTCAGAGAAATAATGACTGAAAAAATTTGCAAAGTTATTAGAATTTGCATATATTTTATTATTATCAAAACACACCAAATACTTTCGTTCATCATTCTACTTATAAATACTAAGGAATACGATTGGAACGTGCCCATTAGATAGGAAAAAAGCAGCATTTATAAATATATGCGTTGATACATCTAGATTAGTTTGTCCCTTGCTAGACAAAGTGGTACCTCTCAATATTTCAAACTAACAATTCCCCAATATCTATCACAGTAGCTCTACACTATGTCTCAAGGAAACACTGTACAACCACCTCCAGTCTCACCTCCACAACTAAATTTCACACAAATTCTGATGAGAACATCTTTCACGAACATCTCTAAATACCATTGTCAGCGACACTTCCCGTTATCTCTTGCTCCTCTCTCCCTCTTCTCTCTGAACCCTCCATTATCCTAGGGATACCCTCTTCTCCAACTGCATCTTTTCTTTTATTCTCTGGTCTCTCACTCTTCAATTCTCCAATCCTATCTCACCTCCCTTCTAGCAGTGCTATCTTTTCCCTTCACCCTTAAGCCTGGAGCTCTTTCAGCTCTCCCCTGCACTTCTCTTAGCTTCCAATTAACGCTCCAGCAGACAGCTCTACCCACCATCCTAAACCCTCTCTTTGTCTGTTCTCCCTTGCAGCTTTCCCTCATCAATCTTGCATTCCTTTTGAATTTCATACTCCCACACCTCGAGTTTGGTGAGACAATTGTCATGCTGGAGTATGCCATCCTATGCTGCTCTATTTTGCAGCCTTCCTTTCATCTTCTCCCCCTGTTCTCCCCTACACTTTTTCCTCCTTTTTCTCAAATGCGCTTCTGAGACTCTTTCTTCTATATCTGCATTTGATGTTCCATACTGCAAAAATCTGGAACCAAAATGGAGACCCAGCAAAGGGGAAGTGGAAAATGACTCATTCAAAGTTGCCAAGAGGAGGTACCACCAGCTCATCTGAGAAACCAAGAGGAAGTCCCTAACCGAATGAATAAACACCAGCTCCAACACCAGCAAAGAAATCTTCACAAATGTCAAACCCTTCACCACACCCATAGCTGTCACTTGAAACATCAACCTATCACAAGATCCATGCAACGTCCTCTTTTGCACCAAAACTGCAACCATATATAGTAACTTCCCTTCACAACCGGTCCTCCTGGGCCTCTCCAGAAGTCTGCCAGTAATGAAGGAAGTCAACACAATCAGCAAGTGGGACACCATTGGCACAGAAGAAACCACAACAATCATGGAGACCATTTAGTCTGATTAGCTGGGAAACCCCTGGCAGACTCCTAACCCCACCACACCTTTGACAAAGGAGCAATCTTCGTCAGCGAAACCCTCACCCCAATCCTCAACACCTCCATTAGAACAGCCACCTTCCTGGAACCATGGAAACATGCAGCCATCAACACCCTCCTAAAGAAACCTTCAGCTGACCTGACCAAACTCGCCAATTGCCGACTGACATCCCTCCTTTCCTGCCCACCCAAAGTCCTGGAAAAAGTAATCAACAAGCGCCTCTCCCATCACCTCACCAAACATCAGCTTCTTGACACCACACAGTCAGGATTCAGATCCAACCACAGAACAGAAACCGCCCATATAACAGAACCAGATGACATTCAGATGATCCTCGGCAGGGGGAAAAACTCAGCCCTCATCCTTATAGACCTATCAGTAGCCTCAGATACCACCTACTACCCCTTCCTAATTGAAAGACTTCAAGACTCCATTCAGGAATTTTCCCTCAAAGGGGTCTGCTCCTTTCTCACCAGAAGAACCCAAATCATCAACATACCCCTACGCCTTTGAAGCACGAGATCCTATTTGCGGAGCCTCATAGGATGCCTCATTCAGCCCAGTACTCTTTAACATCTACATGAACCTGCTGGCCGATGTCATATGAACTCACAACATAAACATCCACATTTATGCGGATGACACACAATTGATACTGTGCCTCTCAGACAAAACACTTAACACCAGGAACAAGGTCACCTCAGGCATGACAGAAGTGACCACCTGGTGGCTCACAGACCTTGAACTCACCCCCACGCCTTGTTCATAAGCAAAAAAACTCTGACTTATCAAAGACAGCAAACTGGACATGACCGCCCAATTCAACACAATGGTTTTGTCCTGCTTCAATACCCTAAAGATGCTGAAGAAAATCAAGTGGCTACCAGACAAAACCAGGAAAATGATTACCCAATCCCTCATCAAAAAACCTAAAGCTGACCCCCTGAATCTGAAAATTTTCCACCCAATTTCTCTTTTTACCGCCCCTGCTAAGATCCTGAAGAAATTCATCAATAAAGAACTGATGAAATATGTTGAATCCCAGGAGATCTTGGATCTCTCACAGAACAGGTTCTGCGCCGGTCACAGCACTGAGTCTGCCAGTCTACTGACTGTATCTGCGCGCAGGTTGATCAGGGCGGGGTGGCGGTTTTGATAATGCTCGACCTATCGGCGGCATTCAACACCGTTTCCCCGGTGCGTATAGTTCAGCGGTTGCGGCAAGTGGGAATTGCTGAAAATGCCTTGCAGCGTCTCCATTCTTTTATGTCAAATAGGGCCCATATTCTCAGCTGTGGAGGCTTTAGAGCTGAGGCATTTAGTATTCCTCGTGGGGTGCCCCAAGGCTCATCTTTGAGCCCCACCCTTTTCAATCTCTATGTGACTCCCTTGGCTGATTTGGTGTGGTCCTTCGGATTTCAGGTGCTCTCCTATGCGGACAACATGCAAATTATCGTCTCCATCTCGAATGGCCTGCAATCCGTTTTGGAGAGGTATAATCAGTGTATGTCCAGCATTATCAGCTGGATGAAGGGCAATTCACTGAAGATCAATGCAGACAAGACTGAAGTGCTGGTATTTGGCTCACAGAATTCCATCTGATCAAACTCTTGGTGGCCGGCAGTCTGTGGTCCCCTCCCTGTCCCGGTTAGGACAGCAAAAAATGTGGGGGTCATCTTTGACGATGGTTTGATCTTTGACGCACAGGTCAGCCTTTATATTCTGAGGATTCTGAGAAAGGTTTTGCCTTTTATTCCGTCCAAACTGCACCAGTTGATCATCATCGCTCTAGTCACCTCTCAGCAGGACTATTGCAATGGCTGATGATTAAAATTCCCAAGCGCCAGTCATCCAGAAATGGGATTCGTTCCCATCAGGAAGCGTATCTGCTTTAAGACTCTGAGTGTGGTATTCAAGGCCATGCATAGTGAGGGTACGCCCCACCTGAAATCTCTTTTTTAATGGTACACCCCTGGGAGGCTCCTGAGATCCTCCGCACAGAAAAAACTTGTGAATCCCAGATTTCCCAGGACCAGTTGGGGGGGGTCGCTCCTTTTCGGTAACGCCCACCCTACCCACCTTTATCACTAATGCAGACTCTTATCCGGTTTTTAAAAAACATCAGAAAACCTGGCTTTTCTGATCTTAGGTTGCTATGGGTATCCTTCTTTCCTTTCTCCTTGTCTGTCTGCTATAGCGCCTTGACACCCTCAGGTATAAGTGCGCTTTATAAATAATATCCTATCCTATCCTTATCAACAGCAGGCTAGGCTATAGGGCCACCCTGTGCAGATATCACCAATCATCTCTCAAAAAGACTGTTGACCATCCAAAACGCTGCAGCCAGACTAGTCTTCAAATTCCCACGCAGAGCCCAAGTCACACCACACCTTAGAAAACTCCACTGACTCCAAAAACACAAGCGCTCACACTTCTAAATCCTCACCCACACCTACAAGGCCCTCCACAACACTGGCACTGACAACCTGAACAACTGTATTCACCTCCACCAACCTTCGAGACACCTATGCTCTGCTGGTCTCTGACTAGGCACACACCCGACGCATACACAAAAGCAGAGCAGGGGGTAATGCCTTCTTGTACCTGGACCTTAAAGCCTAGAATGACCTCCGACAACACATCAGAGCCTCCTCCTCTCTCCTTGACTTTTGCAAGAAGCTGAAGACCTGGTTTTTCGAGTAAGCTCCCAGGACTGAACTCACACACTTGCTACAGAGTGTCTGGGTACCCTCTCACATGATTAGCATGCTATAAAAACAACAATAACATAACATAACATAGCATAGCATAACATAACACAACATCCTTTCATCATCTTTCTCCCTGACACCTCTGCCCTTCCTCTCACTTATCCTAATTTAGCTATCACTACTCCATCTCATCTCTAAAAATCCAGCTCTCCTTCATTTTATCTTCTCCTCCAGATATTTTTAGTCCTGGACACTTGTCTTGAAAATCTTCCTTCTCCATTTTGCCCTGCAGTCCATCCTCCTGTATCTCACCTCTCCTAAAGATCTTTGATTTCTCCCTGATTGCTCCCCCAGAAATTCTCTCACCTCCTTCTCCCACTCCTCATTCATCTTTCTACCTATCCTGCTCTCCCACTGACTACTGCATTGACTGCTCCTTCGTTTGACCTTTATCTCCATTGTATTTTGTCTAAAGTGTACCCTGGCTATGACGGTCTCATACATTCGAACCAGAAGTGACACTATGTCTTCCAGGGCACCCAGAATTCTCCTACTTTGCCATAATTTATGATGGTTGACAAAATCAAAAGTGCTATTCATATTCATAAAACAAAGATATAAATGCCCAGTCTTAACCGTACTATATTTCCCTATTATGAGAGTTTAAGTTTAGGCATTGCACAACTACTCATACCCCTCCAGAAGCCGTACTAGGACTCTGTGAGTATGGAGCTTTCTTCTGCCTAGGGCAACTCCTAGTCCCCACCGCATTTAAAACCAATGTTAAAACTGGCTCCCATAGGGGAATTATATACGTCTAGAGGGATGCAATATACGCCTGCGGCCTTTTCCTTTACACTTTTATCAATAGAAGAAATCTCCTCATTGAAGATATCCATGACTGTATTCACCAAAGAAATTGATAGTGGTGGCTCACCATTTCCTAAAGTGACACACTTATTTGAGGATTTAAAAACCGAGGTGAAATGATCTATCCAGTCTGGACAGAGACCAATGAGTACATTTGGGGGGGCTGAACTGTCCCTAAGAAAGGGCATATTTATGATCTTCCAAAATAAGAAGCTATCATTTGTCTCAGCTGCTTGCATCAAGTTTGCCTAGGCCTGTGCATGTAATTCAGTTTCCTATTTCCTAAGGCTTGTTTATAGCTAGATCTAAGTTGCTGACTTGCATCCTTCTCTGTTGGTTTAGCGTAAAGGGATTCTTTTAACGTTTTACAGTCTATAGTGCATGCATGGTTAAACCAGTCTTTTTGTCTATTTTTGCTATCCCTTACAGTCCATGTCAGTATAGAGTTAATGGATTTAAGGAATTTTCATAAGCCTGCTTGATATGATTATGCTCTGCTGTATAATCCGTGGATGTCAAAAAATCTTGGGGCAGATTTACAAGAAAGTGACGCATCTGTAAAGATGTGTCACTTTCCCTGCGCCACCCCAAGAACTCCTTGCGCCACTATGGATGCGCCGTATTTACAATACGGCGCACCATGGCGCAAGGATTGACAGATGCGTCAGAAATTCTGACGCATCTGTTGACGAAAAAAGTCACGCATTGCTGGAGTCGTGTCGCAAGCACGACGCAACTCCAGCAATGCAGGGGGAGGCCTATCCTCATTGTGCTGCATCACTCCTTACGCCTTCATCAAGCAGGCATTAGAATTTGACGCAGTGGCGTCCTAGAAGTGGCGCAGTGAAATCTTGTAGATTTCACTGCGTCACTTCTACGAGGCTTTTTTGCGTTGGAACGCCCACCCTGCATACATTATACCTGACGCAGGTATAATGTGACGCAGGGCTTTACAACGTGACGCATCTCCCTAGATGCGTCACGTTGTAAATGGGCCGCCTTTTTACGCTGCTGCTGCGTCACAAAAAGTGACGCAACAGCGGCGCAAAAATGACGCAAGGGGCTTGTAAATCTGCCCCCTTGTCTATTGCTTGTGATTCAGTTTGAAATAAATGTACTTGTCTCCACTGCACACCATTTTAATCTGACCCCAGTTGGTGTTTCTGCCTTTATATACTCTAGTTTAGAAATATTGGTATGTTTATGGTATGCTCATGTGTTTAAATAAAGAGTTAACACCAGTGGGCTATGGTCACTCATACTATTTGGATATATAGTAAAGTTTGAGAGGTTCACTAAGGGGTTTGTTGACAATTGCACCCCTCCCAAAAAATATTGGCAGTGTGGTTGATGTTGAATTGCTTGTGACTTCTAGCGGGATTAAGTTATAGTTAAATAACATATTATTCAAGGCTCCACCGTATACATTATGTTGAAAGTGTGCCTGTCCTTCTCCCTACAAATCCACTACATCGCAAACGTTTTTAGAAGTAAGTGGGCATATATTCATATTAAATTTCCTACCCATATTTAAAAATATCTTATCCCCCGCTTATAGGAATAAATCCAGATCCTTATCCTTATTGACAACCACCTCCGTGAGTGTCGGTGGAATCAGACGTATTATTATAAACATGAATAATCACAAGATCTGAGTTATCCTCTAAAGTTAGTAATACAAATTGATAAAATGGGGATGCTGTTTATGTCTTTTTATCTTTTGCTATTAATAAAGTTGAAATAAGAATATTAGGCCCACCTTTTGCCCTTGCTGAACTTGACGGTGTCGCTGGTGTAACAACTGACAAGAAGCCCTTAGTATGAAGGTTATCTGTAACCCAGGTTTCTTTTACACACATGATCTGCATTACTGCGGTGGAATTTATCAATTCTGGAGAGAACAACGTATTTGATAACCCTGCAACATTCTGTGAGATTATAGTCACAGCGATTTTTGAAGTACGTACGCAAGGAGTCGAGCAGGGGTGATGAGTTTGAAAAGTTTCTGCAGGGGTATCATTAAGCACCAGTGGGGCAGGAGCCTCTTCCTGTCTAACCTTTATAAGTCAGTCTATTTCATTCAGAAAAGCAAAGGGTGCAATCCTTTTAGATAAAGTAAGGCTGTCTGTGTTTCCTACAAACCTTGCCCTCCCCTTATTATAGCAATTCACTCCAACATCTAGGTATTGCTCATATTTGTAAAAGTAGCCCAAATGTACAGCTTCATTTCCCCCTCCCCCCAAAAAATGTTATCTACTGTTCATGTTGCAGACAGTCTTGATAGTAACAATTTAACAAAGCCGGGGGTATGAAAATTACAATTCAGTCACCCTCGCTGGTTTTCCTTGATCTGGCAATCCACGTTACTCTCACCACTCTCCTCACCATTATAATGTAATTATATACGTGGTGTGTATTACTGACCTTGTGTGCTAACTAGTGGGCCACCCTGTTTTTCAAGATTCTTTAGCTCTCTATTAAATTAGGAGTTGGTGGTGGTGCATCCTTCAAAATTACCATGTAAGGAGTGGCTTCAAGTGGTAGATGTAAAACATTCGATGGGCGTAATGTGTGGCCCTATTCTAGGCCATTCAACGCTTAAGCTCTATAAATATCTTTTAAGGGTAATAACTTTTGTTTGCATTTGCATTCGACTGCACCCTCTCCCTTTATCACTCTCAATTTCATACGCAAACTTTTTATAAGCTAGTCAATATGTTCATTGGAGTTCATGGTTGTTCGTAGGAGTTCCTATGTGTCATTGAGGAAAATACCATCTTTAATTTGCACTGGCTGGGTTTGTCTTGTTTTTGAGCGGGTTACCCTGGCTTTCTCTCATAAATGGCTATATTTCTGAAAGTATACACAGTTTGGCCAGACGCCAGATATCCAAGGCTAGATGTTGGAGAGGTTGCCCCGCCTATCCTCGTTTAGACTCACACGAGCTCGGACGGTCCCGTTTTAGCCCGGTGTATGGCTGGGCACAGCCCAGGTGTGTCCGGTGTTACGGGAGAACACACCGATTTGTATGGCATCTCCCCCTCTCCTTCACGGACCAGCAGCACTCTGGACCTTGATGTCCGCAAAGGAATTCAGGCAACCAAAAGAAGAGTCCCATGATGTGGGAGAACACACCAAATTTGATGGTGTATCCCAACCACCTTCAGCGGCCAGCAAGATTGTGGACCTGCGATATAAAAGAATGCACCAAGTCTCCCCCGCCTCCTTTATGGGCCAGCAGTACTCTGGACCTTGATGTTGACAAAGAATTTAGGCAGCCAAAAGGAGAGTGTCGCACTGCAAGAGAATGTGCCAGTTTTTATGGCATCTCCATGTCTCCTTCATGGACCTTGATGACCAGAAAGAATTCAGGCAAACCAAAAGAAAAGTTTTCACTTCCGCCATACGGAAGACGTGAAATTAAAAAGAAATGGGTCCAATTAGAAATGCACAATTTAAAAGCATATCATATGCACCAAAGAAAATACACAACTTAAAATCTTCCTCTTCTTCCATCTACAAGCTCTAGAAACATACATATTTTAACAGCAAAATGATTGCCCGAGGTTTTTTGTGTTGCTTTCTGAAGCTGCAGACCATTATCTACCATTGAAAAGGAAAAAAGAGAATAAAAGTAATGCACAAAAAACAAAATAGGTGAGCATTTAATATTCAATATTTAAATGTATATATATTATTCTTCATATTTATTTACTTTTAATATTTCAAGCTTTAAATTAGCAATAAAATAACAATAGCAAAACAGAAGAGATAAAAAGTGAACTGTCTTATAACACTACTCTACTCCAAGGTTCCTCATTGTCAGAACAAACAGAAAAAAGGAGGATTGATGATCCCAAAGGTAGAATTATTTTTTTAGCTGAGTCTGATAGTCTCTGTTAGACTTGGCCCTCTCTATAGGGTCACCCCGAAACATTTTGCCTTCACCCCTCCTGTTTTCTGAACCCGTTTCTGTTGGCTTTTAGGACTCTTTACACTTTACCACTGCTAACCAGTGCTAAAGTGCTTGTGCTCACTCCCCTAAACATAGACAAATTGTCTTACACCCAATTGGCCCATTTAATTTACTTATAAGTCCCTAGTAAAGCGGTACTACATTATCCAGGGTTTGTAAATGAAATGCTACTAGTCTGGGGAGGACCTGGCCTGGCCTGGTAGTTCGGGCTGGACTGTTCCCATTGGGCGCAGGGTCAAGACTGATTTGCACATGGCTGGGTTCAAACTGGAAGGGCATGGGGAGCAAAAAAACGATGGATATAGGCCCAGATCTTTGTACTGGGGTGAATGTATGACATTGTTCTGCATTCTGTCCATCAATTGTTCTTTTTGCACTTGTCGGTCTGCAGCACTTATTGAGCCCCACTTAAGTAGCCCTTTCAAACAAGTCTCAGGGCTGCCACTGCAGCCTGTGCGTAGTTTTAAACTGCTAGTTGGACTTGGCAAAGTAACCCCTTTGCCAGACCTAAACCTTCTTTTTTAATACATATAAGTAGCCCCTAGGGTAGGCCCGAAGCAGCCCATAGTGCCGGATGCATTGTATTTAAAAAGTTGAACATGTACTTTTAAGTTTTGCATGCCCTGGCAGTGAAAAACCCTTAAATTAATTCCTTCAATACTGTAATGCATACCTCTACCATAGGAATACATTGGTTTACTTCATTACATTGAATAAGTAATACCTTTTATTTGCGAATAGGTAGACATATCATGTTTGGTCTCTAATGAATTGTTATTTAAAACCCTCCTTAATGGTAAAGTTGAATTTTAAGTCAAGTCACAATTCTGCAAATGCCACATTTATAAAGTTGGAATTTTCTAGTCCTAATAATTTGGTGCCTGCAACCTTTTTCCTGGGTCACATGACCAGGTGTAGTTGGCAGTGGCTTTTGTGTATTCCTCCCAGACAGTATCACAAAGGGGGGATTGGATGTTGGCAGGATGGGCCGCCCTGACCTGATGGGAGGGTGAAGCTGTCACCTACCACACTTGCACTTCAAACAAGCTGCCACAGAACACACACACACAACGTCACACTAGCCTTTGTAACTCCAGACATCCTGGAACTAAAGCAGGGGAAGAAAGGACATTGCAGAACAAGATGTGGGTGGAAGTCTAGATGATTGTCCCTCTTCAAAACTGCCACCAGGTATAAATATTAGACCAAAGCAAACACAAGTTGGCAGGGTATACCCAGACGTGGGTCCCTTGCTCACTTTGCCACTGGATTCAAGCTAGCCTGGCTGATGAGGGGTGTTTCCCCGAAACCGGTCCCAGGATGCTTGTTTCCGGTCCAGGGAAGACATGGCTTGGCAGTTCGGGCTGGACTGTTCCCATGAGGCACAGGGTCAAGAATGATTTGCATATAGCTGTGTCTGAACTGGGGTGGCAAAGTGAGCTAAAGAATGATGATGGATTTAACCCAGATCTGTGAGTGGGGGTGAGTGTCTGAAAAGTTTCAGCACTTCGTCCATCATCTCCTTGTGTTTTCTTTGTTCGCCCTAAGTTGGCAGGGTATGCCCAGACGTGGGTCCCTTGCTCACTTTGCCACTGGATTCAAGCTAGCCTGGCTGATGAGGGGTATTACCCCGAAACCGGTCCCAGGATGCTTGTTTCAGGTCCAGGGAAGACATGGCTTGGCAGTTCGGGCTGGACTGTTCCCATGAGGCACAGGGTCAAGACTGATTTGCATATAGCTGTGTCTGAACTGGGGTGGCAAAGTGAGCTAAAGAATGATAATGGATTCAACCCAGATCTGTGACTGGGGGTGAGTGTCTGAAAAGTTTCAGCACTCCGTCCATCATCTTCTTGTGTTTTCTTTGTTCGCCCTAAGTTGGCAGGGTATGCCCAGACGTGGGTCCCTTGCTCACTTTGCCACTGGATTCAAGCTAGCCTGGCTGATGAGGGGTGTTACCCCAAAACCGGTCCCAGGATGCTTGTTTGCAGTACAGGGAAGACATGGCTTGGCAGTTCAGGCTGGACTGTTCCCATGAGGCACAGGGTCAAGACTGATTTGCATATAGCTGTGTCTGAACTGGGGTGGCAAAGTGAGCTAAAGAATGATAATGGATTCAACCCAGATCTGTGACTGGGGGTGAGTGTCTGAAAGGTTTCAGCACTCCGTCCATCATCTCCTTGTGTTTTCTTTGTTCGCCCTAAGTTGGCAGGGTATGCCCAGACGTGGGTCCCTTGCTCACTTTGCCACTGGATTAAAGCTAGCCTGGCTGATGAGGGGTTTTACCCCGAAACCGGTCCCAGGATGCTTGTTTCCGGTCCAGGGAAGACATGGCTTGGCAGTTCGGGCTGGACTGTTCCCATGAGGCACAGGGTCAAGACTGATTTGCATATAGCTGTGTCTGAACTGGGGTGGCAAAGTGAGTTAAAGAATGATGATGGATTCAACCCAGATCTGTGACTGGGGGTGAGTGTCTGAAAAGTTTCAGCACTTCGTCCATCATCTCCTTGTGTTTTCTTTGTTCGCCCTAAGTTGGCAGGGTATGCCCAGACGTGGGTCCCTTGCTCACTTTGCCACTGGATTCAAGCTAGCCTGGCTGATGAGGGGTATTACCCGAAACCGGTCCCAGGATGCTTGTTTCAGGTCCAGGGAAGACATGGCTTGGCAGTTCGGGCTGGACTGTTCCCATGAGGCACAGGGTCAAGACTGATTTGCATATAGCTGTGTCTGAACTGGGGTGGCAAAGTGAGCTAAAGAATGATAATGGATTCAACCCAGATCTGTGACTGGGGGTGAGTGTCTGAAAAGTTTCAGCACTCCGTCCATCATCTTCTTGTGTTTTCTTTGTTCGCCCTAAGTTGGCAGGGTATGCCCAGACGTGGGTCCCTTGCTCACTTTGCCACTGGATTCAAGCTAGCCTGGCTGATGAGGGGTGTTACCCCAAAACCGGTCCCAGGATGCTTGTTTGCAGTACAGGGAAGACATGGCTTGGCAGTTCAGGCTGGACTGTTCCCATGAGGCACAGGGTCAAGACTGATTTGCATATAGCTGTGTCTGAACTGGGGTGGCAAAGTGAGCTAAAGAATGATAATGGATTCAACCCAGATCTGTGACTGGGGGTGAGTGTCTGAAAGGTTTCAGCACTCCGTCCATCATCTCCTTGTGTTTTCTTTGTTCGCCCTAAGTTGGCAGGGTATGCCCAGACGTGGGTCCCTTGCTCACTTTGCCACTGGATTAAAGCTAGCCTGGCTGATGAGGGGTTTTACCCCGAAACCGGTCCCAGGATGCTTGTTTCCGGTCCAGGGAAGACATGGCTTGGCAGTTCGGGCTGGACTGTTCCCATGAGGCACAGGGTCAAGACTGATTTGCATATAGCTGTGTCTGAACTGGGGTGGCAAAGTGAGTTAAAGAATGATGATGGATTCAACCCAGATCTGTGACTGGGGGTGAGTGTCTGAAAAGTTTCAGCACTACTTCCATCATCTCCTTGTGTTTTCCATAAATATTAGACCCTCAGAGCAGCTCTTCAGATTACTTCTGGACCTGTGGATGATTAAAAAAAAGGACTGCTCTGCTTCCCTTCTGACGGAAGGACTGCCCTGAGGTTCCAGAGGAAGGAAGGCTGGACCAGCTCCTTGAACCACAACCACCAGAGTGTCTAGAAGGGCTAGCTGACTGTTCTCCTGTTCTGAGCTACAGGGACATAACAAGCTCCAGAGACCTTCTCTGCATCTCTCAGCTGCCCAGACTCAACTGGACCTGCCTGTGCCCTGCTGATGGCCTCTGCTGGAGTCCTGATCTCAAAGAGATGCCCCCCAGGCCCTAGACCCTTGGCTGGCATCAAAGTGTACTTCTCCTGGCCCAACTGTGGGTTTCCCCAGAACTGACGCATGGCAACGCAACTCGATGCAGTGTGATGCAGGACCGTGCATCAACGCATCTCGCAACTTCTGATTGGCGGCCTCATCGGAACTGATGCAACACGATCCATCTCGATGCCGGACTCACATCTTACCACCTTACAGCTCCTGATTAGTGGCCTCATTGGAAAAGACGCATCGCAACACGTCTCAACACAGGAACTCGTACTGTAGCACCTGGCAGCTCCTGATCATTGGCCTCATTCGAGAGGGCTAAAGTCAGTGCTGTACCCTGCACATGCTCCATCGCAGTTGTCTTGAACTTCTGACTTTGTCCCAGTCCAGCATGACCAGATAACCTCAGTTGGCCCTTTGTGCTTTTTGGTGCCACTTTTACGTAAGACTTTGAAATTGCATATCTCCATTTCTACTGATTAGACTTTTCTCATACTGGTATTATTTATTAAAATGTACTCTATATTCCTAGATTGGTGTAAGATTTTTCTTGTGTGGTGTTTTCAGAGTGCTGGATAAATACTTTACACATTGCCTCTAAGGTAAGCCTGACTGCTTTTGTGCCAATCTACCAGAGGGTTAATCACAGATTAATTTTGTAACTTTTTGTGGTTCACCCTGATGCAGATTGTGGTTGTTGTTTGAATGGAGGCCAGTAACTCAATTTTTCACAGTCTCATAGTCTTCCCTATTATGGCTACACTGGGATCATCCTCTAACATCATATTCAACCAGTCTCTCAAAATATCAAAAGCCCTTAATAATCAAACATTACCAACACATATACATACATGTTCCATCCTTAATTTAAGGTATCTAAAGAAACCAATTTTAGGCCTAATATAAATTCTTACTTGGATTTCCATGAAGCAAATAAAGCCTTCACTGTTTAATAGCATCAAGGAATCAATGCGAAGATGGTCTCTTGTAAGCCCTTGTAGATAGCTGAAGGAAAAGGTGACTCCATCCATTAGCACGGTGTCTCTTTTTTGAAGGTCACAGCTAGGAGTAAAAATATAGAAAGAGAAAAAAAACTCTTTTGGCAATCTTGTGGTTTTTGACTGAAGGTGCATCGGTGATAGCAGCAAAACACCAACCTTCTCCTGACCATCATGAAGGAGAAAAGGGCTAAGCAGAAACAATAGATAATTGGAAAGAAGATCCATGATGAAATCCAACTGCTTGGAAAAGGATGATAACAAGAGTGTTGAAACACCAAGCAGAAACTAACATATCAACGAAGAATAATTTTTCATGAAAATGTCAAAACTGTCAAGAAAAAATAAGGCACAAAAATGAATAACAAGTGGGTATTGAGCACCATAAAAAGTCTTGAATTTGTATATTTCAACAACTCCCAATGGACTTCCCACCATCCTGGAAAGAGCATTATAACACTAAGCTCCACCTTCCTTTGGAAACACACTGCGTCCGCTTTACATAGAACAAATACAAGTTTGAGAGTCTGTGCGTCATGTGGGAAACCCCTTTCGGTTCCTTTGCACATGGCAACACTTGAGTGCCTGTGGCTGTAAGAGAACCCCTCATCAGACAAGGCACTGTGTCCAGAGATGCACTGACAAGAAGAGAGTAAGAGAATTCCCTTCGGATTCTGCATGTCCTGGGTAAGCTCTTTGTACAATTCTGGGCACCACCGTGCCAAATAGCTGATCATTTATCCAAATCCATTTATCCCACCTTTCCACTATAAATAAGGTAGGTTTGCCAGGGGGGCCAAGTAATCCTCTATTCGAACATAGGGGGTCATTAGGATGGCGGGTGGACTTGAGTCTGCCCGCCATGCCAGCGGTAACTGGACCGCCCGCCTGTCATGCGGCGGTCCCGCACCCCTAATTACGATGCAACCGCCACCGCGGTGGTCGCATCTGTCAATTTAACATTGTGGCGGGTGCTGCTGGCTGCAGCACCCGCCGCAATGTCAAATGGCCATGTTGTGCATTTCCATGCACAACGTGGCAGGCACCACGCGGTGCCTGCCACCATGTGCATGGAAATGGAGGGGGGTACCATGGGTACCCCCCCGTGCTCAACTGCGCCCCCCACAGAGGTGGGCCGCAGCGGGCCTCCAAAGCCAGTCTCCGCCTGTCTTTTTGCAGCGGGATATCTGCCGTAAAAAGACAGGCAGA
This sequence comes from Calotriton arnoldi, assembly GCA_963921515.1. Taxonomy (NCBI): domain Eukaryota; kingdom Metazoa; phylum Chordata; class Amphibia; order Caudata; family Salamandridae; genus Calotriton; species Calotriton arnoldi. The sequence continues at coordinate 316,069 of CAWUFW010012920.1, forward strand.
AGGGCTCATCCTAATCACTATGGTGGTGCCTGCACGGCACCGTCGCAATGATGCCCTGGTTCCGGGTTCCGCAAGGCGGGCGGAAAAGGACCTCCTTGCGGGACCATGGCGGACAGACTTTCCATCCGCCGTGGTACCAATGTGATTCCCACCGCCATCCTAATAATAATTAGGATGGCGGTGGGTGAATCACATTGTGATGGCGGGAGGATCGCCAACGCCGGCTCGGCGGTTGCGATCCTCCCACCATCATAATAAGCCCCATAGTCCTTTCCAACAATCTTTTTGAATATAACCATCCACACTGAGTATCAATGATATAATGCTCTTACTCTCTTCAATTTTACTTTTTTGGAAAACTTTGAGCCATGGGAAATGGCAGCAAAGCTCATTATTAAATTCACCTGTCATCCTCCACGATGACCAAGAAAATGAGGAGCTGGCTACGAGACTGCCACCCACAGGAGAAACGTCTGGAAAGCTGCCAAATTTTCAGGCTCCAATTTTGGGTGTGTTCTGTCTCCTTTAACCAGATGAGCGCAGAACTTGCAGTTCTCAGAACTTTATCGGCTCATATAAAGGATCTGATCAGACCATTTAGTCCACTAAAGAACATTTTCTCAAGGATACAAGGTAAGTTCTAAAATAGAAATAAACAATGGGGCAGCATTATCATTTTAATCAGAACTAATCAAAGTTAATCAAAGTTTTCCATCCGACCTTTGAAAAGGCACCATAACTTAAGGTAGGTAGTAATATCGTTTTAAAGTTATACACAGAAGAGATGTGTGCCTGTGCATGAGTCCATAAATACCTAAGCAGACCGTACAAATTTATGAAATGCAGGGTCTAATTCATTAATTGTGGCCTTAATTAAAATATCTTCAGTTTTCGATTTATTATTCAAAGCAGAGGTGTAAAAGTTAAAAATACTTAATGTACTAAAGTAACATGTAAATATTAAACGTTCCTGTAAAAACGTGAATATTTTGTTTAAATTCTTGCAAAATATGCAAAATTGGAAGATGTATTTGCATTTCAACATGTTTATTTTAACATTTAGAAATTGTTTAAAACGCCGTGCAATGTTTTGAACATTTTTACATTTTCTAAAAGCAATACACATTAAATACGGTTATATTGTAATTACTTAAATGTACAATATATTTTAAAATAAAATGTCTTTATTTTAAATCTACAATATTGCACATTTGAAATGTACTCTCTTTCGAAAACATATCCAAATTATTATACATTTTAAAATAAATGAGCCTAAGGTAAACATCTAATTGTATTGCTACTGTTGTGAACTTTGTTAATTTTGTCATTGTTGAGATGACCTGTGCAGTGGTCACCGATGTTGTGGTGTCATCATTGTAGTGACATCAAAGTAATGACTGGTTGGTGTTGAGCCAAAATGTGGAGGATAGATCATTCCTGTGCTTCTTGGGGATGTTCATCACATGGATGAGAAGTTAAAAACAAGTGCACCTATTCAACAGCCTTTTGATGGGACATAAGGACTGTTTGGAGGAAAGAGATAAGATAATCCTTGGCAGCAAAGCCCCTTATAATTCACTTCACTCCCTCTAGAGAGGCAGCTTGTAGGAAGCTGGCTTTCTATAAAGTGTACTAAAACGAAGTACACTGTGTAGAGAGTCCAGTGGAACCCTTGGTCTACAGAGGCTAAAGTAGATAATACTAATGCTCTTTTTGTGGTAGTGTGGGTGAGCAGTTAGGCTTATCAGAGGGTAGTGCTAAGCATTTGTTGTACACGGAGAGACAATAAATGAGACACTCAAGAATAAATCCAATACCAATTCGTAAAAATAAAGATTTTAAAATAATTTTTCAGACCAAAAACTTTGTTCTAAGGTAAGTACTTTTTCAGTAATGGATTTTCGAACTTCTCAAAATAAATCACAGTTGTGTGCAAATAAGCACAATAGAAGTCAATGGGAGAAAATAGGAAAAAGCAGAGAAAATCAGACAGTAAGTTCTTGAGGTTCACCTTCTGGATTTAGGTAAGTAGCAAGGTCAGGTCCAATGTTCCAGCAGTAGAAGATCAGGAGCATCCCGGATTAGGTCGGGAGCATGGTGCTGAGGTCATTGGTAGCAGGCACGCTACGAAGAAGGGGGCCACCTGAAAACACGCTGCACAGAGGGACTCAATGGTAAGTCCAGGAGGGGCCCACTTGAGGGAGCAGGTTTCAAGGGTTTCAGGACCATGGGAGCACAGCTGGTTGGTCATTACCCAGGCCAGGTGGGCTAGGTGCACAGCATATAGGGCAGCCAAACATCGTGCATCAAGATATTCTTCGTGGTCAGGGGCAGGCAGGTTGCAGAGGCAATTCCAGGAGAGCTGGGTCACTGATGGAGTGGGTCTCAAGGGTCTTGAAGTCGTTTGATGGGTGTCTGCGTTCTGTGTCGTTGGAGTCTGCTTTGACTCTTTCTTCCTGGTCTTTGATGCATGGGGTCTGGTACCCTGGGTATTGGCATGGCATGGCTCTGGTAGGTCCTGGTGTCCTCTCACTCAGTGGAGGGACAGATCTGACCATTTGGAGCTGGTATACCTCTTCTTGTTTGACTGCTGCTTCGGAGTCGCCGGGGAGCATCAAGTCGGTAAACCAGACTTTTCAGTTTGGTGCTTGCAGGCTACAGGGGAGTAGCTCCTCTACTCCAATGCAGGTTCTCAGCAATTTGGCGAAGGCTGGAGGTGCTCTGGGGTTCTTGAAGACTTCACAGTTGCAGGACGAGACAGCACACCATGATTATTGAGTCCTGGAAGCAGCCAGTAGGGTTTGGCGCCAATTCTCGTCAGAAGGTCTTCGGCTCTAGGTTCAGCAGTTTTTTTTTGTCTATTGCTCTTCAAAGGTCTGTCGAATCTTACATGATAAGTTCAGGGATGCCACCTGAATACTAAATTTAGGGGCGTTAAAGGGGGAAACAGGTAGTAGCCAATGGAAGACCTATCTTTAGGGTGTCAACACCCTCTAAGTGACCACTTCCTGTGGGAAGGGGCACTACCCTATCCCTGATAGGTTGATTTCCCACCATTTCAAGAAGGGGGATTTGCAAAAGTAGTGTCTACATTTTAGGCCACACTTTAGGGGTGGTGTTGGTTAAATGTGGGCACTCCTTCTCATCTAATTTTCCCACTTTCCCTCCTGCCAAAAGTTGGGCACTATCTGGAGATGCCTGGCTTGGATTTCAAAGGCGGTACCGCCTTTGAAGCTTCTCACCTTGAGATACAATTCTGGCCTGGAAGAGGTGTGAAGAAGAAGAAGAAAGAAAGAAATTTGTACTTGTAAAGCGCACCCATACCCCCAAAGGGGTGTCCAGGCGCTGTACGCATACCGCTGTGGAACCCTTCCTGGCTTTTCCCTGTGAAATGTCCACTCCTGGGCACCCCCAGGGTGAAGCCAGGCATCCCAGCGCTGTTGGGGCCGTCGTGGAGATTAAGCAAGCTATTGCCCAGAGTTGCAGAGTGGGACCCATGATTAGAATAGGCACCGAGGCGAGAATTATCAGGTCCGAGGAAATTGAGCCCAAGACCCGCCGAGGCGGGAATTGAACCCTGGTCCCGGGCCAGATCTCTGCATCAGGGTCTGCCGCTCTAACCATTGAGCCACACTTCTCCACTTGCACCTCTGCCCAGAGCCGGCTTTGTTCCTGGCTCTTACCTCATGAGGTCAGAAACATGCCTGGTGGTGGTAGGCTGGCTAAGACTAGTCATAGACCACACCAGTGCTTGGTAAGTTTTGGGACCCTCTAAGGGGTCTCCTGTGTGCATTTAATAATAAATACAACACTGGCATCAGTGAAGATTTATTAAGACAAGATGTTTGGTACCAAACATCTTAGGGTACAGTGAGGCCATCATGGAGCTAGAGAACTCGTAATGACAAGTATCCAGCCCATGTACTCTTTATGGCTCCCCTGTGCACTTAGAATATCCAAGAATGGGTTGGATGTTGTAGGCCACATCTGCTCATGTAGATATGTCCACACATGGGATATAGTGTACCCTGTCTTAGGGCTATAAGGCCTGCAGTAGGGGTGACTTACCTATACCTCATGCAGGGCTGTGTGCCATGTTGAATCTTCGGTTTTCTCTGCACCAAAACACGCAGTCTGCAATGGCCATCTGCCTGGTCTTGGTGAGGGGTCCCTGAGGTGGCACAATTGGTGCAGCAGTCCCAGAGGACCCTCTTCAGAACCCAGGCCCTAGGTACCAGGGTTACCATTTATTAGGGACTTACAGGGGTTACTTAAGTTGTGCCAATCGTGGCACAGTTTTGGAAAAGAGATCTGTCACTTGCAACCTGGTTAGCAGGGCCCCAGTGCACTTACAGTTTGAAATCATTTCAGGCATCCGGAAAAAGGTGGGGGCTAACCATGTCAAAAGAGGCACTTTCCTACACAGCCTACACCACAAACATGCACTGATGTAAGTACTCTAAGAGTGCCCATCTGTTGAGGCATGGTCTATTCAGGGATGGACTAGCCATGAAAGTGAGTGAATGTACCAGCCTTCTTCTACATCGAATCACACATTATGCAATGGAATCCCAATCCCTTGACAACAGTAAGTACCCATGACTATCTAAGGGTGGGAACACATAATGAGATGCTGCCCTCAATTTAGTGATGACAACTCAGTCAAAATCCAACAGACGTTGCCCTAATAGGAACTGTGAAATCCTCTGCTAAAACCAGAACTATCACACTTAGTATACTGCCCCTTCAGCTTTCCTGACATCTATGTGATTCTGAAAGTGATCTATCAGACACTCAATGATATAAAACATTAGTAGGATATTTAGGCCCATATTTATCAAGGGCTCGCGCCATCCTTGCGTCTCGCAGTGTGACGCAAGGGTGACTCAAGCAGTAAGTCAAATTTATCAAGCGGTGCAAGAGCACAACTGCATAGTTTCTAGGCAATTGTATAGTGCATGTGCTGCGCTGAATCCGGCTGCGTCACACAGCAAACAATTTAAGAATTGTAGGCGTTCCCGTGTAAATTCGAACGCTAGTGTAACACAGTGGTATTTACCATAATTTCACTGCATCGCGCATTGTGATGCAGTGTACCGCAACAATAGAAATGCGTCAGAATACTGCACATCGCCAACGTAGGTATAGGAAATGACGCAGGGGCTTTAGTAAAAAAAACTCACCATCACAGTACACTTAGGCAAGTTCAACTACGCCATGGAGGTAGTAATATCGCATTTGGGGGTAGGAAGGAGACAACCACGTAGGCAGAGAAGGAAGAAGGAGTGTGTATTCCATCAACTTATATCCCTCATTGACCTCAGGGAAGAGGAGGCTATCCAGTTATACAGACTGAGGAGGGAGAGTGTTAGACCTGTCATCCTTACGGCGGTCTTTCCCCAGACTTTGTGCCTGTTACCTCCTGTCTTTGCAGATTTATTGGCCTGAGGGCTCTGAGCACTTTACTGCTGCTAACCAGTGCAAAAGTGCATGTGCTTCTCCCCTAAAAACAGTGATATTGGTGTATACCTGATTGGCACATTTGTGTGCTTCTCCTCTAAACATGGTGATATTGGTGTATACCTGATTGGCATATTTGATTTACTAGTTAGTCTCTTGTAAAGTGGCATTACATATACCCAGGGCCTGTAAGTCAAATGCTACTAGTGGGCCTGCAGCACTGATTGCGCCACCCACATAAGTAGCCTCTCAAACTTGTCTCAGGCCTGCCACTGCAGGGTCTGTGTGTGCAGTTTACTCACACTTCAACTTGGCATTTATAACTACTTGTCAAGCCTCAAACTCCCCTTTTACTACATATGTCACCCCTAAGGTAGGCTCCAAGTAACCCTAAGGGCAGGGTGCAATGTAAATAAAAGAGAGGATATGTGTGTTTAATCTTTACATGTCCTGGTAGTGACAAACTCCCAAATTCGTTTTTCACTACTGTGAGGCCTACCCCTCTCATAGGTTAGCATTAGGAATTCCTTAATATACTTTTAAACTGTAATTCCTGATCAGAGAGGAGTAGCTTTTTCATGTTTCTTATCTTTGGAATGGTAATGATAAATCCTCCTCACTGGTGAAGCTGGATTTAACATTACTGTCTTAAAAATGCTGCTTTTAGAAAGTGGCCATTCCTCTGCACTTACTGTTTTGTGTGCATGACAGCCTGTCTCCAATACACTTCTGGGGTGGATGACAGCTACACTTGGTGCATTCCCTCTAGACAGTCACAACACAGGAAGGATAGGTGTGTCTGAGTACCTATCTATATATATCTTCATTCTAAGGGCCTTTCCTGGGCAGGCAGGAAGGGAGGGGCTAACACTGGAGGGGATAAACTTCAGTTGAATGGGCAGTGTCCTGTCCACACACAAAGGACTGATTACCCACTACAGATAGCCAGGCAGACAGTACTGTGTTGAAAAGGATACTTGTGCAGAGAGCTGCTTTGAAGTACCCTTACATCAAAGGCACTTTGGGTATAAGTTAAGGGTCTCTGGCCCCCTAAAATCAAACCCTGCTGGACTTGTAACTGAGGCTCTGCCAGAAGAACTGCTGTGCTGCTTAAGGGTTCTCAACTGGACTGCTGATCTGGAAGACCTGCTTTCCTGTTTGTTGCCCTGCTGCCTGCTGCTCTCTGACTCTGCTGAAGGAGATCTGGGCTCTTCCTTTACTCCAAATAATCTCCAAGGGCTTGTTGACTTGCCTCCTGTTGCTTAAGACTCGGGGATATCTAAGTCTGTACCCCGGCTCCTGTGCCTGGCTTCCTGGAAGTGGCCCAGATACTTGCAACATGGATTTCAATGCATCTCCTGTCAGTGTGTAGCAGAACCAGTGCATCAACCCACATGCAGGAGTAAAATCAGCGTATCGCATCAGACCCGCACTTTGCCTTCCGAGATCAGTGCATCACAAGGCGTATCGCTGCTTCTGCAGCTTGCTGAAATCGACGCATCCCTTCAACTGCGAATCAGAATCTGGTGCATCACTCAACGCCTCTCAGCTCTGGCACCTGTCTTTGGAACTGACGCATCACCTTCACTGTGCAGAGAAGATCGATGCATCCTGCACCTTCACCACTCAACATCAACACATCTCGCAGTTTGCGACCAGGAAATATACTTTGTTCATCGGAGCCTTCGTGGGTCCTGTGGCCGGCCGACGCTCCATCGTGGTCGGCCTGAACTTTGACTTTGCACCGGTCCAGCAGGAACTAAAGTAACCTTGTTAGCTCTACTTGCTCCTAAACAGTTTACTGCATTTATTCCTTTAAAATTACATATTTCAAATTCTATACTTTGGATTTTTTTCTTTTTGGTCTTTGTTTTTGTTCAGAATATAATAACCTATTTTTCTAAACCTGTGTGAAGTCTTTTTGTGGTGTATTCATTGTGGTATTGTGTGTGTTGCACAAATACTTTACACGTTAACTCTTTAGATAAGCCTGACTGCTCTGTGCCAAGCTGCCAGAGGGTGAGCACAGGTTAGTTTTTAGTGCGGATCTCGCTTACCCTGACTACAGTGGTGGTTCCTGACTGACCTGGGAGCATACCTCAGCCAACCAGGATTCCCATTTCATCATCCCAGTATCATGGAATTGTTGGAGAGGAAATCGCCAAGTCATCAGCCAGCAACTGCAAGGACCAATGCCATTCCGGCACACGTCAAATTGATATCTGTTCTACACATGTTGGGCTCACAATCTTTTCAAAGCACATCTGCAAGATTGGCTGGCATTTCTCAGGGAGCATTTTCAGCATTCCTCCCATCTGTGTTAGATGCCTTCATAAAACTTGCACACCAGTATCTTCTCTTCCCAAAAACCAGCCAACAACAATTAGCTACCAAGCAAGGGTTCTGTAACATTGCTGGATTCCTTCATGTGCTTGGTGCCACTGATTGCACATACACATATGCTATGTGTTCCCCCTGCAGCCACTGCGCACCTTTTCAGAAACTGCAAACACAGTTACTCTATCAATGTCTAGGCAATAGTGGAGCATAATGGACTGTTTACCAATGTCCTTGCCAAGTATCCTCATAGTGCTCATGATGCATACATATTTTGGCACGGTACCATCAATGAGCGGTTTGAGGATGGCAGATAAGGTAATGGCCTACTCATTGGTAAGGAAAGCCTATTATTCAATATATCATTTCAATTGAAAATTATGACATGATAGACATCTCTATGTTTATGTTTGGATCTCATGTCATGTACACAGAGTAACAGTATTTCACTCAAACGTATAGCCATTGATGTACCATTGTGGGATTACTTCACAGAGTACTCACTGAAAGTAGGAAAATGCCCACAGTGAAAGGTACTTTGTCATGTTACACTGTGTGAGAAGACAGAATTGCAATATCTGCAATGTCATAGACATTAACTGACAAATAATGTGGACAAAGATTAATTGTAATCTAAGAACAATGGATAAATCATATAAATGTTGTGGATGTGTGTATGTGCACTATGTGGCAAATCAGTAACATAAGAAATGTTCAAAATTAAAGCAAAGTTGTCTAACAAATATTTGTATCCTAAGCATATGTGTTGCACATAGCAGTTTATTTAGACTGATGAGAGTACTAGGAGAACAAAAGGAAAGTTGACAACTAAAATTAACGTCTGCCATGCACTGACATTGTTATGTTATGTTATGTTACCGTGATTTATAGCGCGCGGCTACTCAAGAGTGTCATTGTTGTACCAAATCAGGAAATAAATAATCAGGAAATAAATATGGACTCTAGGTACATATGTGATACAAATAGAGCAAAGGGCAGCAAACTTCCAGGTATCACAACATAAAAGTTAAAATATACACATAGATAATAAGCCACATTGACATTGTTTGCTACTGAGATTGATAACTAAAATGCTATTTCAAGTTGCCTACATCTTCTGCTTCTCAATTTAGCAAAGAAATGTTGACATAATGAATATATAGACTTATCAAGATGTGGGACACCAGGACATAATCTAGGTTATACAAACCAAAGTAAGGTATCACACTGTATTTACATTAAAATAAAAACCTTCCCATGCAAAATAAATAGTGTAAGAAGCAAGTTATAAAAGTAAATTTTCTCACACAAGGAAAAATCACATACATACATGTATATACAAAAAGTGTTTTGGACATGTCTGTAGATCATTGTTACTTAATTTATCATCATTCGGACTCATATGAAAAAAGGCTACATTGCAATACCTATGCATCATTCATAGTTCATCAATTCAACTTGCCGTGCAAAAAGCTTTAGCTGATGTATGGAGAATCCACAAAAATAATTCCAAGTAGCATGTTGATTAATGGTTTAATGTTCTAAACTAGTACCAATGCAAACTTACTCTAAGGCTACACAACATTTAAGTATACAAGCAAGGACATTTTAGGTGAAAAATGGCTAATTGTATGTGTGAGTCATCAAGTGGCAGTCACTTACCCTGCATAAATAGCTTTTAATTAAAGCAAGATAATATGAACCAAAGTTGGCAACATTGCATTCATATTGAGTGCAAATCCCATTTAGCTGATACAAATATTCAAACTTACTTACAATGCTAAACTGCTGCATAAACATCAATATTAGTATGTTGATGTGTTGTATACCTTACACTCTGTACAGTATGCGAAATGAACCATATATGTTGAATATTTATGTGTAAAGCAATGGTCAACATATCTAAAAAATATCAGGTTTTTAAAAGTTGAAGAAGTGTAGGAATTTGCCAACATATATATTAAAAATAGTTAGTGATGTAGAAGTGACAACAAACCAATAATTGGTATGGACTTTTTCTCATTCAGGTGATCAAGGATATGGATTGCAGGCATGAATAATGACCCCCCTATCAAACTGCACAAATGGATGTACAGAAAAATCTAATTCTGTTATGAACAAAACAAGAAATGTTGTTGAGCACATGTTCGGTATCCTAAATTCCAGTTTTAGGGGCCTCAATCAATCTGGTGGTAGACGACTGTGCTCACCACCAATGTTTGCAAAATAATATTAATCTGTGCAAAATTGCAAAACATATGCCTAAACACAAGTGTACCATGGGAGTATGACTGTGCAATCCCACCTGAAGATGATGAAGACAACAAATCACAAATAGAACTAGAGCATTTAATGGCAGGTCGAATCGGACGTGAACAAATAGTTCTAATTATTTTTACGTAATAGTTCATAAATCAATGTCACTTATTTTGGATTAGTGAGCTGTAACAATAATTTAGTTTTCACACAGCTAAACATCTTAAAGTTTGTAGTGTTTTTTCATCAATGTGGACATAATCACTGTGACAGTTATCATAAAGGTGTGGATATATCACACACATGTTACATACAAATTTATTTTTTCAGACAATATTTTGAACTTCTTAATTAGGTATGTGTGACATCAGAATCACTGTCAACAAAATCTGATTGAAATGGCTATATTTATGAGCCTACATAAATACATGACCTTCAGTGTTAATAATTGATAAAGTAGTCCTTGAACATTAAATATAATCCCATCACATCACCATGACTGAAGAGCTGTCAAAGCTTTACCATACAAATAGCATTTCAATCATTTAACTTCACACTGCAAGAGGGCTGTGCAATGACAAAAATGTATTCAAAGGATGATGTGTGTATATCAAGTCTGCATGTGGACTATCAAACATATGTCACTCATAGAAATCCATGTCTAATTCAGATTGTGATATGCAACAATAAACTGCATACTGTAAAGGATTGTTATAAAGATGCTAGATGAGAGAGCCTATCACCCAATGTAGATTTAATTGGAGCCATCCGTAAATATACATGTTGAATGAGATCATGTTATGGAACTTGCAGTAATGTATGAGAGCTATGTATAGTATAGTGTTAACACTATTGGTGGAGCACTCATTACCTTTCGATACAAAACAAAAAGTGCCACTACAGCTGTAACATTCACATAAAATACCAATCATTGAAGATGTAAAAAGACAAACATGTGTGTACAAAGATATACATATTTTGTGCATGCAAACAAATTCACAATCAATGCCAATCGTATACTGGGAATCATACTGAAATGAAAATGCTTTGTCTCAAGCATTGGTATGGCATATACTCTGAGTGCCAACAAAGTTTGGAAACTTACATATCAATCCAAAAATTAACCTTGCATTTGGTCTGCCAACATGTCAGCTTTGTGGAACCTATATATACCACCATACAGGTACATCATCACTAATATGATCGCAAATCACAGCAAAAGGTCAATATTGATGTGTGGGCGAAATGGATTTAAATGTCTAATGGATGAAGCTATCTAAGTCAATCATAAGAATCTTCACACATTCAAAATATATGATATGTCTCATGAACTTTCACATAAATCACTACTGTGTCATGCCATATGCCCGGGTTTACAAATCCATTGAGATATGTCAATGTCATACATTTTCATATGTGCATTTACATGTAACACGAGGACACTGCATGAAAGCCAAGGGACGTATCTGTGAGTTCTCAACATATAAAGACTGGTCTTTGTGAATGTTATGAAGTCCCTTTGTGCCACACGAGATGATGGAGGCTGATGACAACCTTACAGTGAGAAATAAATATACACCAAAGACAACGTGTGAGTATGCAAGGGTAGTGAAAGGTGAACTCACACATTCACCAATACCCTTAGCACCTGTGTTACAAAGCCCTTGTGTGGAGTGTAAAAAATAAATCATATCCACACATGGTTAGAATAGCCTTTTGAGCATCAGCAACACTTGTAAATCAGGAAATGGTCAGCTACATGCATACCTGTGCATGATTGATACACTTGTGCACACAGTTTGCCAATACTTTGGGGCATATTTATTAAGTGTTGGGAGTCGCCCTTGCTCATGCAAGGGGACACAATGGTGACACAAAACCTAAATGAGGTTTATCAAGCCATGAAAGGCCACCTGGTGTAGCCCTGAGTGGCATGATAAATCGAGAGTAACACAAGGCTGCACAAAACACTGCCTTGTGTTACTCTGTGGCTGGCAGGGAGGTATGCCATGGGTGGAGTGTTGTTGTTCTCATGCACCCCACAATGGATTCTGGCACATTTAGCTTCAGGATAGGCAAACTTATAAGAGAACCCCATGTCCCGGCAAAGAAACAGTTTTTTACATCCAGACCTTTTCATAGAATCACTCCTGAAGCATTGAGTGAGGAGCTAGCTCTACACGCCATTTCACTCAGCGGCAACACTGAGAGTGATGCCAAGAAGCTTGAGAATTGGTTGAAGCAAAGTACCTGGGCACTTGCCCCCAAACATCGCGGTCCCGCAAGGTTACGAGGCATTCCTCCCCTTGGTTCAATCAAGCGCTGAGGCAGTGCAAAAGTGTTTGCAAACGCCTGGAAAGAGCATGGAGGAAGGATTTTAGCCCGGAAAATAAAGAAACTTATAAAATTGCCTTAAAAGTATATCACATTAAAAACCGCGAGGAAAAGAAGATTTTCTTCTCATCTAAAATTGAGTCCTCCGGAAATAAATGTAAAGAAATTTTCAAAATTGTTAAAGATTTCTCTGCTCCAAATGCAGTGGCTAGACTTTCTACCCCTACATCAGAATGGACTAATCAGCTAGCATCCTTTTTCCATGAGAAGATTATTAATATCCAAACCTCCTTTGCTGTGTCTCTTTCAGAGGAAGATAAAAATACGATACTGCCATTTTCCAATGGTTTAGGAAATGGTCCTTCCCTCACACAGTTTCCCCCCCTTCTTCCAGCGACATCCCTGGAGATTATGAAGGGCCTTAAGTCAGGGTCTCCTGTTGACTCATGTCCTGCGAAAATATTGGCTTCCGTGGCTGAGATTATCAATACGAAGGCTAACATAGTACTTAACTCATCATTAAGTAATGGGCAGGTTCCACGGATATGGAAATGCGCTAAAATACTCCCACTGCTGAAAAAGCCCTCTGCTGATCCTCTAGTACTAACCAACTACAGACCAATTTCACTCCTTCCGTTTTTCGCAAAGACCTTAGAGAAATATGTAAACTCAGTGATTACCGAGTATGCGGAATCTAACAATCTTCTTCATCCGAGCCAGTCCGGGTTCCGCTCCAACTTTAGAACAGAAACCGCTTTACTTGAAATCTCTGAGGCTATAAAAGGAAAACTTGATAAAGGAGGTAAAGCAGTACTGATCCTCCTGGATTTATCTGCAGCGTTTGACACCGTGCCCCATGTCCGCAGAGATTGCGGGAGTGCGGCCTTGGGGACACGGTGCTGAAATGGTTCTCTTCATTTTTAGAGGACAGAAACCAGGAGGTCTGGTCCCCCCCCTTTTCTGCTACTATCCCGCCTCTGAAAGTGGGTGTTCCACAGGGCTCTATTTTGAGCCCAACTTTGTTCAATCTGTATATGGCCCCTCTCGCCCCTTTGGTCGAAGCTTGTGAGGCAACAATCATTTCTTACGCTGATGATACGCAGCTGTTGTTCACGTGTGAGAAGGGTGAAGACTTTGACGGAGAGCTGATCAAAAATTGCTTGAAAAAAGTTTTTACCTGGCTCAGACTTAATGAACTTAAATGTAATCCGGAGAAATCCGAAATAATTTTTTTTGGATCGCCACCCCAGGATGTATGGAAACAATGGTGGCCAGCTGATATGTCACCTCCTCAGTCTTCGGTCAGGGCAGTCAAGAACTTGGGGGTGAAACTGGATGATTCCCTCTCCATGAAAACCCAGGTTCAGTCTGTTGCAGGTTCTTGTTTCGGTCATCTTAAAATGCTCAGAAAATTCCTCCCCATGTTATCTTTCTCTCATAGAAAGATTGTGGTTCAGGCCCTCATTGCCTCTAGGCTGGACTATGTAAATGTTCTATACTTAGGTCTTCCGGAGTTTCTGATAAACAAGCTTCAGGTTGTCCAAAATGCGGCAGCCAGGGCAGTTCTCAGGCTTGGCCCTAGAACCCGGATTTCCCCCCACCTGATTGCTTTGCATTGGCTCCCTATTCATAACAGAATCCTTTTCAAGGCATTAGTTCTGGCTTTTAAGGCTCTTCATGGTTTGGGGGCCCACTATATCAGGAAGAGAGTACTTCGTTATGCACCAGGGAGATCTTTAAGATCCTCTCACCAGTATCTCCTAGCAGTCCCTAGATTCTCCCGTTTGTGCAGAGGGGGACGCTCTTTTCAAGTACAGGTTGCCCGTAGCTGGAATAGCCTGCCTCAGCATCTCAGACAAGTACCTGATCTGTTGACTTTCCGTAAACAACTTAAAACCTGGTTATTTCAGCAGAAACGTTAGCCTGGTATTAGTAGGATAATTTAGGGCTCCGTCTAGCGCCGGGACACTCTTTTGAGTAGCCGAGCGCTTTACAAGTACATTATAACATAACATAACATAACATAACATTCCGAGATTTACCTATGCTGGTAGACCAGGGAATATATAAGAGTTGTATGACTCCTCATCAGAGGTGCTAGAATGAGAAATATCTTCATTTCTCCTCGTTTCCTCTTTCGAAGTGTGCTGCATTCAGTAGCATACTTATAAAATGTAAAATGCCTCAGAGGACTATGTTTGTGCTGGAAGGTGTCCCTTCCTGAACACAAACAAACCTGCCTGCAATGCAGGCACCTTTGCAACATGACGGAAGGGTGCCGGCATTAGCACTATGTAGCTAAAAGTGTGCCAATGCTAGGAAAGGACAGGAATGTGGCATATATTGATGAATAAGGTGCAGTTAGGCTCTTTCCCTTTCATGCAGTGCAGGGCAGCAAGGTGGTTTGCCGTATTTTGTTGCCGTTTTTTTCTGATAAATATGGCTATTTGAATTCAGTATTGTGCTGGGTTATATGTACATCTGCAATAATTTTTGGGTCTTCACATATACGTAGTAAGTAGTTACGTTATTGCGTAACAATATTGGTGGACGCCACCATCACATATTTTAAACTTTTTCCATATGTAGGTTACTTGAACACAATTAAAATATGATGTGCGCTGTCCTTTTTGTTGCTATATAGGCCACTGCGTCGGAAACATATCAAATGTGTAGCCCTTAGCGCTGCTCTATGTAGGCCACTGCGTGGCCCTTTGTATTGTTATATATAGACCCCTTCATGGCCTTTTGCATTGCTCTATATAGGACACTGTGTGGCCCTTTGCATTGCTCTATATAGGACACTGCTCAGGAAACATGAATTGCATGGCCCTTTACATTGTGAAACCTAGGCTACTGTGTGTACTGCGTGGGACCTTGGGTTGCTAGGAAGAGAGTAGTGCGTCACGCAATGTCCATTTGTGTCTAAATGCATCAGACAAATCGGCGCAAAAAAACAACAACCTGCCTGTCGCACCCAGAAAATGATGCAATGGGTATGGCTGCATATCAGGAAGTGTAAATGTTTCTTTCACTTTCTATTTGTGGCTGGTGGTTGGTGCATGTGTTGAGAGGAGAATTCAGAGTTTTGGAGTGGTTTTGCTGTGTATCGTATGGAGTCTGTGTCCTAGTGTGCTTTTAAATTGGACTTTGTCTTTTTTTGTGCTTAAGTGTTGTCATTTATACATCTTTGTGTCTGAGTATTGTTGGGTGTCTGTCTATTTAAGGGCATACATTTGTTATTTATAGGTAGGGGTTTAAGGGCCTTGATAGTAGGTTGGTTTTTTAGGATAGGGCTTGTGCCATATAGGGCCATGTCTGGGAAGGGGAGAGGCCCCAATTTTTATGAGGGGCTTGTAGGTGCCCTTATCTGGCTGATAGTGCACTACCTCCCATGTATGCTTGGTGCTGGAGGGAGGATGAGTCAAGGGTACCCTACCAAGGGGCTAAAAATCATATGGGAGCGTTCATGGATGCATATGTCGAAGGTGTCAGAGGAGGAGAGCACCGTCCACCAACTGATGGGTGGACTTTATTTCCCATGAGGCTGATGTGCTTAACCTACTGGGGTTGGAGGTTGCAGGCCCTGTAGGTGTGTATCCATTTACTAGAAGCTTGTAGTCATGCAAAGTTATTCATTTTTCAATTTTCCATTTGCTAAATATAGCAGTAGTGATGTGTGGATGCCTTGTGACACACAAGGCAGACAGAATGACACCAAGGCTAGAATGTCAAAACATATCATCAACCATGCTGCACAAGGTATGTTTGGGTGGCAAGGCTAATAAAGCTGGCCAATATATTTCACTGTGTGTCCTTGCACGACACTGGTGCATATCACAAAGTACATAAATCTACTACTCAATGAACATCCAAAATGAAGTGTATGTTCATGCGTATGTTACATATGTGTGCAGAAGGAGCAATTATTTGCCATAATGTTTGCAAGGTTTAGCCTCACCCTTGCACCATGCAAGGGGATGCAAGTGTGACAAAAAACCTAAAAAAGATTTTACAAGGCCATGTTGTGTGGCCCCACATGGATTAATATATCTAGAGTAACCCAAGTGAGTGCAACATGCTGCCTTGCTTTACTCTGCACCAGGGATGTGTGCCATGAGTGTAGCGTGGCTGTTCCCAACCATCTACCTATGGATTCTGGCACATTCCCAGATTTACACACAGTTGCAGACCTGGGAATACATCCAATTTGTATGCCCCTACAACAGTGGAGCAACAAGGAGAAATACCTTTATTGCTACTCATTGGTTCCTATTATTAAGTATGGCATTCTGCAACGCAGTCAAAAAGAGCAAAATGCCTCTGAGGAAATTTTTGTGCCAAAAGGTACTCCCTTCCTGCACACAACACTGTCATGCCTGCAACACAGTCACCCTTGCACCATGGTGCGAGATTGACTGTGATGGTGCAAGGCAGCAGTTTGTACAACAGCTCAGGCAGAGAGCAGGAATGTGCCATATCATGTTACACATTTCTGCCCTTTCCCGTTCATGCAGCTCAACCCTGCAAGGTGACTGGCTGCTGTTCTGTTGTTTCAAGACTTCAAAATATGTGTCTAAGGGAGTCAAAATGTGCCATTACACTTGAATATCCAAGTGCTTAGGGCCTGATTCACAGAACTAACTTACGTCAAAAACGTAAAGTTAGTACTTTTGGTATTCACAGAATACACTTACTCATTTTGGTATTCACAGAATGAACTTACTTAGGAGTAGTAAAGTTAGGACTCCTAACTTTACTACTCCTAAACTGAGAAAAATCCTAACTTTAAAACTTTCGGTATTCACAGAAGGCATTTAGGAGTCCTAAAGTTAGGACTACTAACTTCTGTGAATACCGAAATGAGTAAGTTCATTCTGTGAATACCAAAATGAGTAAGTGTATTCTGTGAATACCAAAAAGTACTAACTTTACCTTTTTGACGTAAGTTAGTTCTGTGAATCAGGCCCTATGTGTAGAAGTTGAACTGTATGTCTGTGCCCCATTTTTAATGCCATTTAACTTTACTTGTATTGCAGATGGAAATGTACTTTTCTCAAGAGGGGAAATTGAGTACTTCAAGGATCCCAGTGCCAAATGTAAGGGCTAGGACAACATGGTTGTAGCTCTGTAACAAATGTGTGTGTAATTCATAATAGTATTACCAATTTAATCTGTATAGCAAGGGTTTCATCACCTGGAATCATATCGCTCTGAATTAGATAGCAAAAACAACAGAACATGGTTAGTCATATTATGCAACATACAATGAGCCCTGCTAATGTGAAGAAAGTGTCAATATAGGTGTTGGTAAGTATTTTGATTTACCCCATTCAAATATGTTAATGGTATAAATCAAACAGAATCTGTATGTCATACCAAATTACACTTTGCATAGACATTATGCAAAGTGTCACCAGGTTAGCCAGCACATTGCAATTATTGCACAACAGATTGATGCAAGAAATTTGACAGTAGCATTGCAACTTTAGGTGTATCTTTATTACAACCTAACAAACATCTCACCATGTGGTGGTGTAGTTGTGTGAGACATTTCTCTACCGTCGAGCCATTCCCTCACTATTACCACTTACCTGTGGTATAGATATTGATATCCTGTTTCAGGGGTGTCAGACCCTCCATCAGAGGTGTCCATGTCAGGCCTATATAGAAAGGAGTGACAGTGGCCCTATAAATCTTATGCCCAGGGGGATGCATGGATGTAGGGCAGCTAATGATTTGAAACTAAGATAGTTATGAAACAATATCTCTCAGCCAGTCTTACACAAATTGCAAGGGTATATTTCCTCATGTCAGTGAACTTGTACTGTGGCCTAGCAGATGTCCCAAGGATGAGAGTCTGTGCATATGTCAGATGGTATGTATTGATAGCGCAGAGTGCCTATATCATTGATTTTTATTTATTATGCACACAAATCATCCCCGAGGGGATATCTAGGCACCTTTAGGAGGAACCAATGCAGCTCCAGTGGGCCTCACAGCATGGATACAAATGCATTGAACTAGGTTTGACCAGCATGACATAAGCACACCAATTGCCATTATTTGACAAGTCAATGCCAGTTTCATTGGCAGTTTCTTAACTATGGGGCATATTTCTCATTCTTTCATGCAGTGCAATGCAGCAAGCCACCTTGCTACGCTGCACTGCATGAAAGGAAAAGGGCAGGAATGCACTGTATTTGCAAATACATGGCACATTTCTGTCCTTTCCTAGTGCTGGTGAACTTTTGGCTGCCTAACCCCAATGTAGGCACCCTTGCGTCATGGTGCAAGGGTGCCTGCGTTGTAGGCAGAATTGTTTTGCCACTGGCACTTTGCCACTGGATTCAAGCTAGCCTGGCTGATGAGGGGTGTTACCCCGAAACTGGTCCCAAGATGTTTATTTCCGGTCCAGGGAAGACCTGGCTTGGCAGTTCGGGCTGGACTGTTCCCATGAGGCACAGAGTCAAGATTGATTTGCATATGGCTTGGTCTGAACTGGGGTGGCAAAGTGAGCTAAAAAACGATGATGGATTCAACCCAAATCTGTGACTGGGGGTGAGTGTCTGAAAAGTTTCAGCGCTCTGCCCATCATCTCCTTGTGTTTGCTTTGGTTGCCCTAAGTTGGCAGGGTATGGCCAGACGTGGGTCCCTTGCTCACTTTGCCACTGGATTCAAGCTAGCCTGGCTGATGAGGGGTGTTACCCCGAAACCGGTCCCAAGATGCTTGTTTCTGGTCCAGGGAAGACCTGGCTTGGCAGGCAGGCTGGACTGTCCCCATGAGGCACAGGGTCAAGATTGATTGGCATATGGCTGTTTCTGAACTGGGGTGGCAAAGTGAGCTAAAGAACGATGATGGATTCAACCCAGATCTGTGACTGGGGGTGAGTGTCTGAAAAGTATCAGCGCTCCGTCCATCATTTCCTTGTGTTTGCTTTGTTTGCCCTAAGTTGGCAGGGTATGCCCAGACGTGGGTCCCTTGCTCACTTTGCCACTGGATTCAAGCTAGCCTGGCTGATGAGGGGTGTTACCCCGAAACCAGTCCCAAGATGCTTGTTTCTGGTCCAGAGAAGACCTGGCTTGGCAGTTTGGGCTGGACTGTTCCCATGAGGCACAGGGTCAAGACTGATTTGCATATGGCTGGGTCTGAACTGGGGTGGCAAAGTGAGCTAAAGAACGATGATGGATTCAACCCAGATCTGTGACTGGGGGTAAGTGTCTGAAAAGTTTCAGTGCTCTGTCCATCATCTCCTTGTGTTTACTTTGTTCGCCCTAAGTTGGCAGGGTATGCCCAGACCTGGGTCCCTTGCTCACTTTGCCACTGGATTCAAGCTAGCCTGGCTGATATGGGGTGTTACCCCGAAACCGGTCCCAGGATGCTTGTTTCCGGTCCAGGGAAGACCTGGCTTGACAGTTCGGGCTGGACTGTTCCCATGAGGCACAGGGTCAAGACTGATTTACATATGGCCGGGTCTGAACTGGGGGTGGCAAAGTGAGCTAAAAAACAATGATAGATTCAACGTAGATCTGTGACTGGGGGTGAGTGTCTGAAAAATTTCAGCGCTCCGTCCATCATCTCCTTGTGTTTGCTTTGTACCATAAAGGTACTACACATTGCTCAATCTTCCATTGTAATGGATGTTATTGTAGTAGTTGCATATTCAGAGCATGCATGTAATATTTACTTTATTCCCCTTAGATTTAGTTTTATGACTGTTTAATCCTGTTTAGTAGGGTATGTATGTTCAATTTTTTTTATCATAAATAGTTTCAGCTTCACACATTTAAGCATGTGATAAGTCTACTTTCAGCAATTCATCACACAGTGCCAAATACCAATGTGTAGTGATTTACAATACAGGAAGCTACAAATTGTACTTCTCATTTACACGTGTTACATATGAAAAGTGCTGAGGAACAAATTGCCATTAGCAAATATGGATGCTATAGGATGAGAACAGTAGGGCAAGATCAATTACCCAGCAAAAATAGAGTCATATTGTGGGTGCATAGAAGGTGGTATGAGGTTCTATATGGGACAGATCATAAAATTGGCCAGGAGGCTTTCACAAATGCTTACTGTGAATTTCTGGTTCTGAAACTGGGGAACTGTACATCTTCCTCCTCTTATGAATATTCTGCTTCCAATAGATGTTCTGTTGTTGAAATAGGAGACAGAGGAGTGATGATAATTGCCTCTGAAACACAAATAACAGAGGCAGTAAATGTTATATCCAATTTCCTAAATACATTTGTGAATGCCAGTAAGGCAGCATGGTAGTCTCTGGTAAGAGCTTGCTGGTTGGACAACACAGATATGACGTTGCTATTGAGGGCACTTGTAGATGCCATGAAGTAATCCATCTTGGCCTCCAAATGAGTATCTGAGGACTGGATGGAGGAATTGATGGCTCCTAGCTGGTTAACAACAACACCGATGTCAGATGTTGAAGGCTGGTGTTGTTGGTCCTTCTGCATCATGATACCAGCAATATCAGGTAAGGAGACATCCGTCCCATGGAGCCAACAGTAGGTGTCCAACATAGCCTTTGACAACACATTATTGTGACTGAGACACCTACGAAACTCCTTCAAGAATGCCCGCTATAGTCTGCATCCCCAGCTTGACTTAATCAGCCATTCGCTGCTGGACCCTACCACTTGCCATTGAAATATGAATTGGGGGTCATCAGATTCTTCACTTCCAATATGATATGTAGATGGTCCACGTACAGTCTGGGTTGGTTCATGTGAACACAACATTGTCTTCCCTTGCCAAAATTGGAGTAGATGTTTCTATTGTGTTTAGGAGTTGTTGTAAGGTGTCTTCATCTATGGGGGGCAGGAGGGTGTCTACAACAGGTTGATCATCACAGACAGGCTGATCCTCAGGAGATGTTATTTGTGCCTCTGGAAATAAATTGGGAAATGTTACAAATATTCTGTGACTGTATATGATGTAAGTGATCTCTGTTACATTGTGACACGGTATAGCCATAGATCCCACCGTAGCGGGCTCTACCGGCCATTAAAGGCCCACTCCAGCGGTAAAGGCCCGATCTTAAGGTGAGGGCCTTTAGCAAGGGAGCAGGCCTTTAATGGCCGGTAGAGCCCACTTAGGAGGGCTCTAAGGCTATTAGAACATTTCGCCCCTAGAGTGCAGAATGTTCTAATTTATAAAAACAAATGACTCTCGGAGCTCGAGGGGGTTTAAATCCCCTCGGGCTCCAAGCGGCCTTTGTTCACAGCAATAGCTGTGAACAAAATCAAACATTCAGTTGTTGGAGCTCTGGGCTTTTACCAGTCATTAGAAACCCGCAGCACTCCATTGTTTTTAATGGAGCTCCCAACATTCCAATGTTCTAATTTTCCTTCACTTTCAAGTAAACAGGGATGTGACGAGCATGTTTCTACAAATTAATATGCCCATGTTTGACTGTTGTCACTTGTCAAATGTCAATCAATGTGCATTGATCTCACACTCTTGTTATTCGCTAGAAATATTTAGAGATGTACCTTGTAGGGCATACCATGCAGGCACACTGATTTTCTTTGCTAAACAGTATTTGTTGGCATATGTCAATATTCCATTTTTAAAGTTGACCCCCCTAAACAATGTATTGAGCTCATTACAATACATGATGCTGTTGGTGTACATTTTTTTTATCCCTGTATTGTATGTTACTAGCAGTTTCCAGTCTCGACTATGGGCCCATAATTATCATGGGGTTGCGTCAACCTTGCACCATGAAAGTGTCATGTTCTTTAGGATAGTCCCATCATGTAGATACCGATTACATACATTGTGTCCCATCCACACGACATAATGGTCCTAAACACAGGTGACCTTTTACCTAGTAGCTTACTTCTGTCTCTTCGACAACCAGGCTCTCGGTATCCTATCTTAATCCCTGTACCTGACGTATATAAACATGTCCCCAGTCACTGTAGATTTATTTTGTATAAGGGTCACCACTTTTTTCATCCATGGTCAACAGCCAGCTGTGCATGAGTGTTTTTGTTTAGAAAAGGATTAGCAAAGGATTAGTGAATGTTTGAAAAACATATTGATTCTGGAAAAACCCTGGAGTGAGCACTTTATTATAAAAGACCCTCACTCCCCCTTACAGAACGGAGGAGAATTCCTTCCAGGCTGGACCGAGACTCTGCAGGCTGATCCTTCGACAGGCAGAGACCTGACATCCCCTGCGTGGTACCATCCTCGACGCAGAGACGGGGTCCTTCATTCAGAACCATCAGGTGAAGGGTTACCACTTCCCCGGGGGATTCTTGGCTCCATTAGGATCTATCCTGACATTTACATACACAGGCTTCACCCACATACCTAGGCTAGGTACATTTAGGTAGGCTACGCATTGTAGGAGTACGTCGATGCTATTGTTTCATATAATATGTTTTTATTCATCTTATTAGCACTATGGTAGAAATGTATCTACTTTTTACGATATTGGTACTAGCGATTACATTTGTCTGCTCCTGTCTTCTGATTGTCGCAGCTAATATGTTTCACACTAGACTGACGCTTGACCAATAAATAACTATTGAAACCGTTCCAATCGTCATTCTATGTGTATTCTGAGAAAAGTAAGCACGAGTGACTGAGCGAAAGATACCATATTGTTTCCACGATACCTGAGGAATAAGGGTTGTCATGTTCAGTGGTTGCCAGAAACTACATACACCACTGTAGAATACAGGGGGGTGGTAGTGGCACTGTAGAGCTAGCTGGTCTAATGGCTAACTCATCCTGTGGGGGTGCCAGGGTCTGTCTGCACACCAAGCCCTCAGTTTAAGTCATCCAATACGTGCAGGTCCTGGGGGGTCCTAGGAACTACACGACATGGCGCCGCCAATATTGGTTTGGTTCTTATATTAACAGTAAAATTTGAGTAGTTCAGTCGTGCTTTCTCAGACTCCCTACTCACACTGTTCAGAGACGTCTGAAGTGGGAAGGAATATCCGCCTCAGCTGAGCAGGTACACCCTGTGTACTGGCTGAAGGTTTAGACAAGCTTGTAAGGATTAATGGTTCCCATATTGTGCAAAACCCTACCTCTTAAACCTTTACATTCCTCTTCTTTCAAAATGACCGAATCTGCGAGTAGCAGTGGAAGCGCGGAGGGAGACAAATTTGCTAATGCTCTAAACATCACAGAAAACTGCCGACAGGCAGTAACTCTGAAATTGTTAGAACATGGATTACCTGCAACAGGTGGCCATGTTACCTTCGTGACTGAGGCACATCAGGTGTTCGGATCAGAGGTATTCTATTCCTGGGTAAAACTCCCACCCGCAGATCCACAGACACATTTATTTCACGAGTACTTTGAAGTGGATCCACCGGAAGAATACATCCCATACGAGGACATTGAAGTTCTGTTAACTTACCAGCAACTTAAAAACTGGTTTAAAGGCGTCCTAAAACACACAACTTCGGTTGTAAGACTCAGTCCGCTCAGCATAGGAAGAGCGACATGGCCGGTATTAGCGACTTACACTCCACTTCCTGAGACACACTCCAAGTAGGGGAAGTGCGTACACATTACAAAGAAGTAGTCAGGCTATATAGACATATTGTCCAGTTCGTCATGCGAACACTCACATTACAACCTGCAAGAGCTGCTCCACCTGGTACAGTCCAGTCCCAACACACACCAATAATTAGTCCACCGACACTAAAAGCAATAATGGGTGCATTCCCATCAAAAAGGGATCAAGTGCCATTCTGGATTGCTAAAAAAATAGCACAGTTGGAAGCAGTATTTTCCCATACAGGTCCACAGGAAAAACACAGAATGTTAACAATTTGCTTGCCAATGGGAATGGTTCCCTCAATTGAGGATTTTACCACCTGGGGAACAATATTTGCTGCAGTCTACATTAGAATGCATGGTACCCCAACCATATCAGTTATTCCTGAAGTAATGAAACAGATACAGAATGAGTACAGGGCAGGACCTGCACTCGACTTAGGGATGAAACTGATGGGTAATTGTGACCAAGTCTTAGCAATTATACTGAGCAACATCAAGGGTGAAGCAGCAGCGATGGCTATACGCCAACGCCTAAGGGAAAAACCTCCTATGAATCAGGAGCGTGCATTACCAAAAATTATCGAAGACACCTATGCTTCACTAGGAAGAGATAGTTTGGGAGCCAAACTCGGGAAACCACTAGTGGTTAGTAGTTCTAAGAAGGATAACTCAAAGCAAGCACCCATTTCTTCTAAAAATAAATGGGATACTAATAATCAATCTAACAATAATAATAACAGAAACACTTCACGATCAAGGGGTGGGTCTCCCCAACGGGAGTCCTCTGAAAAGAGGTACAACCTTAGGAATCGTGATAACATTAGGAAACCTGACAGGTATCAGGATACTGATACACGTTCCTTTCAGGGTTCATCAAAAAGCTCGGAGAGGCAAGGACGGTCAGAACAAAAAAATTGAAGATCGACCAAAGGGAAAAAGGGGAACACACCGCACTTCAGATTTCATTATCAAACAGGAAGAGCAACCTAAAGCAAATACTCAATTCAAAAAGAAGAAAGTAGCTGGCTTAAAAATTAGAAATGCCCAGGTTACTGAGGACTCAGCTTCTGAACGGGGAATGGGCTCTGACGATGCTAGACAGTGCAGCAGAAATAACAATAGCTTGCCAGAACCTAAAGGAATTTCTGGTGACAGCAGTCTTGAATGAATATATCACGGTGGAAACACCTGATACAAAAGTGAGTGTCCCACACCGTCTACATGAAATTAATCTCCAAATAGAGGGGGACATCTCAAGAAAAATTAAAGGTTTCTTTTGGGAAAATTTGACAATTGGATATGACATCCTGTTAGCAGAAAAAGATTGGCCGCCTGAATTTATAATGGATTGCCCAAAAGGTGAAAGCGTAATTTTGCCTGCTTTTTCCGACCTCGTTCCTGTCTCCTTAAAACACTCATACCACAGGAGTGGGCGCAAGCGCTAGCTCCGGCATTATACCGCAGCCATGTAGGGTGGGATGTGGAGTCCAAACACCACGAAATCCCATTAAAAACTACTCCAACTCCACAGAGACAGTATCCTATTAAAAATGAAGCAAAGAAACAGGTCAAAGAAATCCTAGACCAACTTGAATAACAAGGTGTTGTTGAAACTTGCACCTCCCCAATGAACAACCCTTTGTTTCCAGTAATGAAACCTGACAACACACGTCGTTTCATTTTAGATTACAGACACTTGAACACATGCACAAAAACATTTGCAGTTCAGAACGCACATAGTGCCGCATTAATGAATAACATTGTGTGGAAGAAATACAAAACAACACTAGATATCTCGAATGGATTCTTCTGCCAAAATATAGCTCCTGAAAGTCAATATTTGACGGGATTTTATGCCCTCGGCACTCAGCGTCATTTTTGTCGCCTGCCCCAAGGCTATAAGAACAGCCCCGGGTTATTCTCGGCAAGAGTGTCAGAGCTATTACAAACTTGCGATGAAGAGGCAGTGTCCTACATAGATGATATTTATCTGAAGGACCATGAATTACTTGAACACTTGTGCAGGGTGAACAACATAATTGTTGGTTTCGACAATTTGGGCTACAAATTTAACTTAAAAAAATCAAACATTGCCCATCTCAGCGTCCTATTTTTGGGATATGAGCTGTCAAGTGAAGGCAAAAGCCTTTCCGCGAACCTTTTAGAAAAGTGCGCGCTAATCCAGCCTCCAAAAACTCTGAAGGGTTTACAATCCATTTTAGGATTTCTAAATTTTGGTTGGAACATACATTCAAGACTACGCAGAAAGAGTAAAACCTTTCTACTACTTAATCAGACCAGATTTCACAGCAAACAAGTGGACTCAAAAACATACAGACACTCCACGTTCAGTTCAAGCTGACATGATAGCTTCAAAACACTTGCAGACACGCGTAAACATCCGCAACCTTGTAATACGGGTCGTCCCCGGGTTATCAGGGTATACTTACATCACGTTCAATGAAGATGAGGCAGTTCCAATCGTGTACAAATCTCATTTGTACATGAATGTTGAGAATTGATTCGCAGCAACAGAAAAAATACTGACGGCAGTACAGACTGCTGTAGGGAGAGAAAGAGCACTAGCACAGGGGAAATGCATTATCGTTGTGACCCCGATACCGACTTTAGAAGCAGTACCCAAAGCCAGCATTCCAAATGCAAAGGCATTGCATCCACGTTGGATACAATGGGCTAATTCTCTCACTGCAACAGATGTAGAATATAGATATGACCCTGCACTGAAAACACAAGCATTTCTGCAGTACGAACAAGAATACCCTCTCCCGAATGAAATCTTGCCTCTAGATCAGTATGAATACATCATTTACACTGACGGATCTGATCAGCCCACCATAGGAAGTAAACAGTAATATAGCGCTGCATGTGCTATAGTGAAAAGTTGCATGCGGGATGGTAAATTCCATCCCAGTAATATGACTACACAATCTCTAGGAGATTGTACAGCGCAGCTGGCAGAACTAAAAGCCCTGATACTAGCACTACAGTATACGGATCGGGAATTCCCCACACTGATGTGCGATTCGTTTTACTGTGTGCAATCTTACAATGAATATTTTCACTACTGGGCCAGAATGGGTTCAGAGACTCCAAGGGTGACACAATAAAACACAAATTTTGATGGGAACAAGTGGAAAAGATGAAAGCATGCCTGCCACGGGCTCAAGTTATTCACACCTTGAGTCATTAGCGTGTTGGCATATACGTTGAATGAAATTCACTGGCTGATGAAGCTGCCAAGACGGCTGTGCGAACTGCTGCCATTGCCGCAATCACTCGTTTACACACGAGAATACATGGAGATATAATAGTAGCTATCAATGCCACAAAGAATGGCTCTGCCGTCCTGCCAAAAGGCTTTCCACTCAAGTACTCCTACAAATTAGAAGTGCATACACACCGTATGCTTAAATTCCAGGAGTGGGGGATAGAGTAATACCAAACTAAGATCGCAGATTAGGTTTAATACTAGCTGCACACGAGGGTCTGGGCTCAGCACACGCAGGAGTCACTGCAACAATTTCATTAATGAAGCAGCGTTACTGATGGTCGGGGCTGACAAAACAAACAAAGGACTATGTCCTGAAGTGTGATATTTGCCAGCAGATGAAGGGTTCCACCATTCACAGGCCACCACAAACGCCATTACTGATTTCAGACAGACCTCTCGCATGTGTCTATTTGAACCACTGCGGCCCCTTAAATTCAGACGGGGCTTACAAGTACTTCTTGGAGGCAGTGGATTCAGGCTCTAGATTCCTATGGGTTTGGCCCGAGCGCTCGGCTGACGCTCGAACTGTTATAAAGGATTTGCAAGTCTTCATCAGGACATACGCAATTGGCACGTTACATCCCGACCGTGGCCCTGCGTTTAGCTCTAGGGCTTACAAGGAAGCCATGGAAAGTATGGGCGTGGCCTTGCAGTACTCCTCCCCCTACCATTCTGAGGGAAATTTGGTGGTGGAGAGGAAAAACCGGGACCTAAAGCAATCCTTAACAGCAAGGGTATTAGGCGCGGGTGGTACATGGGTCAATCACCTATATGGGATCCAGAGGGCACTCAACAACATGCTAAGAAAATCCTTAGGAGGTTGTACTCGTTATGAAATCCTGTTTGCAACAAGAATGTGGGTACCTGATCTTGATTGTGCCAGGACAGTGGCGGATGCAAAACCATTTGAAGTGAATGACCGTTTGGCCGTTTTACAGCAACTCAATGAATTTCGAGCGTTACAAAGCAACGTGCAAGTCAAATGCATTGCCACTGAGGAAGTGAAACCAGTCCCGGCAAGACCTGCCTGGGTCCCAAAGATCGGGGACCTGGTCAGGGAAAAGATCGTGGACAGAAGAGAGTTTGGGCCATCTTACAAAACAGCTGTACCTGTCCTAGCGGTAGTGGGAACAAGAGAAGTACTTCTTCCGCCTCTTGCCGGCAAAAAAGAAAAAAGATTTGCCTCCATTGATCTGATCAAACCGCATCATGTGGCCGATTCTCAACAGTAGGCCGCGTGGGGTCCTGAGTAGCTGCAGACCTCCTTTTGCTACAGTACAGGAAGTTCAGATGGAAAGACTGATAACCTTTCAAGAATCCACTTCACAATGTGAATGAGTAACGAATAATGGAGCACAAATCATTCCAGTTGAAATTGAAAAACATCAAGAAGAAACAACCATGCTAGTTGCAATTCGGCCCAACAATGATGTCTACATTAATGTGCTTTCAAACGACACATCTGCCAGTTCTACAAAACCTGAGGAGCTACCAAAGATAGATCGAACTGCATCTGGCTACTTCATCAACTTCGATGATTTTTCTTCAGATTCAAGTGAACCTGATCAAACTCCACCCACTTCAAAGAAAGAAAAATGTTGCCAATTCTATCTTTTGCTCAAAAAGACTTACTTAGTGCCACCTTGGTTGCATATTTGGTTTGCAATAGGGATAGTATACCTGTTAATTTGGATTGGCACAGTGACTGTCTTTTTTCTGCTTCTGAACGGACATTATCTATCAGAACGCTCTGCAGTGCAATCTGTGAACTTGGTCCTGAAACCACATACATCATCACATCGTGAACAAAGAGACTTGTCCCCGGTGAACATTACAGCAATTCCAGTACCTGATGGTATAGTTTGGGATAAAATTTCTTATGATGTATATGGCCTCACTGAACATTTGAAAATTCCACATTTGTTTAAAATTTCTTCAAATGATTATCCCTGGGCGTAGTTCGCAGAGTTTTGCTACGCGGAACTCCGCGAAGTTACAAAAAAACGCCACGAAGTTCCACGAGTAGCGGAGTGCAGTGCGAACTGCAGTTTGTGCTGGTATTTCTGCTGCTCAGGTAGAAATTCTACCTGAGCGGCAGCTCGCACTCGCAAACTTACCGTTCGCGATCGCGAGGGGGGAAAAAACCCTGCTGCACATCACGAAGCGGAGTTTTCTGCACTCCGCGAGCTCCGCGGAGTGCAGAAAACTCTGCAAACTCCGCGAACGGAGCGAAGTTCACCGCCCAGGCCTACAAATGATTTAATTACTCCCAGTACACTATCTGATGATTGGGAAATTGAGACTGTAAATACTATGCTCACAGATTTAGAACAATCTGCTGCATTTTCTTACAGGGAATTGTATGAGGATACAACCGACCACGATACCATGTTTTGTTACCAGCATTATGGTCATCATTTATTGCATAGAGCAAGTATACAATGCACTGCTAAAGTGTACCATCGATGGGAACAATGCCCAACATCACCAAAGGGTAGTTCTGCCACATTCGCACAGAAATTCGCATACTTTTCAGGGTTCAATACATCCGACCCAGAATCGTTTTTCTACAAACTTGCACAGTCCAATGCAACTGCGAAGAAGATTATGCTGACTAATACCAAACTGATATATTCAGCACCTTTTATCTCCCAACTGTCTATACAGGGTTTTGACTACTGGAGAGACACCATAGACACAAAATCCATCTGGGGGACAAGAGAGTGGCAGGTTCAAGGAACTGAGGCTTTATTTAGAGCTTGCCTCATACCATTACAGATGATTTTCCTGAACAGCACAGTGCAACAGACAACCTGTTACGGGTTTGCAAAAATTAAAGACCTGAAAACACCGAGCATCCCCTCACCCGCACCTATTAAAGGTATCTCAAACAACACATGGACAAGTCAGGGGACACATGGTACAAATACATACAATTCATCATCTCCAGGTTGGAAGGGTTGGTTGGTTTGGCCTGTAGACACAAACATGAATAATGCAAGATTCAAGGGTACCACCTAAGGGTTTAGTATCCATAGGCTCGACCAACGCTATGTGCACACAGACGACCCAGGGGTAGTGACTTCCTATAGTATGTGGAAGATGTGCCTAGATTGGCTAAAGACCTCGACAGTATCACAGGTGAAACAGCACTTGTCCCTTCTGTCAGACAACATGGATCTTAGGGATTTCTTGTTAGGTCCCAAAAACCCACGTAGGAAACGCTTCTTATATACCGTCTATAATGAGGTTTGGAAAGTCTCCCAAAAGGAAGCTGCAGAGAGACTTTGTGAAATCGATAGAATTAACCTAGAAAATACCTTAGCTGTGGTTGACAATGGCATGACCACACTCTTGTCTCGTATTTATTCACTGGTCAACATTGTGTCCTCAGCTATCGACATAATGGAACAAGATTTGTCTATTCTACAACATGGGCAATCACAGCTACGTGCTATTATGCTTTTAAGCTGGACGCTTCAATCATTGCGTTCTGGCCACGTTCCATGGCGATACATTAAAGACACAAATCTGTTTTCGGCTTACAATCTGACTGACAGACAATTGACCATGGCACGCAGAGATGCGAATTACACCATGCTGCTCATTGAAAAACTAGAGAAGTTACCTTTTACTGTAGCAGAGTCACCGTCTACTGAATGGTTAATCCATGGCTATATCACACTGCCAATCACGACATTCCAATTATAGTACTGCCTGAAATATTACCCAGTAGGCAGGTATGAAGCATTGGGCGAAGGGTATATACGAGAAACCTGGGAATTACCATACACATATAGGTGCAGGAACAAGGAGAAGGAAGTTTTCTTGAGTGGTTCAAACTGCGAAAAGGCCTTTAGGGGGTCTTTAGTGTGTAAAGAAATATCGCTGCACGGAGCATGTAATGCATCAATAGCAAACTTGTCCTGCTACCTAAAGGGTTCTCCGGCAGCTGTAATTCATCCAGTTTTCGAGTTACTTTCCAATGGTAGTTACTGGATGCTGAATGACCAAGGCTGCTGTGGTATGACGCCCGGCATTGCTTATCTAGTGACCATCAACTCCAGGGTTATTTGTTGTAAGCAAGTATTGTTTCCCCCAGCTAGCACCACTGTGGCCTTCACTGAATGTATCCAACATAGGGTTTGATACTCTGAGCAGACTGAAAGCCATGCTGTTTCAGCATAATGTGGCCTTAACTTCAGCCCGAGAGACTTTTGATCTCCAAGTGGCAAGGTCTTCGGCAGAGATACAGGTTCTGGTCCGTACGAACTTACCCCTCCATTTCGGAGAAATGATCCATCGTATCTTTAACATGTCTGATACGTGGGGGATAGTACACTTATTTAAGAGCATTGGATCAGGTCTGTTAACCACCTTTCGAACCATTTTCGGAGTGATTCCATCATTTATACACTCCGTACTTGGAAGCGTTCTTGGAGGGCTTCCTTTGGTCCTGCTTTCAGTAGCGGGCATCCTGATTTTAATTCTATTTGCAATCAATGTCAACATCACTCGAGACATGGAGAGAACACTGCTTGAGCAACGTTGTCGTGAACGATTGGTGTTCTTCATGGGTATACCTTGGCTACGAGAGCTGAGTGAGCATTGGTTCCTGTCTTTCAGACCGACCTGGCTTGACTGCATCCTGCCAGTATTCTGCTGCCTCTTTTGCTGATTAGGACGCGTGTTGGACCTCTGTTTGACACTTCCATCGGTTGCGCCGTCAGACATAGACATGCTCCTGGCGCCTTTGCGGGCCCATGTGCACAGTTGTCCACAACGTATTCCCATGTTGATGATGGCATTCCTAGAGCCTCCACGGGATGCTTCAGCTCGTGTTGGAATGGAAATCGGCTCCACCACGGATGTGCAGGCATCAGTCTCAGGCACACAGGCATCTAATTCTTCCCCAGCAGCTGTCGTGGGAACTAGTGATGACCACCTCTGCTCCCTTGATATCATACTGGAGGTACTAGAAGGACTGCCTCCTGCGGATGAAATGTTCAGTGATGTTGAGTCTTCAGCGCAGGATTCCTAAACAATCTGGCCTCTCCTGTGCTGGGAACCGTTTGGCAACTTTTTAAACATGTACCAAATTGAAGGTCGAACTGACTTTGTTTTTCTTCTCTGCTCTATCCGAACATAGTGGCTTTCAAGGTACTCAGAAAAACAATGACAATATATATTCCAACATGATATAAAGGATCTTTATGAACGCTTTTTAGGGAAGAATGTTTTTCACTATAGACCTTGCTTTTATGGACATTGTTTAAGAATTATTTAGGAGCTTTTTCGTATATTTTTATGTACACGATTATTATGCCTTTTCAGCTTCGCTATCTTTACCGAAACTGACCTTGTTGACCTTTTGATGAGGAGTGGGTGT
The DNA here is from genome assembly GCA_963921515.1 of Calotriton arnoldi. Classification (NCBI taxonomy): domain Eukaryota; kingdom Metazoa; phylum Chordata; class Amphibia; order Caudata; family Salamandridae; genus Calotriton; species Calotriton arnoldi. Next base: position 348,694 of record CAWUFW010012920.1, read on the forward strand.
CATGTTCTTTAGGATAGTCCCATCATGTACATACCGATTACATACATTGTGTCCCATCCACACGACATAACGGTCCTAAACACAGGTGACCTTTTACGTAGTAGCTTACTTCTGTCTCTTCGACAACCAGGCTCTCGGTATCCTATCTTAATCCCTGTACCTGACGTACATAAACATGTCCCCAGGCACGGTAGATTTATTCTGTATAAGGGTCACCACTTTTTTCATCCATGGCCAACAGCCAGCTGTGCATGAGTGTTTTTGTTTAGAAAAAGATTAGCAAAGGATTAGTGAATGTTTTAAAAACACATCGATTCTGGAAAAACCATGGAGTGACCACTTTAGTATAAAAGACCCTCACTCCCCATTACAGAACAGAGGAGAATTCCTTACAGGCTGGACCGAGACTTTGCCGGCTGATCCTTCGACAGGCAGAGACCGGACATCCCTTGCGGGTTGTCATCGTCGACGCAGAGACGGGGTCATTCATTCAGAACCATCAGGTGAAGGGTTAGCACTTCCCTGGGGGATCCTTGGCTTCATTAGGATCTATCCTGACATTTAAATAAACAGGCTTCACCCACATACCTAGGCTAGGTACATTTAGGTAGGCTACGCATTGTAGGAGTACGTCAATGCTATTGTTACATATAATATGTTTTTATTCATCTTATTAGCAGTATGGTAGAAATGTATCTACTTTTTACAATATTGGTACTAGCGATTACATTTGTCTGCTCCTGTCTTCTGATTGTCGCTGCTAATATGTTTCACACTAGACTGACGCTTGACCAATAAATAATTAATGAAACTGTTTCAATCATCATTCTATGTGTATTCTGAGAAAAGTAAGCACGAGTGACTGAGCGAAAGATACCGTATTGTTTCCACGATACCTGAGGAATCAGAATTGTCATGTTCAGTGGTAGCCAGAAACTACATACACCAAGAGAATACAGGGGGTGGTAGTGGCACCGTAGAGCTAGCTGGTCCAACGGCTGACTCATCCTGTGGGGGTGTCCAGAGTCTGTCTTCACACCAAGCCCTCAGTTTAGGTCATCCAAAAGGCGCAGGTCCTGGGGGTTCCTAGGAACTACACGACAAAAGGGGGTGGTACACCTATATGATAATTACCAAGTCATGAAAGACCACCTTGCATGGGCCTGTGTGGCTTGATGCACCTAGAGTAACACAAGGCAGGAATATTCACTGCCTTGCATTACTCTGTGTCAGGGATGTGTATCATGGGTGTTCCCACTCATCCACACATACATTATGACATATTCCATTCCCAAAGTTACCAACCCTGGTAGATCTGGGAATGCGTCAGATTTGTAACCTCCCAGCCAAGGGCACCATGAGGTGAAATATCTTTATTTCTCCTCATTGTCCCATCTTTTGAAGTGTGCTGCATTGTGCAGCACATAGTAAGAGAAAAATGCCTCTGAGGAATGATATTGTGCATGAAGGCCTACCTTCCTCAACAATAACATCTCTGCATACAACACTTGGAAACCTATGTGTGCATCCGTGGTGCAAGGGAGCTATAATGCATCATATGTTGTTAAAGACCCCAAATTCCTGCCCTCTACTTTTCACGCACCACAACACTCCAAGCTGACTTGCTGCACTGTCTAGCATGCCATTTGTGAATATTTGCACCCTAGGGGTCATATTTATCAAACATTCACACAACACTACGCAGAAAGCCACCTTAAAGCACTGTGTGAAAGGAGAAGGAAACGGATGTCAAAGTCTGCATGTCCCAGTATTTGCCTACCTTTTTTTCAAATATGTGAGCAGAAGTTACCACACATATCAAAAGATATCAGGTTACTCATAATTAAGGAGTCAGAAAAGATGAAATTGAATTGCACATATAGAAACTGTTTCCATTACAGACTGTTCAGAGTTGTTCTTTCGCTGGTCAAACTCTCTTTCCTTCTGAACTCAAGCAGAGGCTTCCTTGCTAGATCATGGAAGATCTTCCCAAGAATACACAAGAATTTATAAATGGATACGAATGGTCTATTTCTCTGACACAACCTCAGACACTTGAGGTTGTTGCCTAGTATAATTATTTTTGCATGTAAAATTAAATTGCCGTATATATCCCGTGAATTGCGGTATATATCTGAAAGAGGAATGCTTTCCCTACTTTGGTAGCCATGAGTGAAATTAACAATCAATCAATCAATCAGGGGAATTGTAAGCGCACTACTCACCCGTGAGGGTCTCAAGGCACTGGGGGGGGGGGGGGGTTTAAGCAGCTCCGTTCAGTCGAAGAGCCAGGTCTTGAGTGTCTTCCTGAAGATGTTCAGGGAGGGGGCGAGTCTGATGTCGATCAGGAGTTCGTTCCAGGTCTTGGCCGCGATGTAGAAGAAAGCTCTTCCCCCTGTTCTGGCTCTGCGGATCCGCGGGATTACAGCGAGGGCGAGGTCGGCAGATCGGAGGTTTCGCTTGGGTGCGTGGAAGGAGATTCTCTCGTTGAGGTATTTGGGTCCGGTGTTGTGAAGGCATTTGTAGGCATGGGTGAGTATCTCGAAGGTGATTCTCTTTTCTATGGGGAGCCAGTGGAGGTTCTGCAGGTGTTGGGTGATGCGCTCATGTCGAGGGATGCCGAGGAGGAGTCTGGCTGCGGTGTTCTGTATGGTCTGGAGTTTGCGGAGCAGGGACTTGTTGATTCCGGCATAGAGGGCGTTTCCGTAGTCCAGTCTGCTGGTTATGAGTGCATGGGTGATGGTCTTCCTTGATTCGGGGGGGATCCATTTGAAGGTCTTTCGGAGGATGCGGAGGGTGTTGAAGCAGCTGAAGGCGACGGCGTTGACCTGTCGGGTCATGGAGCGGGAGGAGTCGAGTATGATGCCGAGGTTCCGGGCATGGTCCGTGGGGGTGGGAGGGCTGCCGAGGGCGGTGGGCCACCAGGTGCTGTCCCATGCAGAGGGGGAGGGTCCGAGCATGAGGACCTCTGTCTTCTCCAAGTTGAGCTTCAGGCAGCTGCTGCTCATCCAGGATGCGGTGTCCTTCATTCCTTCCTGGAAGTTGAGCCTGGTGGTGATGGGGTCCTTGGTGAGGGAGAGGATGAGCTGGGTATCATTGGCGTAGGATACTATGCTGAGTCCATGCTGTCTGAGGATGGTGGCGAGGGGGGCCATGTAGATGTTGAAGAGCGTGGGGCTGAGCGACGATCCTTGGGGTACTCCACAGTTGATTTCCGTCGGTTCGGAGAGGAAGGGTGGCAGTCTGATTCTTTGGGATCTGCCGGTGAGGAAGGAGCAGATCCAGTCAAGGGCGGTTCCCTGTATTCTGTCGTCGCGGTGTCTGGTGGTGAGTGTGCGGTGGGAGACGGTGTCGAACTCTGCCGAGAGGTCAAGTAGGATCAGGGCCGTGGTGTGTCCTTGGTCGAGGAGCATGCGGATGTCGTCTGTGGCAGCGAGTAGAGCAGTCTCGGTGCTGTGGTTGCTGCGGAATCTGGATTGGGAGGGGTCGAGGATGGAGTTTTCTTTGATGAATCTTGTCAGCTAGGCATTGACGAAGACTCAGTGACTCAGTGACTTTGGCCGCAAACGGGAGGAGGGAGATGGGTCAGAAGTTCTTGAGGTCCGTGGGATCTGCTGAGGGCTTCTTGAGCAGTGGTCTGACTTCTGCGCATTTCCAATCGTCTGGATAGATGCCAGTCTTGAAGGTGGCATTGATTGTGTGTCATAGTTCTGGGACGATGGCGGTGGCGGCTCTGTGGAAGATGTGCAGCGGGCAAGGGTCCGTGGGGGCTCCTGAGTGGATGCTTTTCATTGTTGAGGTAGTGTCTTCGGTGGTGACTGGGGTCCAGGAGGAGATGGTGGGCTGGATGGCGTTGCTGGAGGGGAATGTGGTTTCGATGACAGGTGTCTTGTCGTTGAAATTGTTGTAGAGGCCCTTGATTTTCAGATGGAAGAAGGATCCAAGCTTGTTGCAAACGTCCTGGGAAGGGGTGATGTCTGCGGTTTTGCTGGGGGGCTTGGTGAATTCCTGGATGATGTTGAAAAGTTCCTTCGAGTTGCTGGAGTTGGCGAGGATCTTGTTTTGGATGAAGGTCCTTTTGGTGGATCTGATGCGTTGGTGGTGTTCTGTCATGGAGTTCTTGTAGGTGGTTCGATCTTCAGGCGTTTTGCTGTTTCTCCAGTTCTTTTCAAGGTGTCTGCAGGTGCGTCTGGATTCTTGGAGATCGGCGGTGAACCATGTGACCTTCCTGGGGCGCTGTCTGTGCAGTTGGAGATCCATTTGTGGAGTTCCTTGGCTGCGAGGTTGGAGTCGGTCGAGGTGGTGGGGGGGTCTCGGTTGAGGGTGGAGTTGAGCTGCTCCTCGGTGACTGTGCTCCAGTTCCTTCGTGGAGGGCGCGGTGCAAGATTGGGCGGGGTGGGTTTTTCGACGCGGAAGTGTACGCAGTGGTGGTCATCTCAGGAACAGCAAGCAAACAAAATAGAGTTAGGGTTTCTTTTAGAGTTAGTCAGAGCGGGAGCACCACTGTAAGCTCCCTCACTGCCAAACTTGCTGTTCCTCCACTCTATTTAAAGTTGGGGGAATGGGGGCGCTAGGGGGCGCATTGCAAAATGGCTGCGCTGTAGTGCAGCTCTGCCCGGCTGATCCACAATCCGCCAATTATCTGCCCAAAATCTGTTGCATCTAGGCGGCAAAAACGACTGACCTGACCTGAGGGACGTCCCGGTGCAGAGTTGTGGCATTGCGAACCGACGGCGCAGGAGCAAAATGCTGATATTTGTGAGAAGGAGCCCGATGGTGAGAGTGCAAGATGGCAGCCGCCATAGCCCTGCAGTGAGGCGGGTCGCTGGGCTTACGGGCTGAAGGGCAGAAGCCTCCGGCGTGCAAGGAGTGAGCGGGCGGAACTGAGCCTGCTGCTCACAGGCAGCCCTGTACATCATCGGAGCTTCCCAGGCTGCATCACAGCGCGATCTGCCCGGAGGGTGTGCAGGGGCCCTACTGTGCCTACGGCGGTGCTGCTGTGACATGCGACGGCCGGCTGGAGCCAGAGTTGCCCTGCAAAAGTCATCGGAGTGCTCCGCAGCAAGGCTGACAAGTCGGGAGCCAGGTGCGGTGAGTGGGGACGCGGCCTGGCCTGGGCTTGCGGCTGCAGTGGTGGGTGCGGGCCCGGGCACAAGGCCATGGCCTACGAGCTGCTGATGGCGGGAATGGCGCACAGGGTCCTGTGGCCTGCGGGAGCAAATGGCACTGCAGTACATGAAGCTAGAGGCAACCTGGTTCCCCTGCTAACTGGAGGTGCGCAGCGTGCAGTGCTGTTGGGAGTATCGCTAAGGCGTTAGCCTGGAACTGTTATTTTGCACGGAGAAAGGCCTGGGGCTCGGAGTTCTGCGCTGCCATCATAGCCTGTAGAGGCCACAGGGATTGCGGAGGGGCCATGAAGAGGCCTGGCGGCGATATGCCCCCTCAAAACTGTATACTCAACTGGCTCTCTAGCACACAATAGAGAGGTAGACTCTCCCCCAATAAACATACGTGGTTCCCCTTTAACCGCAGACAGAAACCTGGCATTAGCTGCGGCACAGGCATAGAGGGCCTTGTTATAGGGTAACGGCCTGTAAACGTGTGTTTGTCTGGAGGTGGCCAGGTCAGAGCATAACAGCAGTAGCCTCAGCTGCGCAGGCATTTTGGAGCTGTTGAATTGTTTAGCCTGGCGCCCGCAATGGGGAAGACAGATAAATCCCAGCCTCGCCTCACGTTTGATGTGCGGAAGCCTAGCAGGGCACAGCAAAAAGCGGCCTCGGATTCAGAGGCAGACGCCCAGGGGGATGCTCCATCCACGCTCGAAACAACGCTCCTGGCAAAGCAGCGCAGTCTCCAATCCATCAAAGGGAATATGGCTGCGTTGAACCAAAGGCTGGATCACATGTCAGCACAGTTGGAGAAACACAACACGAGAATGGGGGAGGTTGAGCAAAGGGTCTCTGCCATGGAGGATGGTCTCAGTGAGGTTTCGGGAAAAACTTCAATATGGAGAAAGTACTGGCTCTTATACAGGCGAAGAACGAGGACTTAGAGGCTAGGTTCGTCGCAACAACATTAGAATCACGGGCCTTCCGGAGTCCACCAACACGGGCAGGATGGAGACCTATGTAGAGAACTTGATAAGAGACATCTTTGGTCCGGAGAACCTGTCCACTATGTTCATCATCGAGCGTGCCCACCGATTCTTGGCTGCGAGACCAATCCCAGGTGCTGCTCCGCGCCCGATTATTGCTAGACCTTTAAATTACAGAGACCGTGACGCCATTTTGCGGATGGCTAAAGAAAAAGGTGCAATTGAACACCAGGGGAACTCGCTGGCATTCTTCCCGGATTTTACAGTTACGGTGCAGGCAGCAAGAAGGGAGTTTGGCATAGTGAAGAAGCTATTACAATCGGAGGGTATCCCGTATGCCATGCTGTACCCTGCTCGCCTAAAAATTGGCCAGGAGGGGGACTTTAAAATCTTCACTAACCCTAAGGCGGTGCTGGACCACGCGAAGAAGCTGAAACGGAGACGGCGTGAGGAGGAGCAGTAATGTATGAGCGCGAGGCCAGATATGTTTTGCACCAGATATTTGCATATGGGCATGGACTCTAGCATTTGTACGATGAACCACTCTTTTTTATGCTGATATGGGGAGCTTGGCTGCACTCTGCATGGGAGGCCACTTAGATGTATAGTGTCTACACATATGTCTGTACTATTATTGCACATGCTGTAGATCTGATCAGCCACCTCCTGCACCAGTAGTAGGCTAGTAGCACTCTGTCGCTCCCCACATGGGAGTACCCCACATGTTGCGATTGTTTTTTTGTATTCGGGGGTTTTGCTTATTCTGTGCAGGGATGGCTTTAGTAAGTTGGGGGTGCTGAAGTGGGAGGGGGATGGTAGGGGGGGGGTGGGTAAGGGATGTTTGGAACTTTTCAAAGGCATTACAACTGAACCATTGCAGCTTATTTCCTATGTTGGGCATCATCATGTCATCTATATCATGCTGTGTAGCAAGTATGGGTGGTAATATAAAATTCCTTACCTGGAATGTACATGGCTTAAATAGCCCCAAGAAAATCCATTCTGTCATAGTGTATTTGGACAAGCTAGACGTCCAGATCGCATTTCTGCAGGAGACCCATCTCACAAAGATCTCAGAGAAAAATGTGGGTACATGCTGGGCTGGGGTGCGGGTGGCTGCCTCCTACTCCTCCTACTCCAGGGGGGTGATGATACTCGTTAAGATGGGTGTTCCGTTTACTATGCTTAGCTCAGAGACGGATGAGCAGGGCAGGGTGGCGCTAGTCCAGGGCAAGCTGGGTGGTGCGAGGGTTCTGCTGGTCAACGTTTACGGCCCGAATCCTGCCTTTTTTGTTGATGTTTGGCGTCGAATTTCCATGTTCCCTCCTGTGTAGATCATCTGGGGTGGTGACTTTAATATTTGCCTTGATATGAACATAGACAGATCGGGGAGTGGGACAGCACGACACAAGCAGGCGTCAGACACGCTAATTGGGTTGATGGAAGCAGGGGACATTCATGACATATGGAGACTGCGGCATCCTGGGTCACGGGAAAGCACCTTCATTTCATCAGTACATGGGACATGGTCCCGATTGCACTATTGGCTTGCTTCTAAGGTGGCATGCACATGGGCGGTTCAAATTGACCATTTGGCCAGGACGCTCTTGGATCACTCCCCAGTACTCCTTGAATTACGAGTCCCTGAGTGTGAGAGGCCTCCTTTTATGTGGCGGTTGCAGCAGGCTTCCTTGATTGACCCAGTTTTCAGGAGCTCTATTGGTGAGGCGATACGAAACTACTATAGGGAAAATGAGGGCACAGTGGATAGCGTGGGGGTGCTATGGGAAGCATTTATATTTACGATCTGGGGTGAATGTATCAGCGTGCAGGCTGGAGTCTTGAAGGAATTGAGGCATAGAATCAGTAAGCTGGCAACAGAAATATCCGCTCTAGAACGAGAGAATGAGCAGAAACCGGCCCCAGCAACGCTCGCCACAATAAGAAATCTTGTGACTGAGCACAATGAAACAGTCGACCAAGAGCTGGTGCACAGATCTAGACGGAGCACAGCTCGATACTATGGGGAGGGGGGCAGGCCTAGCCGTTCGTTGGCCCAGAAGTTAGTTACGCCAAGGTGCCAGGATTACATCACGGAAATGTTGGACAGGGAAGGGGTGGCGCAACACAACACGCCTGAGATCAGTAGGGTGGTGCTGGACTTTTACTCTGAACTTTACGGTGACAGGGTGCAGGTGCCGGCAGATGATATATGCACTTACCTAGCTGATGTTGCACTTGGGTGGCTGTCAGGGGGTCAGAGGGAGTATCTTACGCAGCCCTTTGATGTTGACGATGTCAAAACTGCCATAATGTCCCTTCCTACATGTAAAGCAGCGGGACTTGATGGGCTCCCAAGTGAGTTCTACAAGGCCTACGTAGATGAGCTGGCACCCAGACTCTTAGATGTCTTCGCAGAGGCTTATGATACTGTAAAACTACCCCCCACACTACTGAAACCAGACAAGGCAGCAAATAGGTGCGACTCATACAGGCCTCTCTCCCTCATCAACATAGATGCTAAAATTTTAGCGAAGATGATTGCCAATAGGCTACAGCCGCTGGTACCCAAATTGATCCTCCCAGACCAGTCGGGGTTTGTACCCACCAGATCGACGATGCACAACCTGCGCACCGTTTTCGCAACTTTGCATTATTTTGAGCCGGATTTTCAGGCAGTGGCTGTGCTGCTTGATGCAGCGAAAGCGTTCGACTCCTTGCAGTGGGAGTATATGTTTACTGTTCTTCTGCGAATGGGCCTGCCACCGTTTTTCCTTAAATGGATTCAACTATTATACAATGAGCCAGAAGCTAGGGTACGAGTAAATGGCTGGGTCTCCAATGCATTTCCAACAAGGAGGGGTACGAGGCAGGGATGCCCCCTGTCGCCGATGCTCTTCTCGCTTGCGCTGGAGCCCTTGGCTTGTAAACTCCATCAAAAGCACGCCCATGCAGCGCTGCAATTTCGGCAAAGACCTCTAGTGGTCTCACTATATGCCGATGCCATGCTGCTTTATGTTCGCGAGCCTGCTACGCATCTCCCGGAATTACTGCGTGAATACGTGAATTTCGAAAGATATTCAGGATTAGGAATAAATTGGGCAAAGTCAACAGTCTTCCCGCTGACGGCTGGCACCCAAGAGGTGGAGCTGGATTTCCCGCTGTTGTGGTCAACTGACCCGGTGAAATATTTAGGGATATGGCTGCATAGGGATCCTGACAGGGTACTCTCCATGAACTACGGCCGAGGCATCACGCAGATCACTGAACAAGCGGCGCAGTGGGCTAAATTGCCTCTGTCGCTAGCTGACAGAATCACGGTAACGAAAATGACGATACTGCCCAAACTCCTCTATTTGTTTGTCAACATCCCCATTCGGCTGAATGTTGCATTATTCAATACGCTTCAGTCGGCCATACTGACCCTTGTTTGGGGAGGCAAGAAACCCAGATGCAGTTGGGGCGTGCTCGCACAACCATTTGATCGGGGAGGTTTTGAAGCGCCTGACATGCAGTTGTACTATTTGTGTGCGCAGGCGCAGTTTGCGCACTATTGGTACTTCCCGCAGCGGTACCTGCCACATACTGCAATTGAGGCGGACACTGCGAATCCGGTTCCTCTGGTGGCGGTGGCGCTGTCGGGAGGGGGGGCGGTCTGAGAACTGAAATCAACTCTGTTCAATGCACTGCGTGGGCATGGAAGACTCTTGCTAAGCGGGCGCAGCTGGATTATTTATATGCCCAGGCGCTACCGCTTGCTGCGCACCCGGATATTTCCGCAACTCAGGAGCAGGCAGCCTTGCGGGCATTAGGGGCAGCTGGGATCAGACAGCTGGGAGACCTGTATAAGAATGGCCGGTTCTGGTCACTCCTGGACTTGCAGGGGGGCGGGATCATGGTATAATGCTGGGCTTCACGTATGTCAGGGTGCGGCAGGCGGTCAGATCTATTTTCCCTGATTATCCAGCAGAGCCGAGAACAGTGATGGCGCTGCAGGCAGTGCTGGCGGGGGAGGAACATAGGGGTCTGATAACTAAACTGTATAATGCGTCACTGAGAGAGAGTGCACTCACTGAAAACCCTTCATACAATAAATGGAATGTGGTGCTTGGGTCCCCACTGTCGCTAGAACAGTGGAAGTTCTGCTGCAAGCTGACTGGCCGACTGACGGCAAACTGCAATCTCTGTATCATTCATTTCAAATATCTGCACCAGTTATATTATACACCAAGTCAATTGCAGAAGTTTGGTCTGCGGGAGAATGCATGCTGTGTGAGATGTGGGCAGGATGATGCAGACTTTATACATCTTGCATGGAGCTGCGCTAAAATACTCGCATTGTGGCATCAAGTGACGAGAGTGCTTACTGAGGTTGTGTTAGAAAACGTGGTGTGCACGCCTGAAGGTTGTCTATTGGGGTTAATAAAGAAGCTTAAACCATGCAACCGGCGACTTGTCGCTGTTTCGACCCTATTTGCCAAGCGGGCAGTGGCGCAATGCTGGGGCGCCAAAACTACCCCGACTGTGCAAAAGGGTGTCTGAGATTTGATATATTGCAGAGAGCAGCTGGGGGCCTATGCAGAGGAACTACCCGAGGCCTCTAGGCCGAAAGACTTTTGGGCTCCGCTGACTGTGTACTTACTTGGGAACCCTGACTTGCAGCAGATATGATGCATAAATGTGCTGGTAGCAAATGATTGCAAAGGTTGGATCTGTTAATGTGGGATGCCATAATTATGATGTATAAGTTGCTATGTGTTCAAGAATAGAAACTGTAGTGCCGGGAAGGGTGGGGGGTGAGTTGAGGGTATGTTTGTTGTTGTACTTTTCAGACACAAAATGCTTGTACTAATATATGGCTACAACAGTTCGGGTCGGTTCCAGCTATGGAACTATGTATGCACGTGTTACAAGCTGATCAATAAAAATAATTTTAAAAAGTTGGGGGAATCACTTCGTATTTAATCAGACAGGCAGCAGAGATTTGGGAGCATGTAGTCACGTGAGTGTTTAGGTGACCACCCTTTGCTAGGGACGCGGGAATATGGACACTGCTCCCTTTTCTACCCATTGCAGAAGATATGTCAGTGTAGAGATGGAGAGAAGGAGGCTGTGAGACAATGGAGGATATATACTCAGGAGACTAGCTTCTTCCATTTGCAGATTCTCACAACGCATTTGCAGTGGGGGGGACAGTTCCTGCAATATGATAAATTGGTGCATACGACGTGACAGATTTGGACTGACTTCCCGGCTACCCCTCTGGTGACAGACACCTTACATCTGATGCTGACTGTTTGGTGGGCTAGACATTTGGTGACACACCTCTACTGAACACTTAAAGTTGATAGGGCATGGACGGAACCAGTGGCACGGTGGGCATGGGGGAAGGAGCTGTTGGAATCGCTCCCTGATCCAGATTGGACTGTGACGTGTGAACTGGTAAAGACTGTTTCTTGCAATGCTAGATTGAAGTTAACCCACTTTAAACTTTCTGCATTGTACATATATTACGCCAATTAAACTCAGTAAGATGTATGTGGGTAGAGGGGTGACCTGTCCTCGGTGTTGGTGTGAGGGTGCTACCTTTCTGCACATGTCATGGCACTGCCCAAGGGTCCGGGAGTATTGGTAGCGGGTAGTGGCAAAACTGAGGCTGGAGGGGTCTCCTCGGATTTGCCTATTTGGCATTAACAGAAAGCCTAGGAAGGGGAAGATGCAATGGAAGTTCATACAACTCGCCCTGGTGTTGGCCAAGAGGATAATAGCCATGGGTTGGATGGGTGCTAGAGCCCCCTCTGCTAAACTGTGGTATAGGTGATTGTTGAGGAAGTTCATATGAAAATGAATCGCAGAGATGATAAATTACAGAAGGATCTGGACACCTGGGCTGTACTTCGGTGTTATGGGCCGCAGCGTTTACCCAGAAATTATCAGCTGCATTACTGGGGAGTATGCATGGTGATTGGGAAGGAATGATTACACAGCCCACACAGTCGCAGGAGGGGGAAGATGCACCTGACGCACAGGAACATAACATGATGAGTGTTGCCCTGTCGAAGGCTGCTCCTGAGTCGCAGTGAATGGGATGCTCCTTGAAAGGTTGAGAGCGATGACACAGAGGGGTCTATTCACAAGAACGTGTGATAACTACCGCAAGAGTAGTGTAACGCAACTTCCAATAACGCAGCCTATCATGGGAAAATAACCCCTTGTCAACGTGGGATTCACAACAAGGCGGTACCATGTGATAGTCACCAGATAACGCGTCAAATGCCAGCGTGTAAATCAACACCACGCCCAAAAAATGCGAAACGCGAAAGCGAGAAAACATGCGATGAGGCCAATCGCGGTACAAAAAGCTGCGAAAAGCAGCCTCAGGCCTGCAACTCCCACGCGTCTGGCGGGCAATTGCACCATAAAAACCACAGGCACAACACACCAGAAACAAGCCAAAGCACGTAGCAACATCCATGCACCCTGACCAAGCGCAGAGGGCAACGCGAACCCCACAACCCCCAAAGACCACCTGCACGGAACAACTGGCTCGGGGAAGGACAAGGAGAAAATGGAGAGGAAGACAGGGTGCAGACCGCAGGAAAACAAGACCAAGGCCACGGAGGCGACAGAACACTACCAGCAAATGACCCACAAGCAGACCCCCTGGAATGCAGTCGCAGAGCCCAGGAGGAAAATCCAGGAGGCCAAGCGGCTCCGCCAGGACGTGACAACCGAAACCAGGCACAAACCTGCTGCCAACAGGAAGGCAGCAACGGCGACAGGATGTGGCAGTCCAGCGACACAGGAGGAACAGGAGGAAAGCCAGGCCACAGTCATCAGTGTGGAAAGGGTGCAAGGAGCAGGGAGTACGGACACAGCTCGACAGGACCTGACACAACAACAACAGGGTGAGGATCCAACAGGGACTAGGGGGACGGGGGTGATGGGCACAATGAGGTGTAGCACACTGCACATCCACAAGTACCCAGGGACATGTCCCCCATCCCCATAGAACACTGCAGCACACACACATAGCAATCACAGCACATACCATGACAATGTGGCACAAAGTGCAACACCCACACTGCAGAACAGGGGACACAACTGGGTCCACCTAGGCGCAGAAACAGAACAATCACATTGGACAGAGCAGGGAACTGTGAGATGCACATCTACCCCTACAACCCCACATCAGCCATATAGGCCAAATGTACACTGCCCCAACTCAAATAGCTCACCACCGCCCAAACAGTCACAATGTACATTGTCACACAGTCTGCATGTCGACAAGAACAAGGCGCCAACACAATGCCAACATGCACCTCCCCTTCACAATGCTGAGGGACAAACAACACCTCCAGCAGGTCTGAACAGACAACCCATCAGCGATGCCCGAGACGAACACCACACCCCCGACACCGACGCCCTACAACAGCCCATGGACATCCCACACAACCCACCACCAGGACCAGGGCAGACAAGCCACTCAGAGGAGAACCCAGACTCTGCAACAGACCACACAGCATGAAGCACCTGCAATCACGGCTGCCTCACAACACCTCACCCACCCACACATGGCACCCCAATGCCAGGTGGCAGAACGCCAAAAGGAGGTGGCCCAACAGGTGAGAGTGTTGCCTAACCCATGGAATGCGAAGTAAAACACATACGTAGGTGTCCAATACCCTTCATGAACCACCTACACCCCACGAAGGAGACCCACACCTCCACAGAGACACATGCACATATCATGTTGAACTGGCTATGGGCATGTGCACCCGGCCCCTTTATTGGCAGGGCCACATGTACAGTGACGCCTGTGCTGGATGTGTGTGGGGTGAGTATAAGCCAGCCCGCATGGAGTGCTTGGTGCTGCCAACAACCTGAACAGTGGACACCAGTGCAATGGAAACAGAAAACACCAGCATAACAGAGTCAATTGCAGAGCAACATGGAGGGATCCGGAGTAAGGACAGAGGTCAGCCAATATACAGTCTGGACGTTCCGTGAGTTGCAGTGCACTGAGGTAGGGGCCCTAGAGAAGAGCGCGCTCATGTGAAGGAATTGCTAGGATTGTGTCCCTTCGGGTCAGTCCTGATGCAGATGCAGTGGGGTGTGGTACACCTGCATCAACTTCCTCATCAACGTCCCAGGTCTCCCACACTGCCTGAGGTGACAGTTGCGTCCGCAGTCCACAGCGCAATACCCAGTATCAGATCCGGGTGTGTAGCTTGACTATCACCACCAGTCTGCATTCCTGCCTTGGGGGTGCTGCCACCTGCCCTCCCATTGTCTGTGCCTTCTCCCGTCCGCACACTTGACACATCCTCCTCCTCATGGTCCCAGGTCTTCCACACTGCATGAGGTGACATTGCTGCGCAACCTCACAACAGCACAAAACTCAATCAGTAACGGACAATGGCTTGCGGTGCACTGAGTCACTGGCACCTGGAGTGCTGAGCAGGGCAGCAGGCCGATGATGGCATCCACGACAGGTCTGGGCAACTCTGTAGGTCTGTCAGGACCACCCTTTTGACTCTGGCAGATGGCGGTTGGAGGTGGTCCTTGCCGTGGTGGCGTGTGCCTCCTGCGGTGATGCGACGTCCGGGCCGGTCAAGACTCGATGCCATGTGTGGGCCCTTTAGGCCCGCAGCTAGGCCCGGAGGAGGCGGACAGCGCAGGGCCACAGACACATGGCGTTGATGACCCCAAGACCATCGCTACAGAGGCCATTCAATGTCACAGAAGAAGGGGTCCCAGGTGTGACCAGCACAGAGTTAGTGGCCCCGGATGCACTGCGGCCGGCACAGGCACCCAGCCACGAGACGGTGACTTGCGGTGCAGTCAGATGGGCCATGCAACCTGAGCGGGTCCCCATCAATGTCCAAGGTGTATGTTGCGGAGTGTTGCGGGGGACAGTGGAAGGTGTCCTCCAGGGCATGATGCGGAAGGTCTGATGTTATCCGGAAGCAGCAAATTGAGGAGTGGAAAGCGCAACCCTCGTTGTCACCAACAATTCGGGATCAGCTACATGAGGATGTAAACTAGCCCCTATTCCATTGACACAAGCGCAACAAATGTACGACCAGTGAGTGTCCATGAATGTCGGGGAACACACTTAGTGGCACAGGTGCTCAGAGGGGATGCAGTCTGCGATGATGCCGGTACACAGATGTGAACTCCAACATTGCCAAATCAAGTCTCTGTGACCTACTGGACCACAGTGTAGGCCGGAGGCAGTGGTCAGCATGGGCCCACAGCCACCTGTCGTTGGCTCGCGGGGCACAGAGTTGGTGACACAGTTGCAGTTGTCGGTACTGTTCAATCACCTCTGTGATGATGATCCTGTTCCCTCCGGCCTGCAACGCGTCATCCTCTTATGCCCCTCTGTGCGTGCGAAGACATGTATTCAGCCTTTTGACTTACCAATGTTCAGTTACAATTCTGTGATCCCACTCGAGCGCAGCGTAGGCCTGAGGCAGCGGTCAGCACGGCCTATTCACTGAGTGTCACCGGCATAGGTTGGATGGCCCCACCGGCCTGCGTAGTTCAGGTTCAGTGGCACCACGTGTAGCAGGCTGGCGTTGAACAGGGTTAGTGGCACCACGTGTAGCAGGCTGGCGTTGAACAGGATTAGTGGCACCACGCATCGCAATATGCCCATATGGAACTATCCCTCACTGAACTGGGGGGGTCTGGTGCTGTGGCCGCTGGCCGGGATATGGGGTCACTGCCATTCATGACTCAAGACACAGTTCCACATGTGGGACCTACTGGTCCGAAGAGTAGTCCGGGGCGGCAGTGGAGTACGTCAACGAAAAGGGAATAAAGCGGGCCTGTGTCGCGGAGGCCTGGTGGTCTGAGCTGACTGCCAAGTTTGCAGGCCTCGGGCTTGGAGCTTGCGCCGGCACGTGGTGGGCCCTCCTTGACACACGCCGGTGTCGGAAGGTGATCAGTGTGGCCTGGCTGCACAGGGGCGGGCCTGACGTGTTCGTGGTCCAGTGTGCCAGGGACTGGCAGGCGCACTGCATCGCAGGCAACTCGGCTCACGAGGACGGCGTCAGCCTCGTGGCGGGGTGGGAGGCGCCGCCCTGGCAGAGACGTTGGTCTTTCTGGAAGAGGACCACACCCAGGCCTACGTGGTTTTTATTCACACCCCTACGCTGGCGTGGCGTGCGCCGGGCCATCCCACTCCGCTGGCGCTTAGGGGGGGGCATAACAGGCAACATTTCCGCGATGTCCCCCACTGGCTGTGGTGACATGGTGGCGTCCACTGTCCACTACACTCCATACGCAAGTGGTGTATGTCGCCATGGATATGGGTGTGTTCTGCATACTGCGAGGTGTCCAGCACATCTCCGGCACTGTTGGCATTGTGTACTTTCCCAATCATGGTTCTATTGCATCCTGCACACATGCCTGGTTGTCACCTCTCCCCACATTCGGATATTGTGTGGCTGACGTGCCATGCCGTTGCTGGCTCATGTTCAGGACTTGCCCATGTGGACATTGTAAGTTGTTCTGTCGTGTCTGGTGGGTGGGCATATTGTTGTGCCTGTTGTATGTGATTTTGTGACATGTGCATTGCCAGAGTTGTGAGTTGCATGGTTGTGGTGTTGAGGTGTGTGGGGTGTGCATTTCCCTTGTTGCCATCCTGGGAACGCTGGTTGATGATGGAGTGTCGGAGGATGAAGGTATCTTGCACACTGGCTGTGTATTTGGAGGCGACATTGTTGGGTGTTCCACGGTGTTCTGTTGTTGCCTGCACATTGGTGTGAGACGTGTGCTTCCGGTTGCGGTGATTGTGTGCTGTGTCAACAGGGGGCACAGGTAGTACATGTGTGCTGTGTGTTGCCCCCAACACGTGCGTGCATCCTGTTATGGCGTATGGCCCTTGCTTGGTCTCCAGCAGATCCTGCGCCTTGTGTTGTACATATGGGGACTGGGGAACCAGGGTGATGGTGATGTCCAGGGCAGGTGTGGGGGACTTGTATGTGGCTGGCTGTGAGACTCCTCCGACTCTGGCGGGTGTTGGATGGGGGGTCCCAGGGGCCAACAGGTGCAGCCACGCCATCAGCTTTGTGTGGGGTGGGATGTTGGTTGTCCGCTGTGTTGTTGCCGTAGGCCTGTTAGGCAATGATGGTCAGGATGTGTAGGTTGGTTGTCCCTTTCAGCCTGTAGTGGAAGGTGACATTGTCAGGTGGTGGGTCTGTGGGGCTGGTACGTTTCCTGGGGTTCTGCTGTCTTTGTCTGCGCTGCGTCTGTGTTGGTCCAGGGGGGTGGGGGTGTTCCGGGTGTGGGATGGGGTCCTGGGGGGGGTGGAGGTGGGTGTTGTGGACCTCTTGGATATCCGGGCCGCCTGATGGGTGGCTCCATGGCATCTGTTGCCCTTCGGATGTGGCCCTGGGCTGTGCTCCCTTTTGTGGTGCTGGCTGCCGTCCGAGTTTACACCAGGTCAGAGCAGGTGTAGATTTCCTGGTGCTAACGCGCCTTATCTCCTGTTTTGTGTTTTTATCGCGGATGTGGCTGGTCGTTGTGAATGTTGAGGTGTGCTGTTGTCTCTGCTTTTGTCACGGGAACGCCTACTCTGCATCTCATTAGCGATATTTGCGAGGGTCCTCTGTGGTGATGTTTTTTGCCGCTGCTATCGCGGGTAAACTGGTGCTGTGGGCTGTTAACACGGGCTTGTGAATGGGGGGGTAAATTTATCATGACTTTGGCTGCGATAAAGTGCCGTTAATTCGGCGATAGCTCCTTGTGAATATGCCCCAGAGAGTATGCATACTGAGTAGAGTTATTGCACTATGGACTGCTTCTGAGAAACTGAGGAAACTGGTGGGGGTTTCGAGACTGCTTTCCTGGGTCTGTATTATTGATGATATCAAAATGACATATAACCTGTACCACGTTCTGTTTGTTATTGTTTATCTATTAGTTCTTTAAAGGTAAAAAGTACATGATAATACACGTTAGAAATGTGCTACTTTGTATTGCCCCTGTGCTGGGCAAATGGTTGTATGATGCCTAATAAACAGAATTTACAACAACAACAAAAGAGTTGAGAGAAGCACCAAGTTTACAACAGCAGAGTCTCTGCTGGCTGCACCGGTGTAAACATCTGACCTGGTGGCCCATTCACAAAGGGGACACCAGCTCACAGCAACAGTCCTGAACACCATCACACATTTTCCCTGCCTCTGCCTGACAAACAAGGCATGGCTGACAAGGGTAGGGAAAATGCAGGATGGCTCAAATGTGCAGGGAGAAAACGACCCGGCAAGTTGGGCCATTGTTTTTTGTTCAGAGAAGACAAAACTCCCGTTTTGGGACATGACAAGGTTATGTGCTGAGATTCCTGTGGCCATGCTGTCAATGTCAATGTGAAGAAAAAGTCAATTGTGTAAAGTTTCATTTCTTGTTAATTCTTCTGTGCACATTGTTAAGGTCCAATGAAAATTGATTTCTAGTAGGTGGTTTGGAAACTAGCAGCCTTATCTGTTTAATATCCAAGTAACATTTTAGTGCTGCCTTTCCATGTAAAACACTGCATGAATTTGTGTGCTGCTTTTGTCTGTAACATTATAAAAGATGTGCTATTTGGGAGGAATTAGGTAGGATCTTTCAAGTCATTCACTTAGAGGGCTAGATGCTTGGTGGTCCTTTGTATTAGGGCTTATCATTATTATTTTGATTATTTTTAATGGAATGAACGAGGCTATTTTCTTTCCGCAAGGGTCCAGACTTGCTGCTCCCATAGGTATTTGTAATTCTTCAGTCAGAAGTAGGTGAGAATGTAACCTACTAAAACTCACATGGTCTTCAGTAGGTAACAGTTATGAGAAGCTGCTCTGCAGACCTAGGCTCCACTTTTTAAATGTTTGCAAGTATTTTCTTTCTCAGGTTAACCTCCTTTTCTTTTTTCAGTAATACTGATCTTAGATTATTCAAGTATGTTTTTTGGTCAAAGGCGTTGTTTTTTTTCTCACATATTTGGAATGTGTGTTCCAGCTGTTGAGTACATCGGTGCAGACGTCTGGGCAGTAGGCTCTGGCTGGTGATGAGCTTCATGAAGTTAAAGAATGAAGCTGTGTATTCAAAAGTCTTCGTCTCTTGGTACAATGCTGTAAATCAAAACTATCTGATGAAATACGTCTGGAAAATTTCTCAGTTGTGAAAGTTAACCATAAATATGTCTTATTCATTTGATTCAGTCCATATTTATGTAAGTCAGTAGACTTTGCATTTGTTTAATGTAAACGTAGTCCCTGTCTTAGATTTATGCATATGCACAACCTTTAACTCTGAAAATTATTACAGAAGGTAATTAATTATAGTAAATGGCAGCAGCATTTTCTCCATAATTGCATTGTGGCTACGCCCCTGCCCAATTTGCAGCCCCATTATCATATTTTTATCAGTTTATAAGTGGCAGTAACACACACGAATATGCTGCATTATGATCTTGCTCGTAGTGAGGGTCAGGCAGCCGGGCACTTCCTGAAGATCCAGTAAACAGATGTCTATTACCAATAATATAATTACGTTGGGCTTACTGTCATACAGCCCTTTATTAAGTCGAGCCTGGGCAGCGCATGCGCTGCTCTGCGAGGCATGCTGTATTCAGGTATGGACTTGAAGCTCCGCCCACTCTCTGCCCATATTTTTAATTGGCTTGTGTCATTGTACTTGGTAAATGCTGGCTTCTGATTTGTTAACAGGCTTGTCAGTCCCTCCTTAGTACCGCCTTGTCTTCATTTGTAACCTCCCATGAGGACTAGGCCTTTTACTTCTGTTGTTACACGGTATATGTTATCTACAGCCTGTGAGCACTATTTTCTTTAATGAGCTTTGAGCTTCTCCTACTGCAGGCATGACATGCTTTCCTGCAATGGCGCACGCTTTGTTTGTACCACTCGCGGGACTCTGTTTTCACAATGTCGGCCGCTTCTTGTTATCTCTGTGTTA
Source organism: Calotriton arnoldi (assembly GCA_963921515.1). Taxonomy (NCBI): domain Eukaryota; kingdom Metazoa; phylum Chordata; class Amphibia; order Caudata; family Salamandridae; genus Calotriton; species Calotriton arnoldi. The sequence goes on from CAWUFW010012920.1 coordinate 368,753, forward strand.
TAATGCCAGCAGCTAGCATGCTCTGCTCTCAGTAGGCTGGAATAATTTTATCCAGAAATATTTGTCTTTTGTTTCTTAGCACTTATCTCCAGGAAGAGTAGGGGTTTCTGTCGTTTACATTCAATTAGAAGTTCCATGGGCTTTCTTTCGATCAAAGAGCAGAGGAACTTACAATTCCGAAAATATTGCTGCCTCACAGACAAAAACCCTGTCAGTTGCTCGGTTGCAGAAGAACTGGGCTATACTTAGGTCATACAAATAAACTACTAGTCGAAAAGTAGTGCATATGCTATTCAGATAGAAAGAAGATACGGTCTGCAAAAGAATCACAGAACGCATGTCAGTGTAGAATCGTTTTGCGCTCTTAACTACCAGTCCCCGTGCAAATAAAGAACAGGATATGCATTTCGAAGTCTCCTCCTGAAAAGACTGCACCACACTTATATATGAAAAACAAGCATTTGCAATGCAATAGGTCTTGTATTTGCGAGAGTTTGAGCAGTTGGCATTGTAAATGACAATGCCTTTTATTTATATGTTGGTTTTTAAAACATAAATAAAAGGCATTGTCATTTACAATGCCAGTAGCTTAAACTCTCACAATTGCGAGACCTATTGAATTGCAAATGCTTGTTTTTACTACAGCCGGTGGTGTATGTCAGCAGGCAGTGTCGCAGTCGGTTATCGTACCCTAGGGTAGACAGAAGCCCTGTGTGAGGTTCACGCCACTCAGCCCAGGTTCACCAAACTCTTTCTGTTCATCAAAAGGTGGGATGGGGGTCAGCAAACTCGAATGACTTCAGCCTATCGTCCAATAAGACGGGGAAGGGTATGGTTTGGAAAGAAGTCTTGTATCTGAGTGGCCTAATCCCACCAGGCTCTGCCTCCTTGGGAAGGAGAGATGGTAATGAACCTCCTGCTGATGTTAGAGGCACAGCACCATAATTTCCCAGATGATCACAGTACAGAGTCAGGAATGTACAGACATAAGCCATCTGCAGTATGTTAGGTATGGAAAATCAACCGCTTTTACTTTAGGGATAGGTAATATGTTTTGCAGCAGCCCTCTACGGAAATTTAAGTTTCGGCCATGTTCACCTAACGGAATTGCTTCTGCTCGGTGTGGTTGGTCTCTGCTCTGTTTCACCTATTGTTTCACCTATTGCATACTTGTGCTCCTCCCGCCCTCCTGTCTTTCCGTCACCATATTTCCCTTTTTGCACATTAAGCAAATCAACTTTATTTGGAAAACAGTTTTTGTGCCTAGGTGCACAGCATTCCTAAAATGATGAACGCTGATCCTTTAAGTTCGTCTGTGAAGTGCTATAGGCACTGAATGGGCTGCCAGGTGCCTCTTCACTGATATGAACTAGAGCAAAGCAAATAATTACATTACTGATAAAGCTCCAATTTTAATTGTACACTTCACATCAGCATGATGATGTGCTTGGTAGTGAGGTAATTAATGAATGCTGCCAATAGTGATGTGTTTTGCCATATGTTGCCTCGTTTACCCCCGGATGCAGAATAAGGTACAAAAAAACCAAGGGGTATATTATCAAGCGCAGTATCGCCACTTTAGAGGCACTTTTTGCCGATAAAGCGGCGACATTTTTATCGCCCTATTAGCAAGCTGTCGCTAACAGCTGTTAGCGACAGCTTAATGGCGATAGCGGCCGTTTTGTTGCCGCTTTGCATGTCAGCGATAATTATCGCTAATGACATGCAAAGTAGGCGTTCCCAACTAAAAGCAACTGCAAACAGTCGCAAACACAACTTCCCGGTATTAGCAATGCCTGCGAAGCGATAAAAAAAGTGCGCTAACCGCAATTATCGCTTGAATCTAACACCTGCTAAAAACTTGACTTAACCATCTTGTCAATGGGAGGTGGATTGTAAGGTTAAGTCCTCACCTGCCTATTAGCAAGCTTTTCATTAGCGCAGTGAATTTATCGCTGGATTTCTCGCGCTATTGCTGGGTTTCGCCGCTATCGCTGGATTTTTTATCGCCTTGGAGATAAGCGTTGATAATAACGCGTTATCCCCGTGATGAAATCCAGCGATAGCCGGCAATAAAAAAAACAGCTCTAAGCGCGCTTTGCGATATTTATCGCAAATCCTTGGTAATATGCCCCCAAATTCCAATAATGTCAGCTTTTCTGAAACATTATATCATAATTAGTGTTCTTGGAATGGACCCTAATGATTGAGTTATAGAAAAAAGCCATAACTGGAGTGCAGTAGTTCCCATTCCACTGGATCCTGGTGCCAAAGCACCTGTTACACCACTGATAGCTAATCCCTTGGGCGCTTTGTGCCATTTACAGTGTTATTTGCTGCATATTCTCTTGAGTAGAATACTGAGCAGCCTCTAGTTCTGACCCAATATAACAGTCAAAAAGGCTACTTAATCTGAAACTTGAGGATCTTAGTGGATATACCAATTGACATAGCATAGACAATTTATTAGTTATGTCCTGCCCACACATCCTCTATGATACCTTGGAAAAGTACATGAATAATAAAAGAGGGAAAAAACCAAATTATTGTTTTTGTGCAGGAAGGCGTCCCTGCGCAAAAACAATTCTGGCTGTAACGCAGACACCCTTGCACCATGGTGCAATGGTCCCTGTGTTGGAATTAGGCAGCTAAAAGTTTACCAGCACAAGGAGAGTGCACGAATGCCCTATATCTTGATAGATATGGTACATTCCTGCCCTCTCCTTTCACGCAGCGCTGCAAGGTGTTTTGTAGCGTTGCGTTGTGTTGCGTGAAAAAAATTATAAATATGTCCCTGAAATTGGAGGAGAATGCTGAAAGGGTGCCAGGCTTATTTGCCCTTTCTCAGCATTCTTTTTTTACAGAAAGAAACTGACAAAGTGAAACGATTAAATGAAGCAATCAAAAGCATTCGTTCTATTTTCACATAATACGACCTACATTAAATATTTTTGAGTAAAGTTTTAACTTGCCTTCATCAGTTTCCAAAATTACATTTATAGACAAAGCAGGAAGTTAAATCACAGCAATGGCTGGAGGTCATCACCAGTGGTTGACTAGTTTTACTCTTTAACATGCCCTGCTTGACCAACTCTCTGGAGAGAGTTGCCTCGACAAAAGGGACTATAGAAGACGTCCTGATTAGTGCACCAGAGATGTCTTTACTCTTTCTGGCCTGACAGAGGACTTTGAGAGAGGCAACTCCAGTTCTGCAAAGATTCTTTGGGTCCACTAAGCTGTTCTAGGAACAGTGACACTAGTCATGGGCCCTTACAGATTTTAGGGCTATATTGTGGTACCAGTCAAGCCTGCTTTCAACCATGACGGTTAGTGCATTGGACGCTCAACAAAAACAGGTGCCAAACGATCTAAACCAGCATCCAAATAAGGAAATGCCGTAAAGCAAATGGAAGCGTCAAAATCCCCCAAATGCAAGACAAAAAGGGGAAAAAGCATTGCAGGGTGCCATAAATGGATCACTTCGAGCTGCCTACAAGAAACGCGCATGGGAGCAACGTACTAAACGAATAGAGGAAGCCTGGCTTAACATTTTCTCTCTTCTTAAAGAAAAAAATCCAGCTCCATTTTGGCGATATATCAACCAAGTCAGTAATAGTGGCCAGTCTAAGGAGAACGGGGTACCCGAGAATGTCTGGGTGAATCACATCAATCAGCTCTACAGCAGTGGGACAGGGGAGCTGTCAGCACTCTCCTTGCCTCAAGCACCAAATTATGAAAACACCCAGGGTCCAGGCATCTCTGAAGTCGAAGTAATTAAGATCATTAGTCGCATGAGGAATGATGGCGCACCAGGGCCAAATGGAATACCCGCTACAGTTTTTAAATCAAATCGATCGTTCTGGGCAGAGCGCCTTACACCTCTCTTTAAACAAGCTTTTCTTACAGCCACAATTCCATCCACTTGGCAGGGCTCAATATTACATCCACTTCATAAAAAGGGTAACCGCTCAAATCCGGCCAATTACAGGCTAATAGCTTTATTGGATATCGAAGCTAAGGCCTATGCTCGTGTCCTGCTGGTAGAACTCGAAAACTGGGTTACAGAAAATAGCATCCTTCCCCGTACTCAGTCAGGCTTTAGATCAGGCTGCTCCACGACGGATAATATAATAGCGCTGTCCTACCTATCGTGGAGAGCCACTTTGGCCAATCATCTACCTTTATTCTGCTGTTTTTTGGACTTCAGTGCAGCGTTCGATAGAGTCAATCGAGGGACGCTATGGAACAAATTAAACTCCTGGGGATACCATCTGCACTTCTCTCTGCACTGATATCTCTGCATCAGAAAACCTGGGTGAGGATTAAAACAAGTGCCACAACAGTATCTGCAAAAATCGCAACAAAAATGGTCTAAAGCAAGGCTGCTTATTAGCCCCACTACTATTTAATCTTTATACTGCCGATTTGCCTAAAGAATTGGCAGGTGCAACTTTGGTCGCCCCAAAATTGGGTGGCATACGTCTACAGATTATGCAATACGCTGATGACATTATTATCATGGACCACACAAAAACAGGTCTACAAAGAGCGCTCATTGCCCTTAATACATATAATATAAAAACAATCTTCTGATGAATGAATCAAAAACCAAAGTCATGATTTTTGGGAAACATAAAAAAGAAAAATCTGTCTTGGCGAGCAGGTGGTCTACATATAGCGACCTGCACTAGCTATAATTACCTAGGAGTTTGGTTTAACGAAAAGGCAAATCAAGTATCACATCTCAAACATCTTCGGCCCAAGGGAGCAGGGGTTATACATAGTCTGAGGCGCTTGAATCGGCATTTGCACAGCCCCACAGCCGAATCAATCTTAAGGGTTCTTCGCGCCAAACTGCTCCCGGCAGTGTCTTATGGTCACCTGGCTTTCCCTGGCAAAATGGATTCATTTTTAGTGAATTATCAAATAATGGCCTATAAGAAAATATTTTCGGCTCCTCAGCATGCAAGGAGGGCGAGGCTGAGACTTGAGCTGGGCCTGGCAAGTGCAGATCTTTATTGTCTGGGAGACTTAATTAAATTCTACATCTACACTCTACGTGCACCAGCTCAATCCATGAAAGAACAATTGCAATCAGTGTTCACGGACGAACTCTCTCCTTGGTACAGACAGCTGCATTTGGCCATTTCCACATTGAAGATTGAAATCATCAACTTTTCTAATCCAATTATTTCCCTGTCAATGTGGAAAAACGATAAAAAGCCAAATTACTCTAGTGTCATTCGAGAGAGATGTTGCTCGGCTTCCCAAAAAACCCCTCCTTGCAGCTTTGAATGACTCGTATATTAAGGGGAAATCTCAACCATATTTTAACTATTCTCTTCAATCGCAGACTCGCAATAAAATCATTTATATGAGGCTGTTAGCCCTTCCAATTCATAACTTTAACCCGCTGTGGGCTCGGAGGAATGGTCAGCTAACATGTAGGCTCTGCAATTATCCACATGAGTCCTGGTTACATCTGCTATGTTGTTGCCCTCATCTTGCCAATGATCGCCGACGCCTACTGGTCCCAGTTTATCGGGAAAAGTTTCTGAGACATTGAAGGGAAGCATCTGATTTGTGCTTCAGTAATAACTCAGCCCAAGTTCTAGCAAGAGCTGGGAAGTTTGTTAACATTATTTTAACTGCACTGCATAATGCCCAGCATTAAGAAACTGACAAGCTTTATTCTTATTGCATAAATGAACGTAGATGAAAGTTACATCTTCAGTAATAAGCATTGTGACATTTTTGCTATTGTCTTTTATACTATACACTTCTCTTTTGGACCAAACGGCCAATTGTGATATATTGCCATTAATTTGAAATGCTGCTTTTTGGATTTGATATTTATTTTGTATTGCCAGATTTATAAATGTGTATACAATCTTTTATTATTCCTTATATTTTAATTCTTACATTTTATCAAGTATTATTATGATGTTTGTATGTTACGGTTTTAATTAACTGTATAATAAAGTAACTTTTTAAGGGTAGTGCATAGAGTGAATAGATATAATTTATGGTATGAATCCTTATCAGGTAACCATCAAGCAAATATGTATCTGTCTCCTTGCACAATCGTAAGCTATTTTCTGAGCTGTATGTGTTCTGCAGTGTTGATATGGGTTTTTATCTCATGCATTTCCAGTTTGCTATTTAACATAAACTAGACTGTGTATTGTGAAGTACTGCACACTCTGGCCCTCATTGTGAGGAGCTGTTTTTATGTGTGATAATTATTGTACACGATAAAAACCCATGAGCCTGGTGTACTGAATTTAGCAAATGTGATCATTATCGTTTAATACATGTTTTGCCCCTACAATGAGGCAAAGCTTGCAGATGTTTGTGCTTACTGCACCAATCTCCACGTGCTCCAGTATTTAACAGGCATGTTTCCTCCGATAAATACCAGCAGGTTTGATGTGCCAACATTTATTTGGAGATGTCGTTTTTACATCAACCAGTTTCGACAGGGTGCAATAAAAACACAAAACTCATAATTCCAATAGGCGCAGTCACAGGAGTTACTACTCGTATCGAAAGTTATCAAGTCACTCATAATGAGCGACTCTGTAAAGATGAAATTCAACCACACTTCTTGCAACTGTTTCCTTTCCCAGGCTGTCCTAAGTTGCTCTTTCGCTGCCAAACTCCCTTTCCTGCTCATACAGTAGACATTGTTTGCTGGGTGACTCTTGCAAACCCAAGCAGAGACTCCCTCTGAAGTCCGTGGCAGAACAGCCCAGGAATACACAAGAATTCATCAATGGATGTGAAGCGTCCATTACTCTATCGGAAGGCCAGACTCTTGATAATGTTCCCTACTATACTTAAATTTGTCTGTACAATCGAACTACATAGCACTTTAACTGCAGTATAAATCTGAAAGAGGAATGTTTTCATTATCTGGGCAATTACGAATCAAATTAACCCATTTCATCTCAGGAAGAGCTACAGACAAGAAAGAGTTAGGATTCCGTTTAAGAGTTAGCTGGAGAGCGAGCACCTCTTCACATCAGCAGTGTTTCGTCCCCGCCAAACTCGCTGTTCCTAGACTTGGGCAGAATTTGAATTACGCTGGCAGAATTGGCGTAATTTCAGGATTTTTGTGGTACGCTTGTTATGCAAAGTTCCTGAAATTATGCCATTACTCAAATACGTGCAATTGCGCACTATTTTCTGAAAACAATTACCACAAAGCTGCCTTCTCCGGTAAAAATGTACTGCAAATTAACAGAAACAACATGTAATTACATGGAAGCAAATTACATGAATGCCGTACACCCCTGCTATTCTGCTGCTCTGGTTAGAGTAGGGAGAAGCACCAGTTTACACCAGCAGAGCCTGAGCTGGCTGCACTGGAATAAATCTTCCACCTGATGGCCCCTTTCACCAAGGGGGCACCAGGTCACAGTGACAGACCTCCTCCCTATTGAGGCCCGGCATGTTTTTTTTAGGTCTCGCCTGGCGTTAGCAGCGCGCATGCGCTGCTCTCGCCATGCGAGGGCTTCTTGGAATCAATACGGATTCCGAAGTCATGTTTGTGCTCCGCCTACAGTTTTGATTCGTGCGCGTCGTTTGGCGTCATGAATTATGCAAAAGACAGTGTAATCATTGCACCGGAGGCATTTTAATCCCTCCTGGTTGCCACCCTGTCCGCTTTTGGCCCCGCCCACCGGGATTGGATCTTTTACTTGCGGCGGGAGACAGTGTCTCTTAATTAGCCGCTAAGCACTTTTTTTGTTGCTATTACCGCGTTTTTCTTAAACAATGGCTGACGCGCCTTTCATTTCTCTGGCGCGGCTCTTTGGCATTCAGCTTCAAGCGCAAGCGAAATGCTTTCACTTTCGCGCTTACTGAAGCTGCTGAAACACTCCTCCGTACACCTTGCTTCATCTTTTTTTCACGGCTCGTGTTTTCTTTGCTTCATTTCATCGGTAGGCACTATGTTTTTTAAATTATTTTTTTACAATGCAGCGTGTTTTGTGTGCTTTCGGAGTCGTGGCTGACCCGCGTTTTCTGAATGCAGCGTTCCAGAAGAATTCCGTTGTAAAAATCTTGAACATCTTCCCCATTTGTGATACGCTGTAAATTTCCATGCGCCCCTGACGTTCAGACCGCATTATTTCCGTTAGAAAATTTCGGGGCGGGCACCGATTACATTCCATGGGTTGACAATTATTTCCCAGCCCTACCACCTGAGTAAGACAATGGTCTGTCTTGATATATACACACACACACATGTGTATATACACACATATGTGATTCCTACAGGCTACTGTGTGAGAGCTTCTGTGAAGTCACTTTGTGGCTCGTCACTATGGTTGTATATATGCACTAATCACTCTTTAAAGGTTGATTTAGTGTTGTCATTTGTAACATTTTTGGTTTTGTGTTTGTTAAGCTGTACTGTCTGCATGTGCGCTGCGAATGAAGCATGTGTTGGCAGGGGTGGCCCTAAATGCTCCTCGCGCCTCCTTCCCGGGTGCTGAGTCAAGACTGCTATCTCCTTTCAAGGCCCGAGGACAAAAGGGAGGGACAGCGTGTGCAGCAGCAGCTGGAAAAGCTTGCCTCCCCTCCCTCCCCCAGAGACTCCCGAGGGAAGCCTGAAAGGAAGCACCCCACAAGAGATAAGGTGGGTACCTCGTTTATTTGTGACCGTCTTGATAGCTCCCAGGCAGCAACTGCCAACCTTCACACATTCCATGTTCTACGCAGAGAACATCTCCAAAGGAACATTCCAAGAAGAATGTGCAGGAGATCCCAACACACCTCCCTCCCCACAAATGAAAGAAAAGAAAGAAGAAAAGTGAAAGAAGAATATGCAATAAAACAATGCAATGAATAAACTAAACATGCGATTGTAAAAACAAATGACAACATTCTAAACATGTAAAAATCAGGACCTAGAGGAACATGGTGTAACATCAATACATAGCATAATCTTGAAACTTTGCTGGCGTGGATCTCATCCTGGGAGAAACTCTTTGTAAGAATAATAACTCGGATGATCATTCCTATTGGGAGGAATAGCACTAGGCGTAGAACAACTAGGGAGAACAGGAGTTGCACGAGAGGAATTCAAATGAACACCCATTTTCCCACCAACATACTCCATTTTGGATTTAGGAACAATAGAGATGGCAGATTTATTCCAAATCTTGCCATTCTCCAACACCACCACCCTGTCTCTTACATCCACCACCTTAGCAGGAATAGAAAACCGAGAAGCCCCCTTGCGAATGAATCCAGGCTTCTTGATTCTTACCCAATCTCCAACGCACACAGGGGAAACTCTCTCAGAAACGGTGACATATTTAGACTGAACAGCGGTTCTCACATCCGCCACCTTGCTAAGTTTAGTTTGGTCAACATCCTTCCTAGACATCCAATCTTTGTTCAATTTGGAACCGGCAATTCTCCCTCTAAGCAAGGTAAAAGGTGACATCCCCGTACTTATATGAGGAGTGGTTCTAATTGCCAACAACATGTCCGCCACCACCACACGCCAGGATAAACCATTCACCAAAGCCAATTGCATTTGGTCCTTAATGACACGATTAAAACGCTCAACTAATCCATTACTGCGGGGATGATAAAGTGATGTCAAAACGTGTTTGATGCCATGTTCCTTGAGAAAATTTTGCATTTCCAGAGACACCAATTGAGTTCCGTTGTCTGTCACCAGTTCCTCAGGAAATCCCTCCCGGAGAAACACTTCCTTAAAAAAACTGATGACAGACAAGGAATTAACACATTCTACGAATTTAACCTCAGGCCATTTAGACATATAGTCTACCAAGACCAAATCAAACAGAGGAGAACTACCAGAAATCCCAAATGGACCAGCAACATCAAAGGCTAGCTTGCACCAAGGTAAATCTTTGACAATCACAGGATCAATGGGAGATGGATGAGTCACCTGAGTCTTATCGCTGAGGACACACGCACAACAGTCCCTGACAAAATGCTCGATGGACCTATCCACCCCAGGCCACCAAAAGTCCTCAAGGATTCTGCGTTTCATGGCACGAATACCCTGGTGACCTTCATGGGCAAGATCTAGAACCTTTTTCTGCATACTAGTGGGAACAACCAGAAGACCACCTCTGCGCAAAATTCCGTCCACCAATGATAACTCATCGCACACTCTTTTGAAGGCAACTAACTCGGATGATAAATCCTTGTTCACAGGCCACCCCTGGGCCAAAAAGTCCACTACCATTTTAATATCTTTGTCCTCAGATAGAGCATGCAACCATTCTTGCTCAGAAAGTGCACCCTTCACCACATCAACCACAGCACTGACGGCACACACAATATCGAGATCATCCTCGGCAGGTACACTGATGTTTTTGGCAAGAGGTAAACCGGAAAGACAATCAGCAATGTTGTTTTTGATACCAGGTACATATTCTAAGCGATAATTGAATTCCTGTAATCTATATTGCCATTTGGCAATTCGTGGGGTGGCACGACCCCCACCTTTGGTGGTGAAAAGATCAACCAAAGGTTTGTGATCGGTTCTGAGGATGAATTCATTTCCCCACAGGAAATTCCGAAAATGCTGGACACCCCACCATAGAGCTAATGCCTCTTTCTCAATGGTGGAGTAAGAACTCTCAGCACCACGAAGTGTCCTGGAAGCAAACGCAATAATCTCCTCACGACCATCACATCTTCTTTGCATTAGTACAGCGCCCAAACCAATATTACTGGCATCAGAGGAAACAATACATTTGTCATTGATGTTGAACAATTTCAAAGGGCGAGCCAGCACGATTTCTTTTTTTAAAATATTAAACTGATTGACACATTTATCACACCACACAAATTTAGCGTTCTTCTTTAGTAACTCTTGCAAACAGGAGGTTTTGTCGGCAAAATTCTCTACAAATTTGGCATAGTATTCCGCCAGTCCTAAAAAGGAACGCAATTGATCCTTGTTGGTAGGTGACGGTGCATTCTGAATGGCATCTAAAATTTTTATTTTGGGCTCAATACCTTTGCAGGAAATGTGGTGACCTAAATAATCAACACCCTCCCTAAAAATTTACACTTGTCCTTCCTTAAGGTTAACCCGTGAAGCTTTACAGTGTCAAGAACATGTTTAACCCTGCTATCATGCTCAGCCTCAGTACTTGCATACGCCAGAATATCATCTTGAAAAAACACGACTCCCGCTGTGTTTTTGAATAGGTTCCCCATGAGGCGTTGAAACACAGCGGAAGCCGACGCCAGGCCAAAAGGCATACGTTTGTAATGGAAAGCTCCTTCCGGTGTTACAAAAGAGGTAAGATGTCTGGACTCCTTGCATAACTCAACTTGGTGATAAGCTGAAGAAATGTCGAATGACGAAAAATACCTAGCTCCGTCAAGCGTCGCCAGCATTTCATTAATGTTGGGTAACGGTTGGCGGTCGATCCAAATGTTAGAATTCAGATCGCGCAAGTCAACACACATCCTAAGGGACTTATCGGCCTTGCGTGCGAGAACTATGGGAGCCAAACATTCAGATCCTTCAATGGCCTCGATCACATCCATGCGGCATAAACGTTCAAGCTCTTCCTTCAATTCCACACGCAAACTCAAAGGTACTTTGCGCACCTTGTGTGCGGTAGCTTTAGCACCACTTTTAAGAATAATGCGGTGTTGGAAGCCTACCAGTTTCCAAAGCTTGTCACTGAAAACTTCAGGATATTTTTGGATCCACTCATCACCAGACAAGTGTTTTACTACTGCACTATCAGAAGGATTTAAGGATGAAAAGGGAGTGTAAAATTTGCAAGCTTCACGTTTAGACAAAACCATGTCCGGATGATTGGGATCAAGGATGATCCCGAGTTCCCCTGCTCCTCCCATCCTAACAAATTTGCACCATCCTTGACAATGAATACAGGTCCAGTGGCTAGATCCCCACAGAATTCCAAATTCGCCTCAAATTTGCCCAGAACTTCCACTCTTTTGCCCCCATAAGCAAAAATTTTAATATCTGACTGGTGCAACTGAATGTTTTCTAACGCCCCAAAATCCTTGACGTTAATAAGAGTAAAAGGAGAACCAGAATCAGCCAAAAAATTAACATTCTTCCCATTCACACGGATAATACATGCGGGAGATTTTCTTTTACGTAAACCACCCATGGATGCAATTTCAACAACACCCTCAGATTGTGCAGGTGACGAAGACAACATTAGTAGCATATTATCATTCTCTTCACCAGAGTCAAAGGAGTCCTCTTCAATGTACTTGACTATTTGGGTGTTACCCTTGTTGGACCCCGTTGCTTTGCAAAAGCGAGCCAGATGCCTTTTTTACCGCATTTAAAACAAGACTGGGTCAAAGCATAACAGTACTTCGCATTACCTAGATGATTCTTGCTACCACAATGAAAACAAAATAGTTGTGCTCTCTCAGATTTGATCTTGGTTGAGGGTAAGGAAGACGAATTTCGCGCTGTGTTTTCAGTGGGAACTTTAGAGGACTTCAAATTATGCTTAGATGATAGTAGCTTTACTTCGCTAGATTGAGAAGGATTGCTCATTTCCTTCATGCAAAATTGGGAATGTTCAATGCTTTTAGCAAGAGTGATGGCTGTTTCAAGATCGGGGTCGTCCGAAGACAACATTTTCTCTTGGATTTTGTTGTTGCAAGTGCGTTCGATTAGTTGATCACGTATGATTTCATCCCTAAATTCTCTGTAATTGCATGAGACAGACAGGGTTCTAAGAGCAGAAACAAAATCATCGATGGATTCACCAGGAATCTGGGCACGTTGCAAAAACTTGTGACGCTCAAGTACCACATTTTTCTTAGGGTTGAACCTTTTATCCAAAGTTTTGATCAAAGATGCATAGTCGTCAACGATTAAGGAATCACCATCATCACCACCACTCACACGAGTGTTGACGACCTCAAGGGTTAGAGTTTTTATAATGCTTCTACCCTCTGCACCCAGATTATATATCAAGAGTGCCTTCTTTTTTTTAGTGGTGAACGTGTCACCATCTATGGCCTCCAAATAACTTTCAAATGTATCCTTCCATTGTTGCCAAATCATGGGAGGAGAACCAGGAGATTGTAAAAAGGGAGGCGAAGCAGTAATGTGATCCATACCGCAACAGAGCGTGGGTGAGTTGCTGCCCACACAACAGAAATGAATGCAGGGATACAAAAATGCACGTGGAATAATAAAGTTTTATAATGTACACTGAGAGTGCATCACGGAAATGATGAACATCCAATGGAACGCATTACAGGAATACTCAGTGCATACACACGAAAAACTTGCTGGATATTCACTAAGATTTTGTGTGATGCTTAAAACGTACATTCAACAATAAACTGTGTGCATCAGCGAGTTCTTGGAAAAACGTGCACTTGACATAAGATGAAAACAGCTGTGCGCGTCAGCGAAGGGTTAACGTTGAATTAGGCGCACAATGAAGGGTTAAGCGCGTAAGCGCGTGATGTCGTCACAACAACACAAATAGGGAACTCTAGATTTAGGTCAAGTGTTTGACAAGTTTCACATACGACGGATTAAATGATAAGCTGTGCACGTCAGCGAGTGCTTGACACAACGAGCATAGGGATCCTAAATCAGCTGTGCGCAAGGATCCTTAGTCAGCTGTGCACATCAGCGGTGAAAATTGCCTTGAAATTGACACGCATATGTAGAACTGTGCGCATCAGTGAACAATGCGTAGTGTTGTCATGGCAACACCAAGGAAAAGCAAAAGCTAAAATGGCCGCACGAAACGTCCTCCAATACGTGCAGGGGTCAGGCAAGTCAGGCAGATCCAGTATGCTGGAACGTCACAGCGTCGCAAGGCAGAGCGCGAGGAACAACGGCTGTTTCAACAGCGCGCGCACAGGGGCAAACAGAGTACCTGAAAAGCGTGGAAATCAACGCCGAACTGAGCACGGAGACACCAGGGCAGAGTAGGAATCCACAGGAACGTGCCAGGCCTGGACAAACCACCTTCCAGGGAAGTAGCGAAGAGGAAGGGCCCACATGGAGAACAAGGCTCCGGAAATCCGCAGGAACGAGGAAGGAAGCGGAGATCCACGACGGAACGGGAGAACAAGACGGCACAACTCGTCGCCAATGAAAGGAAGCAGCCCACAAGAGATAAGGTGGGTACCTCGTTTATTCGTGACCGTCTTGATAGCTCCCAGGCAGCAACTGCCAACCTTCACACATTCCATGTTCTACGCAGAGAACATCTCCAAAGGAACATTCCAAGAAGAATGTGCAGGAGATCCCAACACAGCCTCAAGACCTCCCAGACCCCACCCCTCAGGACAAAGAACTCTCACTTGTCAAAAGGGCCTGTACGGGGTGCGGTGACATCATACGGATGATACCAAGCGAGCGCGTTCATTCGCAGCACACGATCCGCCTCGATCCAAGCCTTCAATAATACGCTCCTATTTATGTAGCGCTTTCCACAGCTGAGGCGAGGCATAAGGCGCTTGCTTTAAAAAAATAGCCATATTCACTACAGATGGCAGCTGCCTCTCACGCCAGAGCATGTACCTTTTGTAAGTGCCTCTGATTGGAAAAAAAGTGCTCCACAGGAATACATGGTAGGGCACGGAACCCACCCTTTCCCAGAATACAGAATCGGGCTACGAAGCATATAATGCCGTCGGAGTCTCCATTATGCGAAATAAACGCTTTTATAGAAAGTCTACCCCGGAGTAAACCACGCCAAGTTCTGAAGGAAGACAACTTCTCGCGGAAAAATGTTTGCGAGTTTATTTTTTTGCAGTTTTCTTATTATATTGCGTGAACTCGACCCGAAGGTATCAGGGCGCTTTATATGAGCACCAGTTGCAGGACACATTCTTTTTTTTAGGCACGGGGAGATTAATTGATTTGCCCAGAATCACAGGATGTTTGCGCCGACACCAATCTCGAACCCAGTTTGCCAACTTCAAAGTCGGCCGCTCTAGCCGTTAAGTCACATCCTCATGATTGGCAGGTCCAAAATGTTTAACAACAGGCTTCAGCACTGTCAGGTTTCACCTACATCAACCGCTTACCCCTTCAACACAACTTCTCACACCCCTAGAGGTTACAACAAAAACCTAGAGCTACAAAACCCAGAATGCAAAGCGCGGTTCGTTCAAAGTGAACAGATACTCAACAATGGAACCATCATTGATTTATTGTAAAGGGCTCTGGCACCTTTGGGAAATGTCCACTGTATATACAATTGCACAAAAACACATAAATAAATATATGCAGGGCATATCAGAGTTAGCACAAGGCTACGTTGTGGGCAGGTGCGCACAATTTTTAGCGGACAAGAAAACAGAAGCCCAAGTTGGTTAAACAAACGCATTCCAGGAAAAAAAAGCATTGAAAATGCAATAGGTCTCGCCTTTTATTAAGTTAAAGCCATTTGCTTTGCTATACAATACCATTAGCAAAGCAAATGGCTTTAACTTAATCAAAGGCGAGACCTATTGCATTTTCAATGCTTGCACTCATCTTCCCTGCCTCTTCCCTCCATGTGTGCAGTGGTGTAGCTAGCCCTCTGGCTGCCCATGGCCGTCCCTTCGTTTGCCGCCCCGTGGCGGCCCCAGTGAAGGGGGGGGGGCAGGCGGCGGCAAAAACATTGGGGGGGGGCTTGCTATTGATGCCCTGAGACGGCAGGTAAGAGTGGGGGAGGCCGACGCCCCCCAAACTCGTGCTGCCCGGGGCGGACTGCCCCCCGGACCCCTAGCTATGCCACTGCATGTGAGGCATGGCAGCCATGGGCAGGGAACATGTGGATGGCTCCTATGTGCAGGGAATAAACACCCTGTGCATCGGGCCATTTAGTTTTCGTTCAGAGAAAACACCCTCCCATTTTGGGAATTTATTTTCTCGGAAAAGAAAGGTTGATGACTGGATTCTTTAAACATGGCGCCTGCCCAGCAAACCTTTAGTGCTGAAAAGGGGGCTGCCTTGTCAGCTGCTCCATTTACAGCACAGAGAAATCCCCCCACACTGGCAGGGATCTTTAAAAGTACAGACAGTCCACTGCGTTAGTGGCACAGTGGCGGAAGTCATGATCCCCAAGCAATTTCACTCACATTAAGGCCAAGACTTTACAAATATTTGACCAAAAGCAATGCAGCAACCAAAGTTGTTGTGCTGCCTTGCATCAAATGGAGAGTTTAAAATGTACAATATCTACTAAGATATGGTGCATGTTTTCTCTCCCCCACCACTCGTGCATGTTCAGCTGCCATGTGCCAACTTGTGTGAGTTCTCTGTGTCATATATTTGTTACAGGAAGGGAACCCTTTTAGTAAAAAAACTATACTTTAAGACTTTTCCACTTTGTTTGTGGGCTGTACCATGTAGCACACATGCAAAGTTGGAAAATAAAGAGAAATTAAACTAGTTCTCCATGTTATAACTGCCTCTAAGAGGCATAAGATTTTGATGCAAATTCCTGTCCTCAAATGGTAGTAGGTACAGATGTACGTCAAAATTATGAATGGTTGCATGGGAATGCCCCTTGACACAAAGTAGTGCATAGCACAACTTTACGTTACTTAAGGCACCTTCCAGCGTAAATCCTGGTTCGATTTGGATAAATCCCACCCCAACACTTTTTGCTGGGTTTGAATCACTTTTAAAAGACAAACCTGACGCAAAGCGTTAGTAATTAAGGGACTTAGGGGCATATTCTCAAGCACCTATCGCCACGGGAATGTCACTTTTTCTGACGTTCCCGTGGCGATAGGGTCAGCGCCTTATTCACAAGGCAGCGTTAAGCCACTTAACGTGGCTTTAAGCCACGTTAAGTGGCTTAACACTGCCTTGTGAATAAGGCCCCTTTCACGCGAAACTTAGCGTGAAAGGGGCGTGCAGTGGGTGTTGCGGTGGGCGTTCCATTGCAACACCCATTGAATTCGACGCTGCCACCTATTCTCAAGGGCGGTGTTAATAGGTGGCAGCGCCGAACTTAAGACCAGGAAAATCCTGGTCTTAAGTAGGCGAAACGAGGAGAAATGCTTTGTTTCTCCTCGTTTTTGCTTTTTCCATGTGTGCTGCCTTGTGCAGCACACATGGAAAAAGCAGAATGGCATGGTTTGTTCATGTACAGGAAGGTGTCCCTTTCTGTACATGAACAAACCTTTTTAAAAATGCCATTTTGTAACTTTCATGTGTGCTGCACGAAGCAGCACACATGAAAGTTACAAAATGGTATTTTGGGATTGTTTATGTGCAGGAAGGGGCACCTTCCTGTCCATAAACAACCCTCCCCTGCACACAGACACCGTTGCACTCTGGTGCAAGGATGCCTGCGTTGGCACTAAGTTGTGAAACTTAGCGCCATCGCAGGGGGAAACGCCAGGTTGCACCACATTCTTGAGAATAGGGTGCAGCCTCGCGTTTCTGAAGTGGCGGTGAGAGGCGTTAAGCCAAGGAGGCTAACGCCTCTCACCGCCACTTCATTGAGAGTATCTCCCTTAATTATTATGAGCACTGCTCCATCACAATCCCGCTCTTTCTGCTGGGTTCAGACTCGTTTGTCCCATAGGTAATTATAGTTCCTGAGCCAAAGGTAGGTGAGGATGTAACCTCCTAAATCTCACATTGTCTTTCGAGGATGCTTCAACTGGCAACGGTTAATAACAAGCATTTGCAATGCAATAGGTCTCGCATTTACGCAAGTTTGAGCTATTGGCATTGTAAATGGCAATGCCTTTTATTTATGTTTTGGTTTTCAAAACATAAATAAAAGGCATTGTCATTTACAGTGCCAATAGCTTAAACTCACGTAAATGCGAGACCTATTGCATTGCAAATGCTTGTTGAATTTAGTATTCGGCCCAAAACAGGAACTAACAGGCACTTAGCTAGTCAGCCATTAGAGTTAGGGAGGGGGAAAAATGCAGCCAACCGAGGGGGGCAGGGGAGACAACATTGAAGTAAGGGGTTTTGCAGTACATTGAAAGCTTTTTAATATCAGAACATTCGCACCTGTTCAAACGCGCTTTTGATAAGCTTGTGGAAATAAAACAAAGATTAGCGAGAGATGCTTTATGTAGTAGCAAGTTTGGACACCAGGGTATGCGCTTTTCTATTGTCACGCTTGAGGACTTGAAATTAAAAATATGGGGCGTCATACATAGGAGTGTGCACACAGATGGATGGTCTTGTCTCATTTTATATGAAAATTGTACGCAGAGCTGGGTGGCTTCTTACTTGGGAAAAGAATTATGCTCCGAGTTTGAGGAAAATGATGCTCCTCGTTTTGGAAAAAAATGCACTAGACAGAGGGTCAGCACCCTCATTAAAATAAAATATTTAGCAGATGCAACTGCAGACTCCACAACCAATGAGCACGTCTGAATTTTGTACTGCGTGTTAGGATTGGATAAAGTGCCACCAATGGTCCAATTCAATGCCATTTCACACATTTCGACTCCTCTTATTGCCGATCACTTCATAGATATTTGCAGACTTGGGATTGGCTTACATATAATCTGGAAGTACTGCAATTACTGACAGATGTCATCCGTTAAAAGATAAATGACGGAGAACGTCGACACTGGTCTGATTTTACGGCCATTCGGTGTAGCTAGCAATGTAAGTAGACTTAAACTTCATAGGCATAGCTGGCGTTGTAGGACTCTCTCCTAATGTACGAAACTTGTTTTGTTAACTCAAAGCATAATTAGTGAAATTACAACTTTGTCAAATTCGTAGCGTGTTTTCAAATCCACGAGTTGTGTGACGTTATTGTAGTAGTACCATAAAGAAAATAAGTTATGCCCTGGGGATCAGCCTGTAAAAAAAGGGCCTAAATGTTCCCCCTCTTTGACATAACGACATGGATGGTGCCTCACTCAATGCATATGGAAAGGGTGGGGTGGAGGGAAACGCCGCGTTTCTGCACAGAGGGGGTGGGGGAGGGCTCAACATGAATCGGGAGGGTGAAAGTAATGTAGCAACTTTGTAGCTCCCAGGTGGCATAATAAAAATAAAAAAAGAAGCGGCGCGCGCTGAACAAAAGGAAAGCAAGCCATTAGCTTCATAGTATGGCATTCCGCCCCCTGCGCGCCGTTGCTAATTAAAACAAGTGCAAGCGGCTGCTAATTAAAACAAGTACGAGCGGACGAAAACTGTAGTTAGGCGCCGCTGCTTCCGGACTACACAGAAGTTACGTATGGGATCAACAGCCAACAGAAAGCAAGATAAGAACAGCAATGCCACAGTTAAACGAATCGCATGCGGTATGACAAATTACACGGAGTTTCACCCAACATACAGATTACTTTATGTCTTGCTGAGACAGCACACGCAGCGCATGCGCTGCGAAGGCGAGACCTAAAAAGTACGCAATAAGTAGATATCTTCTTTGCCTTTTAAATGTTTGCAAGCATTTTCTTTCTTAAGTTAACCTTCTTTCTCATTGTTTGACGTTGCTGACATTAGTAAGGCTGATATATTTTTTAGTGAAAGGCAATGTTCCATTTCTCGCAGATTGTGAATGTGCTCTCCCAGCTGTTGAGTTCATCAGTATAGAAGTCTGAGCAGCAGGCTACGGCTGGTGACAGGCTTCATGAAGTTAAAGAATGCTCCCATGTGCTAGATGTGTGTTCAAATGTCTTCTTCTCTTGGTGCAATGCTGTAAATCAAAAATATCTCATGAAACACTTCTGGAAAACTGCTCTGTTGTGAAAGTTAGTCATAAATATATCTCATTCATTCGATATTCATGGAACCCAGTAAAGACAGCATTTGCCCAATGAAAGCATACATAATCCCTGCATTTGGATATATGCATACAAAAGCCTTTTAGCTCAATCAATTATTACAGAAGGCAATTAATTATACTAAATTAGGTGGTCAGAATAGCGCTCATGCTATGTGTTGTGCAATATTTTTAAAAATTGATAATTTCTAGATCTGACTGTAGAGAACTGTAGCTCTTGCTTCCAGCACTTGCAAGTGCTCCGAGCTAGGCATATGTGAATAGCTAAAGGAAAGAGTTGTCCAAGAGTTTTCATTGGTGTTCACCAGTGACAGCTGTTATTAGGACTGACTGACGGAGAGGGGTGGTAGCGGGGGGGGGGGGAGGGTGAGGGGTACAGGGTAACTCACTACACAAAAAAAAGAATTTACCTTCAGCCAGCTGCAATCTGCTCTACTGCAGACAGGCCCCCAGAATCCCCTGCACCCTTGATTTGCGCTCCCAGGGAGAATGGGAGCCTCTGCCTGCTGTATCCAATTCGACAATGTATCTCAGGTCGGAGACAGCTTCAGTGCTCATGTGAGTTTGGCCATCCTGAGATGGCCGGCCAAACCCACATGTGCACTGAAGGCAGGGCACCTACCACTCCCCGCAGTGCCTGTCATCCCCTGGTCCTGCCCCCAATACTCGAGTCGGCACATTTAGAAGAAAAATAAAAAGATAATGAAATGGGTTTAAAACCTGTTTTATTATCGCTTTCTTTTTCACATTTTTAAGGGAGCCGACAGGGGGATGATGCTCCTCCGCATAGCGGAGGAGCCACCGCTGGTGTTCACCCTTAACTCACAAATGCAGATGGCCTAGATGGCACCCTTTGAATACGCTATCCCTGCAAGTTTATGAATAGTCCTGGAAATGTGGAAGCAGTTGTCTACCTGGTAGAAAACAATGGTGCAGTTACAGCTGGGTATTTCAACTCTCTGCTTCTGGTGAAATTCTAAGCATTATCTTCTTCTTAGAGAATTTACATGTGAAGTTCAAGGTTACAGCCAGACGACACTGAAGAACTTCAGGGATCCCTTCGAGGCCACAGTTTTCAGGCTTGTTCTGCTGAGGATTTTCATTCTTCAGAATAGTTTCTAAGTCCAAAGACAAAATATTTAGGGCCTCATTACGATGTTGGTCGGAAAGGCTCCGAACGGCATTCGGTTTGTCTGAATCCGTGACGGAACCCATGTTTCCGACTGACTCGGAAACATTCCCGACCAACCGATTACGTTGCAATTCAACCATTCGGTCTTTCCGACTTGGTTCCGATCGGCATTCGGAGAAACCAAGTCGGTCAGACCCGAATCGTACAGGTCTATGGACCGTGTTTCCGACCGACTTATTACGAGGTCAGATTCGGACAGCCTTTCCGACTTGGTTTGTCCGACACGGAACGGCTGTCGGAAAAAGACTTTGGGGGCCCGTAGCAGGCCCCCCATCACCAGGAGGCCTCGTGTTGGGGCCCATGCGGGTACCCATGGGGCCCCTCTTTACAACCATGCACAGTGAAAAATGCACACAGAGGGCATCTTAGAGATGCCCCCTAAAAACTAACTCACCTCTAGTGTCCGGGCTGAGTGGCCCCCTGGGTCGAGAGCCTGCTGCTCTCTGGGGCCTGAAACAATGCACATCCTGGGACGAGGTGCCAAGCCTCCTCCCCCAGGATGGGCAGGGTTCACGAAGGGAAGCTTCAAAGGCTTGCCACCTTTGTGAGCTTCCCAGGCCACTTGCTGCTCTCAGCAACTGGTCCCCACTGGTTCTGACCCCCACTTTGGGTGGGAGAACCGGCGGGAAAAACAAGTGAGGAAGAGAGGTGTGCCCACCTCTGCCAACTCCACCCCTCAGGTGGGGGAGGCGAGGTGAAGCGCAACTCCCAGTCCCCGCCATCTTGCAGATGGGGGGACTCAGCCTACCAGGGACAGGCTCATGCCCCCCTCCCACTGCAGGGTGGCATAATAGGGGGTGTACCCACCCCAGGGAAGGGACCCATTGGTCCCTGCCTTTTACCTACCTGCAACACCCCTAAATCTAGTATTTAGGGGCACCCCTGAACCTTGCTTCCTCAGACAAGAACCTGCAACAAGAAGAAGAAGAAGAAGAACCGAACAGCCATGCAGCAGCTAACAAGAGGAAGACGCCCACTGACTTGGCCCCAGCCCTACTGGCCTGTCTCCCCCTCGAACCTGCTCCTGCAAAATCCCGGTGTGTCCTGCAGCCAGCAACCTCAAAAACCCCAGAGGACCTGCCTGCCTTCAACTACAAAGACTCTGTCTCCATCGCGGATCCGCCCCACTCTGCACCTACCGTCCACGGCCCGAGCTCGAGTGGTCAAACACCACGAAGAGGTCACCCTGGCAATCCTGACCCGAGATCCGGTGACCCCTGACCTGCCTCAAGCCTCCAGCCGACGCCTGCAGCCTAAATCCAGAAGCTCCCCCCAACCGCGACCAGGAGCTGGTAAGAAGATCCGACCCCAAAAGGCACCCCTGCACCCGACGCCCCATGGCCTTCTGTGCCCAAACCGACGGTGCATAACTAACCCCTAACTTCCCAACTTACCTCTCGAAGTAGTGGTCGCACCCAGAAGTCCTTCGTCCCCGAGCCTGCAGTGCCTTTGCAAACCGGAGGTTCCCCATTGAAACCAACAGGGCGCCCGACGTCGAAACAGCACCCTGCATACGGCCGCCCTAGTGCTGCTGAGGGTGCACCTTTGGTTACTTTGTTTCCCCATTTGCCCTGAGCTAAAGTCCAGGAGGTTTGCTCCCACAACCCAGTGGCCTGCTGGCCAGCAGCCACCAACCGGAGGCCCCCTACCCCCCATTGGATACCATTGGGCCTCGGCACTCTGCACCCGGCCGCCCTAGTGTCGCTGAGGGTGTAACGAGAGTGCATCCTTGACCCTGGGGGAATCCTTGTTCTAACCCCAGAAGCTCAACTCCAAAGACCGATTACTTACCTGGTAACCGTTAACTTCATTTCTCTCCATAGGAACCTATTGACTGTTTTTCTCTGAAAAATGTTCTAAGTGTGGAGTTGATTTGTATGGAAACCTGAAAAATAACAATTGTGCAAAACTGATTTTACTTACCTTTTCTCTAGGAAATGTCCCAGTGTGATATCTAGGCATATCACACTGAGTAGAAAAAGTAATCTAAAAAGTA
Source organism: Calotriton arnoldi (assembly GCA_963921515.1). Taxonomy (NCBI): domain Eukaryota; kingdom Metazoa; phylum Chordata; class Amphibia; order Caudata; family Salamandridae; genus Calotriton; species Calotriton arnoldi. Next base: position 391,680 of record CAWUFW010012920.1, read on the forward strand.
ATCTCAAAAGTAACATAAAAGTAACTTACCTGTAATTTTCATTGCAAAATCGATACAGAGTATATGTACAGCATTTCACAGTATTGCATTACCAGTAATTCAAACTGTAACCATTTCAAAGTACATTTACAACTGCATTTCAAACTGTATATTTACTGCAAAGTATTTATCAACTTACCTGTGCCAGGCTTGCTTGATTCTAGGAAATAAAATTACTAAAAGAATATTTTTGTACAAAACCAATTGGTCTGAAGTTCAGTCTTTGAGTGTGTGAATTCATTTGCTGACTGGGTGTGTACAGCAAATGCTTAACACTGTCCTCTGATACTGCCTTACTGCTCGACCCCACTACCACAAATAGAGAGTGAGGTGCTATCTAACTTTACCTCTGCCTACCTGTGGGGTTCCACTGGACTCTGTGCACACTATACCTCACTTTGGTATACTATATACAGAGCCAGCTTCCTACATTGGTGGATCAGTGGTGGGATATACAACTTTGCATTTGTTGGCCTACTTGGTTACCACCTGATCACACGACAGAACTCTTAAATTGTCTTTAGAATTCTGATTTTTTTTCAAATTGGCATTTTTGAAAAACTACTAAAAGTCTTGTTAGGGCCTTGGTTAAGTCCCGTTAGAATTTTAGAAAAATAAAAAGTCACTTTAGCTAGGGTTAGAGGGGTTAGAAGTTTTTTTTAACAATGTCTCAAAACAAGAACCCAGCTGTTTGTGAAAATAACCACAATGACATAGAGGACTTGGTTGAGGAGCTCAACCTCACTCCTTACCTTCACTTGTCTTTCAAGGAGGTAAGGTCCCTATGTAAACTTAAAAACATAGCCATGGGTCCCCATCCCACCAAACAAAAGCTCCAGGAGCTGTTGCCTGGGTATGCTAGGGACCACCCATCTGAAAATGGTGAAGACCAGTCAGATGAGGAAGGAGTGGAAGAGGATGACCTGGTAGATGAACCCCCTCCACTTCCTAGGGAGAAAAGGTTCCAAGTAACCTTGACTCCAAGAATCAACCTCACAGTACCTAGGTCCCACACAGGTGGGTCAGGCACTACTGAGGACATTGAGGACAGCCTCAATGAGGAGGACAGCCTTTTAGCAAGGCTGACCAAAAGACTGGATCTAGAGACCAGGTTGCTGGCTCTAGAAAGAGAGAGAGCAGAGATAGGCCTAGCACCCATCAATGGTGGCAGCAATTTACTTAATAAGGATAAAGAGCAATCTTATGATCCTAAAATCCCCAAAGGGATTGTCCCTAAATATGAAGAGAGTGATGATATCACAAAATGGTTCACAGCCTTTGAGAGGGCTTGTGGAATGAGAAAAGTGAAGAAGTCACACTGGGGGGCACTCCTGGTAACTGCAGAGACAGACTCCTGACCCTTACAAGGGCAGATGCTGGGTCTTATGACCTCATGAAGAGAACTCTGATTGAGGGATTTGGACTCACAACTGAGGAATATAGAATTAGATTCAGGGGGGCTCACAAGGCCCAAAACCAATCCTGGATTGACTTTGTAGACTACTCAGTTAAAACACTAGATGATTGGTTAACTAGACACAATGTGCATGATTTCAATGGACTTTACAATCTGTTTATGAAAGAACATATTTTAAGTAATTGCACTAATGAAAAGTTACATCAGCATTTGGTAGACCTAGGTCTAATTTCTCCCCAAGAATTGGGAAAGAAGGCAGACCACTGGGTCAAGACAAGGGCGACTAAAACAACCACTGGGGGTGACCAAAAGAAAGGGGTTATAAAACCTCCCCAGGGGAAAGGTGGTGAGAATCCCCAAGATAAAAAGCCTGTGTCTTCTAAAGGGCCCCAAAAACCTGCACAGGGGGGTGGGTCCCAAAACTCTTCCCAGTCCAATAATAGGTACAGGGGAAAGAACTTTGATCCTTTAAAGGCCTGGTATAACAACTGCAAGAAGTTGGGACACTTAACTGGAGATGCTGCTTGCCCAAACAAGAAGGTCCCTAGTCCTACTACAGCTACTCCTTGGGTAGCAAGTCTCCAGATGAGATCAACAGTGTGCCAAGAGCATATCGGGTTGCACACTGAAGCAGTTCTAGTTTCAGAAGGGGAAGTTGAGTTTGCCACTGTAGCTGTGTGGCCACCCAACTTAAAAAAGTACTTACAATACCCTTGGATTAATGGAATTAGGCTAGAAGCTCTGAGGGATACAGGTGCCAGTGTCACTATGGTGAGAGACACACTGGTTTCCCCTGAGCAATACTTGATTGGGAGAACTTACCCAGTCACCAATGCTGACAGTGTTACCACTAACCATGCAATGGCTATGGTGACATTAGACTGGGGGGGGGTAGGGTTACTGGCCTGAAACAGGTAGTGGTCTCTCCAAAGCTACCAGCTGCATGTCTGCTTGGCAATGACCTGGAAACCTCAGCATGGGCTGAGGTTGAACTGAAAACCCATGCAGCAATGCTGAATATCCCTGAATTGGTGTGTGTAAAAACAAGAGCACAGAGCAAGAGACAGGGTGAAAAAGAAGTGGTGGAGCCTGAAAGTATGGCCCAACCTTCCAAGAGAAAAGGTAAGAAGACTGGGGAACCAGCTTCTGTACAGCAAAAGGATCAGGACCCCTCTCCTCAGGGAGAGGACTTGGGTACCCCAGAGGGAACTGAGCCCATGGAGCTTGACCCTTACCAGGTTGAACTCTTAGGCCCAGGGGGACCCTCTAGGGAAGAGCTGTGCCTTGGACAGCAGGACTGTCCAACTCTTGAAAGCCTGAGGCAGCAAGCTGCTACCCAGGAAAAAGGAGATGTCAGTGGTACCCACAGAGTTTATTGGGAAGAGGGACTACTGTACACTGAGGCCAGAAACCCCAAACCTGGAGCCACTAGGAGAGTGGTAGTGCCTCAGAAGTACAGGGAGTTTCTCCTAACTTTAGCTCATGACATTCCCCATGACATCTGGGCCAAACCAAGACTTGGGAAAGGCTAGTTAGCCACTTTTACTGGCCCCAGATGCACCAAAAAGTAAAGGAGTTTCCTTCTGGTGTTGAGAACACTGACCTCTCTTTGCCCCCACTCGGTCAAGGCAATCTGCCAATACCCAGACTGTGAGTACTGAGGAACTTGGCAGCTCCAAGCCAACCTAAGAGCTCATCAGCTCTGGGGATGGGGTGTGCGTTAGAACTGGAATTCAGGTGTGACACCTGGAGGGGCAGCCTTGGAGACCAACACAACTGGGCTGGACCAAGGACTGTTTGAGGGCTGAATAACCCCTAACGCCAGAGACCTCATCTTTGATGCTGGCTCTCACCTCGTCAGATAACCTGGAAATACTGTCCCCAGTATCAATACCATGGGTGCACCATGTAGTGACCCCTAGGGTAAGGGAGAACATACAGGCAAACTGTCCGCCAGCATGCAGCTGACTACATCCTGGGGTGGCTTCTTGGGAGCCTGCTCCTAACCTTCCTTAACCAAACTGAGAGGTCCTCTCACAGGGTGCCTGTACAGAACTTTAAAGGGGCAGAAGCCAACTCCCTTTTTTGGCACCTCCCTACAGGCAAACAATGACTTGGCTGGAGGACACCCCACTTATGCCTCATGGGTTTGGGTAGACCCATAACCATGCCTTTGAGGGTACGGTTCAATCTTTTAACCAGCCCATTGGTTTGGGGGTGGTAAGGACTGGAGAACTTGTAGATTACCCCACACTTCTTCTACATGGCCTTCATGTACATAGACATGAAGTTGGTACCCCGGTCAGATACCACCTCCTTGGGGAAAGCCACGCGGGTAAAGATCCTCATCAGTGCCCTGGCCATGGTCGGTGCAGTCAAAGTCCTCAGAGGGACAGTGTCCAGGTACTGGGTGGCATGGTCCACCAAGACCAGAACGAATCTGTTGCCCATGGCTGTCTTAGGATCCAGAGGCCTTACAATGTTGATGCCAACCCGCTCAACGGAGTGCTAACAACAGGTAAAGGTTGCAGGGGAGGCTTGCACTTCCCCCTTGACTTGCCACTTGTCTGGCAGGTAAGACAGGACCTACAGAATGCATCTGAGGCCTTCCTCATTTCAGGACAAAAGAGGTGGGTGACAAGCCTGTCAAAGGTCTTGCCTTGCCCCCAAACAACCTGTCAGTGGCACATCATGAGCCAGACTCAGTAGGAAGACCCTGAAGCACAGGGGTACAACCAACAAACGTGTTGCACCAGGCTCAGAAGCCTGAGGCTCACTATACAGTAGACCATTCTCCCATTGGTTAGATAAGATGTTTGCCAGAGGCGTCACCAGCTGCCTGGGTCTCAGCCTGTGGCCAAAGATCCTCAGGAGTAGGGCAGTCCTTCTGTGACTTGCAGAACACCTTCCTGTTGGGTCCTTATTTCTGCTGCCAGTTGGACAGTTCAAGCAAGCTCTCCAGTTCAGCCACATCCTCCCCTATTGGCACTGGGGTGCACCCCTCAGGGTCAGCCTCCTCCTGGACCACAGGAGTTTCAGGAGTGGGTTTCCCATGCCCCTTGTCCTTCCTCTTCTTGGAAGGCACCTGGACCATTCTTCCAGGCTCCAGGTCCTCTTAACCATGCTCACGGGCCATGGACCGCATTGTCAGACACACTCACTAGGCAACCTCAACATCTCCAAGTATGACCTGAAATCTACATCTTTCCAGGTGATATACTCCAAGCAGACAATCCACAGACATGGATGGACTCACAGCTACCCTCAAGGAACCTAAGACCACCCCTCATTCAAAGGGAACCAGAACCCCTGGGCAGTGGCTCTCATGGTTGTCATCAGCAACAACTTAGTGGAACACATTAGGGACTACCTGCTCTGTAAACACCAGATGATTTTTTTTTTTTTGCGGAGTTTTATATAGTGCGAACTTGACCCGCAGGTATCGGGTATCAGAGCGCTTTACATAGCACCAGTTGCGTTACATGAGGACACATTCATTTTTGTTAGGCACGGGGAGATTAAGTGATTTGCCCAGAATCACAGGATGTTCAGCGTCATTGCCGAGACTCGAACCCAGTTCCCCAGATTCGTGATCGACCGCCCTAGTAGTTAGGCCAACTCCTCTCATGCTGACTCCTGTGTCTCTCAGAGCCTCCACTCTCTGCCCATTGATGGTGACCCACTGACTTTACTTCCTAGTATTGTCAGGCATGTGGGTTCTCTGCACTATCTCTCTGTCACCCGGGGACATTAGGGTAACATCAACTCTGTCCGCACCACTAGCTTGGACAAACTCCTCCACAAGGACTACACTAGCCAACCACAGTGACTGCCCACCGATGGGGGTTGTGCCCGCTTGGCATCCCCCATCGGTGGCATCCCCCTTGTAGTACCCATCCTGATGACACTCATAACACTTAGGGGGTGCTTTTCCTGTAGACCTACTGTCAGGGAACCAATTATTTTTCTTCTCAGCAGGGGATGGGATTGCTGACCTGTGGAACTAGTTTGGGACCCTTTAGAGAACTCCATACTTTAGTTTTTGTCCCCCTCTCCTTCTTCTGGTGAGGAACATGCCCACCCTTGTGGTGATCCCCCCCAGATACCTTCTTATGGACCCAGGTGCTGATCCAGCGGTCCGACTCCTTAGCAAGCTCCCTTGGGTTAGAGAGCTTACTGTCAATCAAGTGCTGGCGCAGATCTAAAAACAGAAACTAAACATTCACTTTTGCAATCAAGAATTGCAGCCCCTGATAATCCTTCACATCACTGCCCTTTGCCCAGCCATCCAGTGCCTTACAAAAAGAGTCAACACAATCCACCCAGGTCTGTGGGGATAGTTTTGCACTGTCTCTAAACTTCTGCCTGTACTTCTATGGGGTTAAACAATATTTAGGGCTTCTTTCATGGAGGGATTTATCATCCTGTCACTCTCCTCTAGGACCAGTAGAGTGTCTCTTCCCTCAGTATTGATATTGATATGTTTTCCAAAAGTGCGCAAATTACAATGGCGTCTTGGCGCTAGTATTACCATACTAACTAATGCAGTCCTGCAAATGAATTGGTTTTTTTTGCCTCTCAATTTAAGAACCGGAGAACAGCCAGGTTTTGCAGCTTTTTCTGAAAGTCAGAAAGTTGGATTGACCTCTCAGCTGTTCCTGTAGGTTGTTCCAGAGATAGGCTGTGGTGTTGATGAAGCTTCTGCCCCCTCCCCCAGTTTGATCTCCTAATTTTCCGGACATTGTTTGTTCTAGACTTAGTAGATCATAATGACCTGCCTAGATTGTACCATTTGAAAATTTTCTTTAGGTAGTCTGGGGCAGCTCCGTATCTGGCTTTGTGGGTGAGACAGAGGGCCTTAAATCTGACTCTTTTCTCCACCAGCAACGAGTGAAGCTCTTGTAAAGTTCCAAAATCTGACTGAAACGTGGGAATTTTCTTTAGAAGTCTTGCTGCAGATTTCTGGAGATATTGAAGTTTTTGCACGGAGTGCAGATGAATAGCTACATATAGAGCATTGTAGTAATTGAGTCTTGATAATACAAGTGCTGTTACTGCATCTTTTTGTAGTTCATAGGTTATGTACAGAAAAATATTCCTGATCTTGCATAATAGAAAGAAGCAGGAGAAGGTATGTTTATTTATCTGTGCATTGAACGACAGGTTGGAGTCGAAAATTATACCCAAATTTTTGACAGTGGATACTGGTGTGGGGAGAGGGCCTAGCATTTGAGGGCACCAAGATTGGTCCCAGGATGGCAAATTCTTCCCAAAAAAAAGGACCTCGGTTTTTGATGAATTAAGGATGGGACGGTTGGTATTCATCAATTGAACTATGTCGCCCATACAACTGTTAAAACGATGAGCTGTCTCTTCAGCATTGTTGTTCGAAATGGACACAAAAAGCTGTGTGTCATCTGCATATGAAACAGGACTGAAGCGGAAGGATTGAATTAGCTTCGTCAAGGGGGCCACACCGATTTTAAATAGTGTAGGGCTCAATGATGAGCCCTGAGGAACCCAACGAGGCAGCTTAAAGGACTTGGAGACCAGGTCACCGAAGGCCACCGAACGAAGGGATATGCGTCCATAGACTAGCACCCCCAAACCCTCTCAGGGGTCGTGTGCATTTGCAAAGCAATCTCATACCCCTCAAACCACCTATCTGCCATCTCCCACTCCTTAATCAGGCACCAGGCCCTTGGGTATCTGTACTCTTTTCTCAAAGGGCACTGAAGATAAGCTGATACCATCTGTGCTGGATCCAGCCCTCCTGGCCTGTAAGTCCAGCTCTCTCAAGCTCACTTCCTGAGCCAATTTCTTCTCCTCCAATTTGAGCTTAGCAGATTCCAATTTTAATTTCAGCTCTCCTTGGGACAGGCCTTTGGAGGATGCAATGCTGCCTGCCCTGGGGAGAACCATCTCTCCATGCAGGCTGTTGGCCCCTTGCCCCACTAGCAATCTCAGATTCTCCAATTAATCTTGGCTCAATTGCTCATCCTCCTCAATCTCCAATTCATCCTCTATTGGGCTCACAGGCTATGCTAGGCAAGCTTCTGCCAGGCCCTCAGCGCCTTTAGAAGCTCCACATTCCTAGTAAAGAGCCTTGTAGAAAGCTCAACCTCCTTACAAAAATCCTTGAGCTGGTCCATAGTATATGTTTCAGACTTGGCCAGCTTGCAGGCGCAGTAGCTGTTTCTTCAGACAGAGACATGATTTTAAAAATTGCCAATTGGAGAAAGAGAAATAAAAAAAATAAAACAATTGGTCTGAAATATGGATAGTATTGTACACCAATCACTGTATGTTCTGCACAAATACAAGTCCTTTCTTCACTGCTGATCACCAATGTTAGTAATTGGGTTACTGGTTGGCAGAGGTATGCACCTTGTCCAAGAAGGAGCCACAATCCCAGTCAGGGTAAGTCAGAAATATACTTTAAATTAACCTGTGCTAACCCTCTGGTAGCTTGGCACAGAGCAGTAAGACTTAACTTAAGAGGCAATGTGTAAAGTATTTGCGCACACAACACACAGTAACACAGTGAAAACACAACAAAAAGACTCCACATCAGTTTAGTAAAATAGAGAGCATGTTTATAAATAAAAGAACACCAAAATGACAAAACTCCAAGCAGTAGAAGTTAAGATATACATTTTTAAAGATGAAATGCAAAATTAGTGCTTTAAAGCAAATAGCACAAAAAGAGTTAATTGGTCACACTGGACCAGGACAAAGTCAGGAGTTCAGGCTGCACGTGATCGAGTGCAGGTCAGCTACAGGACCCACGCAGGGCCCAGTGAGCAAAAGTACCTTAATCTTTGTTGCAAAACAACAAGCGTCAATGTTCCCCATGCAGTTGGAGTATTGCGCTGGATTTCTTCACGCAACTGCGGCAATGCTTCGGTTCCATCGAGGGAAATTCCAGGCCCAAGTGTGGTGGTACCGAATTCAATGCTCCAGGTTAATCAATGCTGTAGGGGTGATACACCGATCTTCTCTAATGCTATGGCAGTGATACGTTGGTTCCAATGTAGTGGTTCCGGGTCCAATGCTGCAGTTACGGGTGCAATGCCATGACCATGTCCCTGCAATAGTGGTGATGCATCGATTTCGATCTTGCAGCAGGAGATGCTTCAGGTCTGATCGGTGCAACAGATGTGCAGGTTCTGGCAGATGCAGCACTTTAAACTCACTTCCAAGGTCGCTGGACTGGATTGGCACCACTTGGCAGAGCAAGACTTAAAGCAAGTAAAGTCCAGGTGCTGAGTTGAAAATGAAGCTGAAGTCTTTGATGTTGCTGAGAGTTCAGACACAGGAGGCAAGCCAACAAGCCCTTGGAGAGTACTTAGTGTCTGCGATGTAGAGATGCAGGTCCAGTCATTCTCATACCCAGGCAAGAAGCAGCAGGCCAACACAGCAAAGCAGTTCAGCAAAATGGCAGTCCCTCCTGGCAGCACAGCAGTCCTTCTGTCTGGTAGAATGTCCTCAGTTCCAGAAGTGTTCTGATTTGGTGGTGTCAGAGGCCCAGTACTTTTACCCAGCTGGGCCTTTTGAAGTAGAGAGATCTCAAAGAGATTCCTGAAGTGCACAAGACCCTGCCTTTCCTGGCTCCAGACTCACTCCAGGAGGGTATGCAATCCTTTATGTGGGTACAGGACACAGCCCTTTCAGGTGTAGAGTGTCAGCTCCTCTCTCCCATCCTGCTCATGATGACCCATCAAAATGCAGATTGGCTACTCAATCACACCTACCCTTCCTTTTTGTGTGGCTGTCTAGAGGGCATGGAGGAAGCCAGCTGTCACCCACCCCAGATGTGTATTCCAGAGACAGGCAAAAGGCACCAAATCATTTGAGTAAGAAAATTCCAACTTTCTAAAAGTGACATTTTCAGAACTGCACTTTAAAAAACAACTTTATCAGTTGGGTTTTTAAATTATTAGTCCAGGGACACCAAATTTGGGTCACCCACCTCTTCCCAATTGGAATTTACACTTATAAAAGGTAATAAGGCAATCACAATGCTAACCTATGGGAAAGATAGGGCTTGCAGTAGTGACAACAAATTTAAGTGTAATTCACTACCAGGGCATGTGAAACTTAAACGTACATGCCCTACTTTTTAAATACACTACACCCTGCCCTTGGGCTGTCGAGGGCCTACCTTAGGGGTGACCTATATCTAATAAAAAGGGTACCTTTGGGCCTGGCCAGTAGGTTAACTTGCCAGGTCCAAATAGCAGTTTAAAACTGCAACATACCGGCTCTGCGGACATGTTTAAAGGGCTAATTAAGAGGGTGGTCCAATCAGTGCTGCAAGCCCACTAGTAGCAATTTGATTGACATGCCCTGGGCACATGTAGTGCACTTTGATAGGGACTTATAAGTAATCAAATATGCCAATTGTGGATAAAATCAATGTTACAATGTTTAAGGTAAAGAGTACATGCACTTTAGCACTGGTTAGCAGTGGTAAAGTGCTCAGATTCCTAAGGCCAGCAAAAATGAAGTCAGCAAAAACCAGAGGTCAGAAGGCAAAAAGTCAGGGGAAACCATGCCAAGGATGCAAGGTCTAACAAAGAACTAATTTCCAAAGCTTTGCATTGGACCAGCAAAGCACTTCTTTGCAATAATGTAATTGTCATGGATTATGAATGATGATATGCTGTAATGATATGCACTGCTGCAAAAACAAGTCAAATATGTCATATCATTGTATTTTTGAGGAGAACATGTTATATTACTGTATTTGTGAAGTGGGCTCTATTAAACAAGTTGTTTTGGTGATTTTAGCTTATCATCAGTCAGGGCCTCATTGACGAGGCCCCTGTGCCACCAGAGCGTCACTTTTTTTGATGGTTCAATGGCTCAGTGGGTTGCCCATATTTACAAGGGCACGCAAAGCCACTCTGCATGGCTTTTCATGGGTTGCAAACATAATCCCCTTTGAGGCAGTACTCTACGTGATAGGAGCGTTCCATGGGTGTTGCTGCGGTTGTTCCCAGCAACACTTATGGAATCTGACGCATTCCCAGATTTACAATGTTTTGTACGGGAGGCATAAGAGAGGCCAACGGGGAGAAATACCTTCATTTCTCCTCGTTTTTCCTTTTTCTATGTTCGCTGCATTCTTTAGCATACATAGAAAGAGGAAAACACCTCTCTTAATTGTTTTTGTGCAGGATGGTGTCTCTTCCTGCACAAAAACAATCATCCATGCAACGCAGGCTCCCTTGCACAATGGCATACCATTGGGCGCCAGCGCTGGGGAAAAGGACAGGAATGCAACATATCTTATAAATACGGAGCAATCCTGCCCTTTTTCTTTGACACATTGCAGCGAAGCAAATGTCCTTGTGGCACTGACCTCCTAAATGAGGCCCTCTGTGTTTGCTCTCTTCCACTGGTAAGATTGGAATGAATAGAATTTTGTAAATCTTGAACAAACAGTTCAGTGGTCAGGAAGGTAGAGGCAGTTTTGCAATCCTTACTAAAACAACTTAAGTAGATCCAACTGCACTATTATTGAACACTTTGTGGCATTCAGCCAAGCTGCGTGTCAAATTAATAGAATTTGAACATTTGGACTACACAGATTTGAATTTAAACTACTCATGACCTCCAGCAGAGAGGACTTCTGGCCAATTAGTGAGCCATCAAATAAGACTTCAAGAAGATTTCTTGTCTTTTTTCCGCCAGTACATCCTGTAGTGTTGGCAACATTATTTATTGCAGAAAGATTCTACCGCTTTTTAAACATAAATATGAGCTTATAAAACCTGAACAAATGGTTCAGATTCTGGCAAAGGGAGCAGGCTTCTTTATCTTTCTGACATAGATGAAATGAGTGCTACTCTCAATTAGAAACAAATAAAACTTGATTGTAAAGTACTTTGGCGTTGAGATAAATATACAAGGCAACAAATTGCTACCAAACAATTGCATGTAGTATCCAAAGTGGGAGGGGACCCTCAAGGGGACAGGAAAGAAGGTTCTATTTCATCTAATTTATTAGCTACTTTTCTGTTCATTGAGTCACTGTTTAACAATTCATTGGCTCTGCCCTCTTAAGAAGGGAAAGGACGACCTCAGCATTCTTGAATCCTGGCTAAATTGCACCGCAAAGCCTTTAGCCAGGATTCAAGTGAAAAGCCCGGGTTCACAAATGAAGACACGAGGAAAGTATTTCTTTATTTTTTATTTGAACAATTGTATAGAGTTTTTCCTTGCTTCATGATAAGAAATTGCAAACCATTTCACAGATTTAGATTTACAACATACATACGGCTCAGTGTTAGGTACATCAAATAGCAACAGGTGTGGCAAACAAATTATAATTTAAACTTAGATGCTCATGACCCCCTTTGCTGTTAAACTGACGCCATTTTTAGTCTTCTTTTGGGTCCAGAGTCTGACAGCAGATTTTCAATTTCAAGGGATGAGTGAAACTATGGGATTTATTTACAAGGAATGACGCTCTGCTGTTTTGCCGCAGCGGAGCGCCAAACATTTCACCGCCGCGGTACGACTGTTCCTATCGCCATGTTAGCATCGTATTTACAATACGGTGCTCCATGGCATTAGGAAGGAACAGCAGTCATAAAAACTGAAGCTGATGTGTTGGCCGTGTCGTATGAACATTTCACTCTAATGCAGCAAAAGTGACATTCGGCTAATTAGCGGCTAGAAAATAGATGCTAGCCGTCCTAGCGTCACTTTTTGTGCGCTTGGCAGGAATAAAAAATGCTATGTGCAAAAGGAGTGAGCACAGCCCAGGAGAACAACCCCAGCAACACCACTACCAGCAAGGGTGACCAGCCAGAGTCCCAGGGGAAAAGGAAGAGGAAGTGCAAGTTCAGTCAAGAGGAGAATGAGATACTGATCACAGAGGTAACGGAGCACCAACACCAGCTCTTCGCCAGTTCCAAAGTGCCATTGGGGAGGAAAAAGACCATATAGCAGACCATAGTGGACAAGGTGAACAGTGTTGCCGAAGTCAAGAGGACAGTGACTGACTGTAAGAAGTGCTGGCATGATTGTAAGCGCAAGAATGCCAACCAATTTCAAGGCAGTATTGCAGACTGGAGCCGGTAGTCCAGCGCCCCAGGAGGAGCTGGATCTCTTGGAGGAGCAGGTATCCGCTGTCATCTCTGATGAATCAGTGGTTGTAGTTGCGGGACAGGACATTGCTGGCTATGATGAACTACAACAGCAACAGGGTAAGTTCAGGGCCGGTCTGGCCGTAGCGGGCACCGGGCGTTTCCCCGGTGGGCCGCCAGGGTGGGGGCCGGTTTTGGGCCCCTAGGGGGCCGTTTTTGTTACCGGGGGCCGGCAATATCGGCCCATTGTAACAAAATCGGCCGGAACCGGCCCTAGCAAACAGCTCGGCTGCATCCCCCTCTCCCACCTAGGGAGGCCGGCCGAGCAATTTGCCAGGGCCGGTAAGTTGCAACAAGGGGCATTGTGGGGAACTACATAATTTCATGCAGTGAAGGCAGCTATGTCCCAGCGCTCTGTGGCACTATCTGCAGGTCAATGGGTAGGATGCTGGCTCATCTATGGTTGAACATGACATCAATGGAAGGCTCATGGGAATTTTGATCATATTTAGGCGTAGGGCAGCACCGCAAGCCTTCTAGCTTTGCAACCCTACGTCAAAAGGAAAGGGCAGAAATGCAGTCCACAAATGCAATCCACATCTTCTGCCCCTGATGTGCGTGTGCCTCCCTCGGCCTCTGCGCCTACAACACCACTCTCACGGGAGACACTGCACACATCAGAGGAGAAAGATGTGGGCAGCACCTCTTTCCAATGGAAAAGTGTCCGGAAGCAGTCATCTGTGCCACATACCCAATTTCTCCTTTGCTTTGTCACTGTCACTGCCACTGTCCTCATTTTGACTTCACCCTGTTCACCTTGACCAATTTTATATGTTCCACACATGGACTCTGTCTGGACATCCACTGTCTCTAAACATCCTTTGGGGTTGTTGTCCAATAAATTTTACCTGTGAGCCACTTCAACATTTGCACATGTAAATAAATGCACTTAGAACTACCTGTGTGTTGTCTGTCTGTAGGAGCCAGGACCAGGTTGACCATTGGCCATTCTGTGAGGCAAATACACCAACTACTTGCCAAAGGGACATGGTTTTTGTGGAGTCAGTGACAGTGCTAGGAAATGAGGGTGCAACATATTTGGTGAACACTATTTGTGTTTTGGCATGCAAGTGGTTACTCAAGCTTGCAAGCATGAAGTTCAACTGGTGTTATGCAGTCAATGTTAATGGTGATTTAAGTCACACCACAAGGCCCAAGTCCACCCATGATTACTAGCAAGCATACAACATTGGGCTGACAAGTAAACGCTGCAAGTGTGAGTTGGTACGGGGCAGCAATCTGTGTGTGAGTCCAAAAACCTACTAATTGGGCAATTGCTTTTGACAACACCATCTCTCTAGGCATGTTGCATGATGTACCCACACAGAGATATTGCACGTAAACACATGATTTGCACTGTGTACAATTTCGGTCTTGATTGCCACTGCCAACAATGTCTTAAAATTAGATGTTGTAAAGTCATGGCCAACCAGACAGATCCCTGTCCATAGGTAAGACACCTACTCACACATGTTGCCAAACACTGCTAGCAAAGACATATGCATGTACATAACATTACCTCAGCACACATGCTAACTCCCACACAGTAAATAATGACGTAGACCTGTATGTAGCAAACAATAACATTTAATGTCAATAGAAAAGTAAACAAATATAAAAATACTTTCCCTATACAAACTAACTATTCTAACCTAGCCTACGCTATCTTAAGTAGACCTGGGCAGTAAATTCCGTTCCGCTCGCGGAATTTGGGTAATTTTGCGTTCCGCGGAGAACGCGGAATTACCCAAAATTCCGCGATCCGCGACCGCAGAATTTTTTGCTTGTTCGTGCTTTCAAAATGCGTGTTCGCGAGATATTTCTCCCCGAGCACGCAAACAGCGTTCGCGAACAGGAAAAAAGCATCGCGAACGGGCGGAACAAGCAATTCCGCGCGTTCGCAGAACTTTTGCGTGCTCGCTGAGATTTTGTACCGTTTCGCAGAGCTTTGCGTAGCGCGACTACGCAAATTCCGCCCATCCCTAATCTTAAGTTAACCTACCTTACTCTACACATTTAGCACAACATAATAAACATCAGCCCCACCCCTTAAGACACGTCTCCACACAGGACAACAGAACCTACACCTAACCATCAAATTCCTATACATAGAATCCTAAACAATCATAATTTTTTTTGTATTTTTGTAACATTTTATATTTTTGGGGTATTTTTTTAGACATATAAAACAAATCAATCCCCACCCCCAAAAAACAAAAAGTAAGCCTACCTACTAAAGCTCTAACCCACCCCTACAAAACCCCTAAACCCACTATCTCTACACTAACTAACCTAAACTAAGCTATAAAAACATTATGTAAAACATTAAAACTATATACAGGGGGAAGGGCAGAAAGGCTCCCTGTGGTTATTGTCTCTTGGGTCTTACCACTGCCAGCTTAATCTCATGGAGGCATGTCAATGCCTGATCCATTTTTTCTCCAAAACACACCCGCAACTTCAAATCGGATATTCCTTCTTCATGTCCAGTTCAAAACAGCTAGGGGCTTCTGTGACCTGAGGTGTGAGGCCAGGTGGGGGTTAGTCCACTGGTGGATGGCCTGGGTGTGGCTGCCCTGGAGGAACCTTCCCCTGATTTTTCATTCCTGCCTGAGCTCCTTTCCTCCCAGGTTGGTGGTCCTAGCGGGAAGCTTTTCCATTTCACCTGAGCCTTCTCCTCCTGGTACCATTTCTTCAAAGCCCTGTGTGCCTTTGTAACTCGTCTGAGATAGTTTGTTATGCTGCCTCAGTTGCTCTAGCGTCATGTTGACTGTTGAAGCTATAAGGATAACTGGCAGTCAAAGGGTGACTAGGAAGAGGCACAAACATCATGAAATAATATTATTTACACAGCATCTAAGGTAGCAGCCCCTACAGCCTAAATTAATCTTGCAGCTTAGAGTGAGCATACACCTTCCTATGATGTAGTAAGCCCTAATTATAAAGGCAGGGCACTTGTTGCACCATGCAATTACAGCACCAAGGCACATCTAGGTATGACCCTGTCAGTACTTAGTATGCTTGGGAACAATGCTCTTTGGCACCCAGGGAATGGTACACATGTCGCCTTTACATTAGTGTGCCTTCTGCACCCGTCTATGGCCTTTATGCTGTAGGCATTTGCCACAGTAAGATGTGCAATGTCTGCAAAGTGCTTGTATTGTCTCACAGCATAGTGTAACTGATATGACATTGACCCATATCATGACAAACTACTAACTATACTGAACAGTTGGCAGGTATGACATGTAACAATGGTTGCTGATAACAGTTACTCTACAACGTCTTGCTATTGAGTCTTGGGAGTGAGGGTACTGGACATCTTAGCAAGCTCCCTGTTCCCCCTCTTTTGGGGATAGATATTATAGTACGGCGGCTCAGCCGTGGGACATTGTATCTCTATCTTCGCTTTTCTGACTTCACCCTCCACTGACAGTGCTGGCACACATGCATCCTACCACTTCACAATGACAGACAGTTTAGGGTTGAGTTTTGATGACGATATAGTAGCAGAAATACTCAAAACACCATAACTCCTGGGAGCTGACGGCTCCATGATTTCCAGCAGCCACACAGGATATTGGAACTGGATAGCAGCACTAAAATAATGACAGGTGAGGATCCCCCTACACGGCTCAATCATGACCGAATTATTAAGAGCCAACATTGCCCCCAATGGCCTTTTATTGACCATTACCCCATGCATCTTCCTAGATGATATCACCTTCAGGTGGGAATGGTCCAAAATAGCATGGGGTGTACCCGTGACTGGCAGTCCTGATCATCAACACGGCTAAACGCCTGTCTGACGCATTGCTGAGCAGGATAGCCATCGCGGAAAATGCTTTAAAAACAGGCATAAGCATTTCGGCCTTTAAGACCCGCCTTGCAGAGATAAATGGGGAAATGAACGAACACACCTACCCCCTTCCCGGGGAATCCACATAGGGGCGTCTATCCAGGACACCCACCGATGTGGCACCTGATGTACCAGATGCCTCTACAACCACACTTCCCAATGTTTCAACAACAATTTCCTTACCCCGCTTTTTTCAACAGAGGGAGGGGCAGAGGAAGAGGCAGAAAAAGAGGAAACAAACGGAGAGTACAATGGCAAGAACCAGAGATGCAGATGCGGCTCAGGAGTCAGACAACAGCAAACCTAGTAGTGAATCTGTCCTCGTGTACCCTCACCAAAGAAGAGGAAAGAGTCCTAGGTAAAGGTCTAGGATTCGTCCCAGCCCCTAAGGAAGACGATTTTTGATTGAACACTGAAATTCATTCCCGGATATTTGTCTAATTTGAGGACTGTGACAGAATTGAGGCTGGATTAAAACCAGTGTGACAATGCTTTTTGACACCAGGAGTGCCTTTGCCCATAATTTGGCATTTACACAACATCTTTAAGTTGTTCCTCGTACCCCTGTCCTGATGAGGCCCAAATAGTAGGGCTGTGTTGCAAAGTCATCCTGTGCCCTGGGCACCCCCCAACTTTTTGCTGACTGGTACTGGTGGTAACTGACTCTGACTGACCCTGGTCTCTGCCTAACCAGGCCCAGGGCCAGTGCTATGCTGAAAACACTTAGAATACAGTGAAAACACCTACATACACTAGGGTACACTAAGGGTTGGGGTACCCCTGTGATCGGCATGACCTACCCCATAGGGCCCTAGTAGGGCAGGGGGATTGAAACTACCTATCAGTCCCTAGTATAAATAGGGCATGGCAGTTTAGAGGCCAGCAGACCTTTCTGCACTTGCATGTGTGCACTGCTGAAGCCTGAGGTATTTTTAAAAGTGGCTCTGTGTGGCAGGACTGCTTTTAAAAAGTAAATTGTGCCCAAACTCGACTTTTGTGTTTGGGGCACTTAAAAATGGTTAATCTACAATGTTTGGGCATATTAGGTACCCCCAGGGTCTCCCCTAGGTGTCCCAGGGGCGGGGGTCAGGTATCTATAAGGTAGACCATTATAAAATGAGTTTTATATGCCCTGGGTAAAGTGAAATTGCACATTTCACTCCCCACATTGTGATAAAGTGCTGCCCAAAATCGACTTTGGTGGTAGGAGCACTGTGGAGGGAGGATCTGCAATATTTTTACATATTCAGAACCCCTAAAGTCTCACATATGTGTTCCTGGGGTGGGGGTCCTGTAGATATATGTAGCATACTTATAAAATATGTTTTTATAAGCCCTGGTGCTGGAAAAATGGCCCAAGTCACTTTTCCCATTGCAAATCCCCTGCCATAGGTTAACATTGGAAAAGGTTATTAGTTAATAACTGGAGAAAGAAAAGCCGTAAAACTAGGATTAAAGGACTCAGTAGAATGGTAATGATAAATCCAAGAATATGGTATTGTTGAATGTATTGTAAAATGTACAGACAAGAAGTTATAAGACTTTTTTTTGTCTGTAAGCCAAAATTCAACCCTGTACTGCACTGCCCTGATTGGTCAGAGATAAGTGGGTGAGCCTGGCTGCAAGGAAGAGGTGATACATGACCCCTGGGGTTAGGAAGCCTCTCGGGGAGGAGAGGTTGCTGGGCATAGAAATGCCAGAGCAGGGGGAGGAGTCGTAAACCATGGACTTCAAGCGAAGGGGAGGACCCCTGTTCACCTCTAGCCAGATGCTAGGATTAAGGGCGGAATGAGCAGCTGCAAGGGGGAGGGAATATGGAGAATAGCCATCCTAGGGGTGTGACTAGCCAGGTCTCATCTGCCTGCTGAAAATTCTGGCATATTGAATTTTGGAAGAATAGTGGTTTCTGGGTTAGCATTTTGCCACACTCTGAAGGAAGTGGTCAGAGTTTTGGGTGGAACCCTGCAGCTCATTGGACATAAGTGCCCTCCTGCTTGACCCCAGAGAACACTGAATAAGTATCTGAGAGGGGCGGTGCCTCTCAGATCTGCTGCTTGAAACTTAAGAGAATCAGAAGGATCTGCACTGAAGAGTTTGATGTGCATTTCCAAAGGCCTGAACTCTAAAGATTGCGCCTTTTTTGCACCATTTGATACTACAGCCCTGTGGATCAAACCTGCTTCAAAAGGACTACAGAGTGGACTCCCTGCAAGCTACAGGTTAACAGAGCTCACCTGGACATCACCACAAAGAATCCGCAGCCTGGAGTACTACCAGTGGATTTGTAAAGGTTTTGTTCAAGTGGATTGCGGGAATTGAAGTCTCACGCTTTCAAGGACCTTCTTGGAGATTCCAGAACCTTGTATTGTGTGTTGGATACTTTGGGACCTGCATGAAGAACTTCAGGAAGGAGTTCTAACTGGACCCAGCCTGCTGGAGGAGGCTGCACAAGAGAGGTGAGAAATCCTCCAGAACAATTGCTAAAGGTGAATATGTCCCTGTCAGAGCAAATGAAATGACTAAAAGGGGCACTGTTGGTTTCTAAGCACTAGAAAGTGACTGATCTTTAAAAATTCATCTCTCTGGTTCCCTACAGTGGATTTGTTTCGTTTTGGTGTCATTTAAAAGATAAAAATATTTCCTATTTTTATAAATTGGTGTTGGATTTTTATTTTGTGTTGTGTCTTAATTATCTACCGAATTGGTGTTTTTAAATGCTTTACATACCTGTCTTTGAAGTTAAGCCTGCCTGCTCGCAGCCACATTACCAACGGTTGAGCACAGGAATAATTTTCTAAGACCTATTCTGAGCCCTATACTGTGTTAGTGGCCTTATTACCAGTGGCAGACCTACATTTGCCCCTACCAATAATCCACTTTCCAACAGGCTGAAACGCGTCGACAACTGTAAAAGGAGGAATCCGTCGAATATTAAATTGATATATATTTACGGACTTGCACATAAAAAAATTTGCTTTGAGGTGGAGAAGATACCTCACTTGTGCATAAGGGTTACCTCACAGTGGATCGCAACATACTTTTAGGAACGGACACTTGCTGTACAAAAACTTGGGGTCTAGGAAATTATTATTATTTTTGATCTTTTGTAATTTTGTATGTGTTTTATATGTATGGTGTATGTATTTTTGTTTGATTGTCCTTCTTAATATTGGTAGAAAAAAAAAGAAAAAAAGAACATTGGTCCTAACCAGATATGAAATAAGAAATAAAATATGGTTATGGCCAGGAATGAATAATGAATGTGATTTATTAAGAAATATAGAGGAACCTGATGGGATTAAGATCCTATGCATAGGAGTAATTAAATGTACTCTATTGTGAATGCTTTGGATATCTGTTCCTCCACATCACATTGTCTTTTCAATATGTTTATAGCCCAGAAAGTGGAGGATGATTTGGGCAAACCCCTTATATATATGATGTCACTGAAATACAACAAGCAGGACTCCGGCATACGGAACCCATCCAGGTTCACACCAACCACAGCGATGACTCCCAGTGAAGTTGCCACTTTTGAAAATGCGATTCTTAAGGACGTTGGAAAGATGATCCCCATGGAAGCTTTTAACAACCTATCTAAATGGAAGAAGAACATAATCCGGACCATCACAGAGGACCAATCCATTACAGTTAAAACAGCAGACAAAGGTGGGGCCATCGTGCTCCAAGACACCGTGACTTATGATGAAGAATACCAACGACAACTTTCTAACAATCGGTATTACCATCCAATTGACAGTGACCCAACCACCAGTTTAAGAACCAAGATCTCCCACCTGGTCAATGAAGCAGAGATAGAAGGATGGATTTCAAAAAATGAGGCAGAGTTCATGGTCAACCCCAAACCCAAGGTTCCATAATGCTACCTACCCAAGATTCACAAAGGGACCCAGCCTACACCAGGGAGACCAATTTTATCCGGGATAGACTCTTTCCTCGAACCTCTCAGCAAATTCTGGGATCACTTCCTGAGACCCGTGGTCATGCGAACACCAACTATCTGAGGGACACAACAGACGTACTCAATTTATTGCAGAACCTCACCACACATAATGAGATTGACCTACTCAACACACTTGATGTCCAAGTGCTATACACCAACATACCACAGGACGCGAACATCGAAGTAACGGAATCCACCCTCCTGGCAGATCCAACTTGGGACTCAGCGACATCAATCAGTTTATTTGTGGAGTGCGCCTCCATAGACCTCAAATAAAATTTCTTTAAATATAAAGAACAACTGTACCACCAGATCCAAGGGACTTCGATGGGCAGTACATTTGCATCCAGCTTGGCCTGCCTTTACATGGCGGCCTTTGAGGAAGAATTCATTCTCAGAGACGATAATCCATTCAAGACCCATATCATCACATGGCAAAGGTTTATAGATGACATCCTAATCTATGGCATGGTAGCACAGCTGATTGTATGGAATTCTGCTCTCTGGTTAGCACTCTGAATCCATTCCTTAGATTCACCATCAACATATCGGAACAGTCAATACCATTCCTAGATCTCTTTATCTCCAGAGAAGATGGCAAACTGCTCACTACCAGGTATAAAAAACCAACAGACCCGAATAAACTCCTCTATGACAGCCACCACCCAAAAGCCCTCAGAGACAACCTCCCGGTTGGCCAATACCTTAGGATACGACATAATTGCAACTCACTGAAAGACTTTGATGTACAGGCGAAAGAGTTGAAGACCAATCTAACCGCACACCACTACCCATCGAGGACTGTCAACCAGGCATGCAAGAGGGCCAGGAACAACCATTGAGAATACTTATTGGAAATAAAGATGAAGGACACCGTGGACATCGAAGTAACGGAATCCACCCTCCTGGCAGATCCAACTTGGGACTCAGCGACATCAATCATTTTATTTGTGGAGTGCGCCTCCATAGACCTCAAAGAATTTTTTTTAAATATAAAGAACAACTGTACCACCAGATCCAAGGGACATCGATGGGCAGTACATTTGCATCCAGCTTGGCCTGCCTTTACATGGCGGCCTTTGAGGAAGAATTCATTCTCAGAGACGATAATCCATTCAAGACCCATATCATCACATGGCAAAGGTTTATAGATGACATCCTAATCGTATGGCATGGTAGCACAGCTGATTGTATGGAATTCTGCTCCTGGGTTAACACTCTGAATCCATTCCTTAGATTCACCAGCAACATATCGGAAAAGTCAATACCATTCCTAGATCTCTTAATCTCCAGAGAAGATGGCAAACTGCTCACTACCAGGTATAAAAAACCAACAGACCCGAATAGACTCCTCTAAGACAGCCACCACCCAAAAGCCCTCAGAGACAACCTCCCGGTTGGCCAATACCTTAGGATCCGACATAATTGCAACTCACTGAAAGACTTTGATGTACAGGCAAAAGAGTTGAAGACCAATCTAACCGCACACCACTACCCATCGAGGACTGTCAACCAGGCTTTCAAGAGGGCCAGGAACAACCATTGCGAATACTTTTTGGAAATAAAGATGAAGGACACCGTGGACACCCTCACATGTGTAACTACCTTCACACCTTCCACCAATCAGGTTCAAGGAATCATCAAAAAACACTGGCCTATTCTCAAAACAGGTACTTTAGATATCAATGACCCTCTATTTGCATACAAATGGACGAGCAACTTCAGAGACCTCTTGGTTCAAACATGACCTGCACCGCCCCTCAGGAACAGACAATGATCACTGTGGGATCTACCACCAGTCACAGGGCACTACCAGTGCGGAACCTGCTCTGCATGTGCCTACACACAGGTAACAAAAGAGATCGACCTGTGCGAGAGTCGCCCCTGGGAACAAAGAAGCCACACAAACTACAACACAAAAAGCTGTGTCTACCTCATCCCATGCCCCTGCACACTATGCTATATAGGAATGACAACAAGGATGATCAAAACAAGGATCACGGAACATCGCAGCAACATAGGCTGCATGAAGACCACAACAAAAATGTCGACACACTTTTTGTAACACAACCACTCACTAGAAACATTAAAGTGGACTTATTTAGAGGCAAATGATAGATGGAGTACTGATTACACTGTTCGATTGTGAGCAACAATGGGTCTTCCACCTGAAAACACATGTCTGTGGACTCAACTATTACAAACCATAAGTCAAATGCACCCAGTAGTGGAAATTATGCATCTGCTTTAGGACACCCATGCCCGGGATAACCACTAGAACTATTTGGCCTTGATGGGGTGATGACCTCTACTCCCTGCACCATCATCGGGCCAGACCAAGGAGATACCGACATAGTAGCTGCAATAGTTATGATATACAGACCTAATACAGATATTTTTCAAGCATACTCATGATCCAGGTTCTCAGGTGCCCCACTAAGATCCAAACTTTCACAAGCAAATAATACGACTACCACAGGATATACCGTAACCCTTGTGTGCTTCTCGCCTACAGGGATGCCCTCTCCCTTAGACCCCAGGACATGGCCACATCCGGGAATTAACAGAACTAACCTACTGTGACAGATGAGCCCTCATTGGCTCTCATCCATGCCTGTAACCCCAAGCATGAGCCATCCTATTAGATAACGATTACCACAGGAGCGTGGTATTTTATCATCAAAGATGTAGCAAAATGAGAACCACGCGACATGGCTACAATTACGAGACCTCCACCGTCTACCATACAGAACTGTCCTTGAAGACATGACGTGTCAAGGACCCTGCAGAGCCAGATGACTCACCTGGGAGTTTGCAGTGCATATAATGGGACTCCCGCTCATGCTGCAGTTACATTCGGGAGAGCAGCACGGAGGGTAGGTCACGTCACAGGACTCCGGAAAAACCAAGTAAGTGCAAGACAATCTGCCAGGACTGCCCCCGCCTGCCCTGGCCACCCGGCATTGTGCTTTAATATCTTGTCCTACACTTACCTTTCCCAGATACATCCATCGTGAATCAAATGCAGTAACTGGCACTCGACCCAAGGCTTAATTCTCCCTTGACTGTAGGGTAAGGCCTGATCCCTACCCTTACCATGGTCATGTTTGTAACGTTTCTTCAACTTTATGGCGCATGTGTGTGTATGTGTGTTTATATCTAGTTTTATTTCCAAACTATACAGTGCTTCAGCTGCCATAATTATGGCATGATCGTAGCACCTACTCTTAGGCAGAAAATGTTGTTTGAATCAATTTCTGGTTTAACAGAGAATCAGGCAAACACAAAAGCATACACATCCGAACAAGCAACAGAGATTTATGCATTAGTACAGGAAACAGCATCATTTAACGCACAAGGAGGTTCTACTACGCAACAATTGAAACAGCTTGAATATTTAGTGAGGAGGGAAGTGAATCAATGTCTACATGCGTCCCCATTAATCTAGTACCACAAAGTGAAAAGGATTCCTAGAGGTTTACGGTTACCAATAAAACCAATGTTGTATAAATTCCAATAAAACAGAGAGTTTATGGAGAAATGGCATTCCATTTTAAACAAATACTCATTGGATCTTAACTTACTACTTGTTGAGGAATTATCCCGTACAATCAAAGAACTCGAAGAAGAAATTCACATGATAAAGACAGATCTTGAAAGAAGAATGGAGGATAATGTGTGGGAAGAATTCCTGCAGGATACCAACAGAAGATTGGAGATCTATCTATTTATTTATTTATTTGAAGGTTTTATATAGCGCAAACAAGACCGGGTATCAGACCGGGTATCAGAGCGCTTTACAGGGTAGATGTCGGACACAGGTACAAGCATAGAGAAAGAACGAAAATAAAAATATAGGTAATTCAAATACAAAGTGATAACTAGTACAATCTAGTAATTATATTATATTGTTAAGTAAGTAATTCAAGTAAATTTAGCCATGAGAATCGATTTCACTTCTTTTTGAAGTAGGCAGTAGAAGGGTTCAGTCTTGTTTCTGTGGGCAAAGCATTCCAGATCCTGGGAGCCATTCCTGAGAAGGTCTGGTTGTAAGTTTTCTTCTTGGCGAATCGTTGTGGTTTCAGTAGAAGATTCCTGGAGCTCCTAGATGATCTATTACCACAAGAGAGTACCAGTTTCTGAGCTAGATAACTCAGAGTATTGTGATGCAATGCCTTGTGTGTCATACAAGCGATTTTCAGATGAATTCTAGCCTCAAACGGTAGCCAGTTGAGGGTTCTAAGGTCTGGGGAGATGTGACAGTTTCTTTTTGAGCCAGTGATGAGTCTAGCAGCTGAGTTGATTGAGGCTCTTAGAGGGGCCGTCGTCGATCTGGGGAGGCCGCATAGGGCGACACTCCCATATTCCACTCTTGGGATTACTAGGGCTTGCACTGCCTGCTTGAAATCGTTTGCTGGCAGGAAGGGTTTCAGTTTTCTCAGGGTGGTCATGTGGAAATTTGCTCCTTTTGTAGAGGCGCTGATATGTTTTTGCATGTTTAGGTTTCTGTCCAGCGTCAATCCCAGCGATTTCGCTGAGTCGACAATGAGAGGTTGCCCTTTGAGTGCTGTTAGGTGATTCAGCCAGTCGAGGATGATGGTCGAATGGTTGGGGGGGGCGATTAAGAGGAATTCAGTTTTGAGGGTGTTTAGATTCAAATGGTTTTCGGCCAGCCATGTTTGAGTTTTTTGTAGCGTTGAGTTAAGAGATTTGATGTCCTCAAGTGAGTGGATCTTTAAGTAGAGTTGGGTGTCGTCTGCGTGGATGTATGATGTAACAACGCGATCAATTAGATCGCGGTACATTACATCGCTGTCTTTACAACGCAAGTCGTTACTACGACTTGCGCTGTAGGGCGCTGGACTTAGGAATAGTATGATTTACTATTCCAACTCCAGCCTACGTACAGTAGGGAAGGTGTTGGAATAGTAAATCACACTATTCCTTAGTCTAGAGTGCCCTCCAGTGCAAGTCGTGGTAACGACTTGCGTTGTAAAAGCAGCGATCTAAATGTACTGCTGTGTTTTGACCGCGTTGTTAAGCTCGTTTCCCCGTCTGCGTACATGTGAAAGTGGAACTTAGAGAGACTGAGAAGTTCGGTGAGTGATTCCATGAACAGGTTGAAAAGTGTGGGTGAAAGGGAAGATCCCTGCGGTACTCCTAAAGTGACTGGGACAGGGTTGGATAAGGATTGATTAACCTTGAATCTCTGAGATCTATTTTGGAGGAAAGAGGTGAACCAAGTAAGCACAGATCCAGATAATCCCATTCTGTATTTCAGGAGCTCTAGCAGGTTGTCGTTTTTGACGGTGTCAAATGCCGATGAAAGGTCAAGTAAGATTAGTAAACAGGCTTCGTTTTGGTCGAGGATTTTAAGTGCGTAATCTATTATGTGGGTCATGGCTGATTCCGTACTGTGCCCTGCACGGAAGCCTGATTGGTATTGGTTGAGTAGGTTGAATTGTTCAATGTGGGTGCAAAGCTGCGAGTGTACACATTTTTTCAACAGTTTGGCCAGAGTGGGGATGTTTGATATCGGGCGATAGGTATTTAAGTCTGATGGGTCGGCCGTTGGTTTCTTTAGGATAGGAGATACCTGACCTGTTTTAAGGATTTCTGGGATGGTTCCTTGAAGGAGTGAGGTATTTATAATCTTGGTCCATAGAGGTAGTACCAGTGGAATGAAGTCTTTTAAGTAGTTTGTGGGAAGAGGGTCTGTGAAGTGGCTGGAGGGATTCAAAGCCGTTAGAGTTTTTAGTATAGTATCTTCACTGTAAGTGAATGCATTGTTTTTAAGGTCGTATTTTGCGGAGTATATGAGTGGGGCCCCTGTCGAGGGCAGAGAAGTGTTCCTCTGAGTGTCAGTAAGGGATATACGGTTGTTGAGCGGGTCAATCTTTATGGTTTCTGTCTTCATGGTGAAAAAAGAGGCAAATTACTCACAGTTGGGTAGTGTGACAGGGATAGCCAGGGGAGGGTGGGTACACCCTTGGTTTGGGCTTTGATTAGTTCGAATAGCTTTTTGGGCCAGTTCTTGGCTTGGTCTAGTTGATTACTGAAGAAGTCGGCTTTAGATCTTCTGATCTTTCTAAAGTAGGAGTTTCTCGTGGTTCTTAGTAACTTGAGGTGGTCAGAGGATGGTGCAGATCTCCATCATTGTTCAATTAATCTTAGTGATCGTCTGTCTTCATTTAGCCTACCATCATACCAGGGTATTGAGCCTTTTGTGAGACTCTTTTCATATGTAGAGGAGCTATTTTGTCTAATACCATGTTCATGGAGTGGAAGTAATGGTTAGTCAGGTCTTGTACATTGGCTAGGCCTTCAGGGGGAAGCAGGATGTTAGGATTAGAGGTTGAGAGTAGGTCGGAGCTGGCATTTTTTAGATTCCTCTTCGAGATTTTCGTTCTCGTGGGTTGTGCAGAAAGTAGTTTAACTGATTCCTTAATGTGGAATGTAATGATGTGGTGGTCAGACCAGTTACAAGGGAGGATCGATTCAAGTTGAGTGGAGTCGGCTTTGGAGATTACTAGATCGAGGTTTGAGCCTTTATCGTGTGTGGGGATGTTACAGATTTGGTTAAGGTCTGAGAGGAAAGCTTTGAGGCTGTTGACACCTGGGTCGTTCTGGTCATCCCAATGGAGGTTGAAGTAACCCAGGAATATTTGAATATTTTGTTGACCGTTATTTGTAGCTAGAATATCCATAAGGTGTTCTATGAAGGTGAGGTTATCCCCTGGATCGTGGTAGAATATGTGTAGTGAACATATTGAATTGTTATTGTTAGAGATGTTTAAACAAAGATATTCACAGGAGGACAGTGCAGTGGCATTGGAGCTGGTCACTGTTAGATTGCTCTGATGTATGCAAGCGATACCACCACCTAGCCTATCAATTCTGTCTAGTCTTGTGATGTCATAGTTTGGTGGTACCAGTATGCCCAGGATGGGCGTAGATGATTCATTTAGCCATGTTTCCATCAGGATTAGTAAATCAGGTTCATTAGCGAGTGTAAGATCAGCTATATCGGTTGCATGTCTTGATGCCGACCTACAATTTAGGAGTATACATTTTAGCCGCGTCTTGTTGGGTGCTGTGTTGGGTACGAGTGTGTAGGGGATTCGCGTGAGGTTGTTTTCAACTATGCCTCTGGAATTGTGTCTTGTAGCTCTGTGGGTATTGATAGGGATAGTTTGGATTAGGGAGTGTATAAGTAAGTTATCTGGGTGCCCAGAATGAGGTGGGAGGTATGGTATCTCAGAAGAATGGAGTAGGGAGATTAAGGGCCTGATTCACAGAACTAACTTACGTCAAAAACGTAAAGTTAGTACTTTTTGGTATTCACAGAATACACTTACTCATTTTGGTATTCACAGAATGAACTTACTCATTTCGGTATTCACAGAAGTTAGTAGTCCTAACTTTAGGACTCCTAAATGCCTTCTGTGAATACCGAAAGTCTTAAAGTTAGGATTTTTCTCAGTTTAGGAGTAGTAAAGTTAGGACTCCTAACTTTACTACTCCTAAACTCAGAAAAATCCTAACTTTAAGACTTTCGGTATTCACAGAAGGCATTTAGGAGTCCTAAAGTTAGGACTCCTAACTTTACTACTCCTAAACTGAGAAAAATCCTAACTTTAAGACTTTCGGTATTCACAGAAGGCATTTAGGAGTCCTAAAGTTAGAACTACTAACTTCTGTGAATACCGAAATGAGTAAGTTCATTCTGTGAATACCAAAATGAGTAAGTGTATTCTGTGAATACCAAAAGTACTAACTTTACGTTTTTGACGTAAGTTAGTTCTATGAATCAGGCCCTAAGTCTTTAGATGATAGGGGGTTTTTCATCCTGACTGGACGGGATAAGGCGTTGGGGTAGGGCAATGTTCTTCATATTGGGGGCTCATGATTCTGGGCCCTTACGTGTAGTTGTTGGGTGTGTTTCGAATTTTTGATGTGTGGGTATGTTCTGGATTCTATTTCAGGGCGCGGGAGCTTGGGTTGTTGAATAATCAGATCGTGTAGAGCTTGGATGTCAGCTTTGACTTGTTGTAGTGATAGTAATATCTCGTCTAGTCTGGGGTCTGGAGTGCGAATTTCCATATTTAATGGATTGACTGTGGGTGAGGGAGGTGTAGTTGCGCCATGAATGAAATTTGAGGGGGAATCGTAATCGGGTTCCTTGTGTTGGAATCTTCCTGTGTGGTTGTCTATGGAGGGGGGGTGTTAAGGCCTGGAGTGCTGGGGTCTGGATGTGGGTTAAGTACGGGGCTGTGGTAGTAGATGTGAGGGGAGAAGGGATGGGTGGGACAGCGGGATGAGGGGAGGTAGTGATTTTGGGTGTGTTTGTGACGGTGTGGGTATTTGTGTTATTGGGGGAGGAGTAAGCGTAGGGGAGATGTGTTGCGCCCTGAGGATGTGAGGTGGATTGGATAAGGGGTGTGAGCGGGACCGTGGGAGTATTGGTGCGGGGAGTGGAGGGGGGTGGTGAGGTGGGATGAGAGGAGATAGGGATGGTGGTGTTGGGGTGCAAGTGGGGCTTAGGGAGGTGTGTATTGTCACTCCGGGTGACGGTTAGGTCTGGGGTGGGTATATATGTGGGAAGGGACAACTGGGGACAATGACTTAATGGGGAGTCAGACTGGTAGTTGGTAGGTGAGCTGTGATTGTGATTGGCTGGGGGGGCTGGATGGGGTCTTATAACTTGTTCCTTGATGAGAGGAAATATGTTATCCAGAAGGTTTAGGTTGCGGTCCGATGCTTGCATGAGGATGATCCCGTTATGATAGATAGTGATTGTAGCTGCTGCTTTATAGATTGGGGAGGGGATGATGGATAGCGTGAGTCTGTGTGCTGTTTTCCTCGTGGAGGCGATCGTAAATAGGGCGAGAAAGGCTTTTCTCCATTGAGCTCTTCTTTTAGTGTAGAAGATGATGTCATTAGTAATCTGACCTCTGTTATTTGAGAAGTAAGGATCAGAGATTGGGGTTTCTGGGTGAGATTTAAAAAAATTGTGTTTGAATCCTTTAGCTGCTTTTTTTGTAAGGTTGGAGGGGTAATTAATGGAATAGGTGTGGCTACCAGTGCGCTCCATAGTGGACTTGAAGCTTGTAAAAGGGGGAAGAGCTGGGTCGGGGGAGTACCTGCGGTGGTTTGCACAATGGGGATGAGGTGGCGCTAGATCTGAAGGGCAGAACTCTCACCTTTGCGATTGTTAGGTGAGGAGATGAGGATGCTGTCTGTGTTCTTTGGGAGCTAACCCATTTGGAGTGCATCAGTCCAAGATGGCCACCATATTTACTAGCTGGATCTGTTCCTGCGATGTAGTCCTCTTTCACTTTCCATTAAGTGGTCCTCTTGGGGTGTAGTCCTGTTTCTGTGTTTGTCTGCACTATGGTTGTTAGTCCTTTCTTTGTTTTCCAAGTAGTGAATCATATGGAGAGGTCCTATGTCACTTTCTGATTAGATCGATGTCTGGATAGTCCTTTATCACTGTTTATAACTATTGCTGCCATTTTGAGAAGTGTGTAGAGATAGCTGGTGATCTTCGACCAGCCTATGTGAATGAGGTCCCAAAATGAGTTCCCCAGCGTTTTCCCCCAGTCTGTGGCAAACCAACACACCCATCAAGGTCCTGAAGACCTCGATGTACTCCTCCTATTGTGTCCCGGCGATTGTGGTCTACAATGTGGCTTGCATGCGCAAGGTGCGATCAGTGAAAGTCATATATTGCAATCCTCACTCATAGCAGGAATGATGGTTAGTGGTCTTGCATGCGCCCCTTGAACAATCCCAACTTACAAATGTTCCTCGTGGGATATGCAGTGCCTGCAGTCCTGTCTGCATTCATATCGGGCGTATTGACCCACCTGAGTATGGG
Source organism: Calotriton arnoldi (assembly GCA_963921515.1). NCBI lineage: Eukaryota > Metazoa > Chordata > Amphibia > Caudata > Salamandridae > Calotriton > Calotriton arnoldi. Next base: position 421,998 of record CAWUFW010012920.1, read on the forward strand.
GTCCCGCCTTTTCCACTGGAGCTCTGATGTCTTCTTTATCACTCCTGAGCATAGTTGGCCTCTGCCTCCACCCCGGTACGCTTCTAACGTTGCTCTGGGTCATTAGCTGGAGGGGCGGGGGAGGCACCAAAACTGTGCAATGCCCAAATCTGAGCACGCTGATCTCGATCAAGTCTGCGTATCGGGCGCCCTCGCACCATCCCGCCTCCCGGCAGATCTGTGTGAGTGTTTCCGATTAGCTGGGAGCCCTCTGCTGACGAGGGGAGATTCGTGAGGCCGTCTCGCTCCTGTTCAATGTCTTGAAGGAGAGGGGTCACGGCACGGAGCTGGTAGCTGGGAGCCCTCTGCTGACAAGGGGAGATTCGGGAGGCCGTAACGCTCCTGTTTGTTGTCTTGAGGGCGGGGAGGTCACGGCATGGTGCTGACTGGGGGCCGCAGGGAGGTAGCGCTGAATGCCACCCGAGATCTGGATCTCGGTTCCGCCGCAGTCGTCCCACAGTCGTGGCCTCAGAGCGAGCGGGGGCGGCCCGTCTTCAGGGATATCCACCGGTCAGAGAGACCTCCGGGACCTCAAGAAGACCTCCTCCTTGTTTCTCCTCCTCACCAACGCCCATGGTCACTGACTTGATGGAGGAGGATCGCGGCCGGGAACCAGCATGTAAACAATGCTTGGTGCCGCCTGAGCCCCCGATCCGGGGCCCGCCGCAATGGTGGAGCAGTTATCGTGGTCTCACCATTATCGGAGGGCGCTCAGGTCTTCAGTGTGATCCAACAGTTTCATCATGGCGGATGGCTCAACGTTTTTTGGTCGCCCTGCCCACCATCAATAAGCACGGTCCTGTGGTCGTGCGCTCACCGTAGATGGCGACCGGCAGTGGAACCACCACTATAGATGCCTCTGAGTCCCTTGGTCCGTGTCGCTGCCGGACAGTGATGCTCGTTGGTTCCGGACCTTGCACCATGCTCCGACGTTGACGAGGTGAGAGAGGGTAAGTTTGTCTTTAAAGTAGATGGTTCTGTTACTTGTGGTGTTATTTCTTCTTCGTTCGTTGTCCGGTAAAGATTCCGATAGGGCTAACAGGGATATCACTGAAAGTGATCCCAAGCAAACGGAGCTCTCCTAGTGAGCTCCTCTCCAGTCGGCCATCTTGGAGAACGTCTATACCAAAGAAATACAAGAGAGTAAATTACAGAAGTTTAAAAGAGATACGATTGACTATAAACTAAACAAAACATATAAATGGGATGAAGGTTATGCTCCAAGGAGGACTATCAAAAGAGCAAGCAACATATCTTCGGTGAAAAGTATTATATCGGATAAAGATACAGATCCATCTAGAGCACCAATAACCATCACTCAACAGGCACAAAACATTGAGATAGCATCTTCTTCAATTCAATCTTCTTTTTTGTTCGCGAGACACCATTCAGGACAACCACCGAATACGACTACAACAACAAAAGCATCAACTACAAAAGAAAAAAATGTAGAGGAAAAGAATTTGAGGAGTCAAGACAAAGTTTAGTTATTAACATCTCTTCAATGGTACTAACAGAAGAACAACTAAAAGTATTGGAAAAAGGAACATTGTTTGTGAGCACATACAACTCCAATGTTCTAGAAAGTGAGGTATCCCTTTTTAGGTTCATTAGAACATTGAGGTTAAGGCACTTTTTTACCAACATATTACCCCCTCAAGGCACTTTAAACCAGAGTGAGTTTATGGAATTCAAACCTAGAAGCACGTATTAAGCGCCTATATCTCATAAATTGTTGGATACCTTTGAATTATTGGTGAAAACAGACTTGAACAAGTTAGAATACAGATGCAAGAGCAAGCAAAACTTACCCAAAAAAGAAAAAAATACACTGAGGTCAATGGCAACTAACTCCAATTTATTGTTCCAATCAGCAGATAAGGGTGAAGGACTAGTACTCATTGACAAGACATTTTATATATCGAAAGTGGAGGAACATGTGAACAACACATTTACATGCATGAAATTGGATAAAGATCCCATGCTGGAAGTATCACAGGTTTTGATAATCAGATGATTTAGGATGGATTTCCTCTTCAACCAGATCATTTTTAACTACGTCATATCCAAGGAGACCACAATTATACATGCTCCCCAAGATGCACAAAGATATTTCAAACCCACCATTTAGACCAATATTATCAGGATGCAACTCGGTGTTTGAACCAATAGGAAAATATTTGGACACTTTCTTACAACCGTCTGTACAGACGTGGAGTACTTACATTAAAGATAAGACGCATTTCTTAAACAAACTTGGAGATCTGCCAACAGACAGCTTACAAGATTGGATACTGTGCACAGTTGGCGTGACATCATTATATACCTCAATTCCTCATCACAGAGGTATAGAGGTGGTGGAATGGGCACTACTCAAGCAACTAAACATTAAGGCTCACAAAGTTTTTGTTATTAGAACTACTACATTTTTGCCTTTACCACAGCTATTTTTAGTGGAATGAGAAATTCTATTTACAACTCAGAGGAACTTCAATGGGATTTGTCGGGGCGCCGGCTTATGCCAATACATTCATGGCTAAATTTGAAGAGGAAAACATTCTTGATAACCCAACAAGGCCTGATAATTTGGTAATGTACTGTCGTTTCATCGACAACATTTTAATTTGGAAAGGTACTCTTTAGGCATTGACTCTTCATATAACCAAATTAAATCAAATTGATGGCAGAGTACAATTTACTAGCGACATCGGTTTCACAGAAATATCATTCCTGCATGTATATATCCAAAAAAGGAAACAGTATTGAGTACAAGCGTGCATAGGAAACCGACAGGCAGGAATAACACATTACTTTATCAAAGTTTCCATCCAAAGAAACTGTTGAAGAATTTACGGTTCTCTCAGTTCTTGAGAATAAGAAGAATCTCCTCTGAACCAGAAACATGCATGAAGACCATAAAAGAGCACAAAGAAAAGTACTTGCAAAGAAAGTATACATCTAAATTACTGGATGACACTGAACAGAAAGTTATGGCGTTGGACAGACAAACTTTGTTGAGAAAACAACCAAAAAAGGAATCGAAGAGATTAGTATTTATCTCCAAGTTCTCCACATAATCTATAAACATCAAAAGAATCATAAACCAGAGATGAGAATTATTACAACATGAACCTGATTTTAAGGGACTTTTTAAACAAAAACCTATATTCGCTTACACTAGAACAAAAAATCTGAAAGAAAAACTAAAATACTTCAAAGCAACACCAAAAATGAATATTACAGGCATAAGACATGACACAATTGTATACATTGTAACAACGTGATAATTGGAGATACCATCACACACCCTAGATCAGGAGAAATCATCAAATTACGACATTCTACAACTTATAATTCTCACAATGTAATATACAGTATAAAATGCCCATGTGGCATGTTGTACATTGGAAAAACAGAACGAATGGTAAACATTTGTGTAACAGAACATAAGAGTATGATACGAAATCAGAATGTGAATTCAAACTTAGCTCTACACTGGATGCAACTTAGACATACAATTTCTCAACTGAGGTTTCAAATAATAGAATCTGTTGACATCACCACTGGACGTAACAATTGCCAGGTGTTGTCACAAAGAGAGACTTATTGGATAAGATGTTAAGACACAGTGGTTCCCAAAGGTCTTAATGATAAGATTGATATAAATTGTTTTCTATAATGAAACAGGATTCAGTTTCACATAGTGACATGTATTTACATTTGAGCACCATCTATATTTTTTGCTAAATTATTATTTTCTTCACACTAATGTATTATTTTTTCACATATAGTTCATTATGGTAAACTAACATATATGCCATCTTTCACAATTCTTTTCATGCTCTTTCTTTGTTAGTAGTATTGGATTTTAAGGTGGAGCGTTGAATGGTAGACAGTTCCCAACCATCATGTTTAAACTTTATTGACAATCGTAGACAGAGATTTATCGTGTTTAACGCTTACGTACAGAGTACTATCTTGATGTATTGTAAACAGTACGGCTGAAATAGCATCTATGGTAACAATAAGGGTGCCTATAATCATTGACTGTTAGGTCATAGTTGAACATTGCTAATTTCAAACTGTCTCAGTGTTAGGGAAATAGACGCGATCATGAGCATATCCAGTAACATTTTAGTATTGACTTACTTCCAGAGGACGTTTTAGACACTTCCACTTTGGGACAGAACTTAAAGTCTGCTTTTTTCCAAATTTTGGGGATAAGTTGAAAGTATTTTTTATACTAACATGGCGTAACCATTTGGACATTATTTCTTTCGAAGTATGTCAGGGCTAGTCTCATTTATATTTCCATGGAAGCGAAAGTAGTAAAAACGGAGGATGTTATCCACGCGTTGGAATTCCGTTGAATGGAGGCATTTGGTATGCTGAGAGGACACGTTGCATAAGGTATTTACTAAGAGGGCATTAATTACTCAGCAGTACAGAGCCAGAATCTTATATCCAGAGACGGCTCTAGTTTATTCACGTTGTTTCTTTCTGGTTGCTTATGCCCATAGGTGGATTACAATTGAGGGTGCTGTTATTTCGTTGTCTGTCCATCAGATTGGAGACTTTAAAAGACTGCAAGCACAAAAGAAGAAGGCATTTAATTTAACGGGTAGGCTGCAATATCATGTAATTTTTTCGAGTTACACCAAGAGGAGAGTATAATAGGAGGGTTTAACGGAGGTGTGTTGTTACCATTTTACCAACAGCTATCCGCAGCATTGAGTAGGTTGACAACATCAGGAGTCAATAAGTTTGAGCTATTATTCAGCTAATAATTTTATTCACGAAGGATCGGGTCTTGGTGTTGCATGAGATATGCTTGACTCTAAGCTCACTGTTTTATTCATCCTTTCATTTTTATTTTGCTCTACATAATCTTGGGAACATGTTCGAGCAAATTTCATTTTCTTTTGAGGGCAGGTTCACTGGTGTGCACAAGTTTTTTCATCACATGGTGACTCATTTCTATTTTTCCACACAACAGTACATGTAATTTTTAAGGCACAAATCAGCAAAGAAGTTGTATTGCGAAATACTTTAAAAATACGGGGGCTAACGTTATCATGGTGGTCAAGGCGGAACCAGCATACCGCTTCAAGTTTTTTTATTCCTGGGTTACATTTCCTGCAGTAGATGCAAATGATGAATTTTTTCATGGTTACACAGTCCCTGTTCCTCCGGCGGCATATTGTCCTTACACGATGATTGAAGTTCCATTGACGTCCTGGGAACATACCATTTGGTTTAATGGCGCTCTTCCTCACCCTATCCCTTTTGTTCGTATGGGACCCTTAAGTGTAGATGGGGCTGCTTGGCCAGTTTTGGCTGGTTTTACACCACATCCAAACTATCTAAATGTTACTATAGTGGAGCTTTATCAGCTTTATGCACAGGTGACTCAACTCTATAGGCGAGTCATACCATATATTTCTCGTACCATTCAGGTGGCTCAAACTGGAGCTGTGCCTCCGGCACCAGTACAGGGCGGGGGTCTTGTGATTAGTCCCGTCATGATAAACTCATGGGCAAAGGTCCTCAGAATCGTAAGGATCTTCTGAGCGTAGGTATGATTTACGTGACCACTCTCAAATTAAGACGTCTGAGAGGTTCCAGGTTCCTGATCCCCGTTCTCCTCGTTTCTTTCAGGAATTGTCGGATCAACAAGTTGGCGGAGGGGGATGACAGGATCGCAGACAGGGCGAGTCCACGCAACAAAGGCAAGACCTGCAGCACCAGTTTGACGTAAAAGTCAAACAAGAGGAACCACCTCAGTATCGTGCCCCGTTTCAGAAGAAAAAAGTTGATGCTTTGACTGCAAAGTATGCCCCAGATGGTGAAAACCCTCCTCCTGGACAGGAGTTGGGCAGTAACACTCCTCGACAGTGCATCCGAAGTTACCATAGTTCGGCAGACACTCCACCAGCGTCTGGAGGCGAAAGCAACTGACACTTTTATTACTGTAGAAACTGCGGACACCCGCGTAGCTCCCCCTGATAGAATTTACCACATTGAACTTCAAATTGAAGGTGATATTAAACGCACAATAAATGCCATCTTTTGGGACAATTTGACTTCTTCTTATGACATTTTGCTGGCGGAGGCTGATTGGCCTCCCCCTTTTGTCCTCGCTTCCTCTAGGGGTGAGGATATTATTTTACCATCTTTCTCTCAATATGTACCAGAGGAGACTAAACAAGCTTATGCTTCGGAGTGAGCTCTGGCCTTAGCTCCTGCTTTGTATCACAATCAGGCAGGTTGGGATAGGGATTCACCTTTGCATGTAATTCCTTTGGGATCTACACCTCAGCCTCAACCGCAATCTCCCATTAAACGTGATGCTAAAGCGTCTGTTAGTGACATTTTTACACAATTGGAATATCAGGGTGTTATTGAGCTCTGTGTTTCGTCAATGAATAATCATCTTTTTCCAATATTGACGCCGGACGGTTCATATCATATAGTTTTAGACTACAGACATTTGAACAGTCACGTTCGTACCTTTGCAGTACAGAACACACACAGCTCTCTGTTAGTAAATAACATAGTTAGTAAAAAGTTCAAAACTACGCAAGATATTTCAAATGGATTTTTCAGTCACACTTTGGCTCTTGAGAGCTGTGACTTGACCGCATTCAGCATTCTCAGCAATCAGCGATGCTATGCAAGATTGCCTATAAGGTATAAGAATAGCCCCAGGGTTTTTTCTGCATGCATAGTGTCGATTTTACATGAAATTGACCCAGACGCATTTTCTTATGTCGATGATATTTACTTGACAGACAATTAATTAAATCTGCATCTCATGCATGTAGATCGCATAATTAATTACACATTTTTCGGCTTTAGGTTACAAATTCAACTTTGCGAAATCCCATATTGCCTTTTTGGCAGTTCTTTTTCACGGATATGAACTGAATAATGAGGGTAGGGGTTTAGCACCCCACTTTTTGGAGAAATGTGCTCAACGGCAACCTCCATCTACCCTGAAAAAAATTACAGTCTTTGCTGGGTTTCTTGAATTTTGGCAGAACTTACATTCCAGATTATGCCCAGCGTATCAAACCGCTGTATGTGTTGATACAACCTTCTTTCTCGCCTTCCAGTTGGCTTCCGGAACACACCGCAGTACTGCAGTCTTTGCAGTCTGACCTGCCTGCTACTCAATTCTTGTCGACACAAGATAATACTACAAATTTGTCATAAGGATTGTACCGGGGACATTAGGATTCACCTACATGACTTTTAATGAAGAGGACACAGTTCCCATTGCTTTTAAATCGCATTTGTATACTCCTGCTGAAATGCGTTTTTTTTCTACCGGAAATATTTTTGATGGCTGTACAGATGGCGATTCTAAAAGAACTCTTTCTGGCTCAGGGCAAACGCATTTTCATGGTCTCGCCTGTGCCCGCTTTGAATGCTGTCACCAATGCGAGCGTGTCCAATTCTAAAGCTCTTAATACTCATTGGATACAATGGGCTAGTTCATTGACGCTGGCTGACGTCAATTTAATCTTTGATCCTTCCTTGCAGACACAAGAGTTTTTACAATGTGAACATGTTCATCCTTTTCCATTGTCCCTACTCCGTCTTGATCAGTATAAATGTATCATTTACACGGATGGGTCTGCACAGCCATCTATTGGTTCTAAGCATGCTTGCTCAGCACCCTGTGCTATTGTGGCAGGCACGATAGTGGACGGTGCTTTTAAGTCCTCCTTAGTTCACACACAATCCCTTGGGAATTGCACAGCACAATTGGCTGAGTTACGTGCTTTGCTCTTAGCTCTTGAGTTTTCTGATCCAGATGAGCCTACGCTTATTGTGTGCGATTCCTTCTACTGTGTACAATCCTTTAATGACAACCTATTCTTTTGGAAACAGAATGATTTTCATGATTCTAAAGGTCCTGCAATAAAGCATAAAATGCTTTGAGTCCGGGTGACCGCTCTTAAGAAACGTTTACCACTCACACATGTCATCCATACATTGGGTCATCAATGTGTGGGATAACACACACTCTACTCTGTTGGTAATTCTATGGCTGATGAGGCAGCCAAATCTGCAGTAGCCACATGCACAGAAGCAACTGTTACAAGGTCCATGACTAAAATTGATGATGATATTTTGGCTGCTATTGCTGCGACGAAGGAGGAGACACCTTATCCCCAGGGTTTCCCCGCTCGTTATACTTATCACTTAACCACTGAACAAGTACCGTTTGTGACTTTTCCCTCCATTGGCGATCGCTTGATTTCCAACGAGGACTGCAGGCTTTCACTTATTGTAGCTGCCCATGAAGAAATGGCTTCTGCACATGCAGGAGTGACAGCCACAATTACTCTTTTACAACAACGTTATTGGTGGCGCGGATTATATCAACAAACGCGCAAATATGTAATTTCCTGTGACATTTGTCAACAGATTAAACCTTCTACTGTCTCACGTCCACCACACACTCAACTCTACATTTCTAATGAACCGTTCAGTTGTTTTTATCTTGATCACTGCGGTCCCTTGAACTCTGACAATGCTTTCAAATTCATTTTCGTTGCAGTGGATTCGTGCACTACGTTCCTCTGGGTTTGGCGCAGCTCTGTGCTGACGTTCGTACTGTTATAAAAGATTTGCATGTCTTTGTAGAGACATAAGCCTGTGGCACCTTCCATTCAGACCAATGTCCAGCTTTTGCCTCTAAGGCTTACCATGATTTGATGAAGTTGATGAGGGTGCAGGTGCATTTCTCATCTCAATATCGGCCTGAGGGCAATTCAGTTGTGGAGCGAATGAACCGTGACTTAAAGCAATCTTTAACAGCAAGGGTATTAGGTATGGGACGGGGCTGGTTAATTCATCTCTATGGGGTTCAACGTGCACTCAATAATCTCCCTAGAAGATCTCTGGGTGGGCAGACCCCGTACAAACTGCTCTTTGGCATTAAAATGTTTGTGCCCGACCTTGATGGTCTAGACGTTGTGGCGGCTGCCGCAACATTTGACTTAGATAACCATTGTGCTATGTTACAGGATCTACAAAAGAATCAAGATGCTCTAGCAAATTCGCATTTGCCCTCACTGACGGATACAGCAGTCTTAGTTCCTGTTTCTGGCTGGCTTCCTAAAGTTGGACATCTGGTCTGAGAAAAAGTGGAGACCAAAAAAGAGTTTGGACCCTCCTACCGTGCTCCGGTCCCGGTCCTTGGTCTAAAGGGCCCCCTGCACTGTAACTTTGCCCCCACTATCTGTTTCAAGATGGCTGATGGAGGAAGGATCTCTTCCTGGGGGCTCCTCTGGTAAGGGATCGCCATCTGCTTAAATCCCCTGAAAACCCAGCCCATCGACCCAAACAACCCAAGCCACCAACTTAAATGAAGCAAATAACTTAATATAATTTGATCGGTACCTGCAACTTGACTCGCTGGACCCACACTGCGGAGGATGTATGCTACGACCCCCCATCTCCGGACACACTACGACGACGAACCGTGACTTCTTGACACCCGGTACCGCACTGGACTACATCTGCAGGGCTCCCCGGTGCGGCTCATTTCTCCTACGTGCCGGATCGACGTCCATCACCGTCTCCCATGACAGCGGGCCCCAAGGAGACGATAGGCCCCGGAGACGCACCCGGCACCCTCGGCCACCGGATCCGACGAAGATCCAGAGTATTCAGAGTACTCAGAGTAAAATCATGGACCTTGGTGAAAATTGTATCTTGTTCTTTCCAGATTAAACCCTTGAACTTTATTGAGAAAGAGGTCTGCCATGGAAGTGAGGAAGGACATGAACGCCACGGGCTGAAAGACTAGGTGGGCTAACCAGTGAAGCTCCAGGAAGAGGTCTGCTTTTCTCTGATAGGGTCTTCTTGAAAAATTATAGCTTGGTCCTGGGCAGACGGCTCTTTCTCTTACGTGCCAGATCATCGACCATCACCGTATCCTACGACACCGGGCCCCAAGGAGGCGATAGGCCCCAGAGACGCACCCGGCACCCTCTGCCACTGGATCCGACGACGATCCCGGAGGTCACCACACCCGATCCCGGCGCTGGTGAATTGCCTCTGCGGGGATCCCCGAGGCTTCTCTCTCACCCGCAGGCCGGGTCACCATCGCCCACGAAAGCGGACCCCAAAGGAGGGGTTCAGCCCACGAAGTCGCCCTCTACCATCGGAGCCGAGGCTGAACCGGATCTTGCCCCGAAGGTCGCTGCGATTGTGGCTGACCTGCTGGGGTCTGCGGGGTGCCCTCCTTGTCTTGCATGGCTTTTCCGCTCGAGGGCCTGACGCCCGATGCCTCCTCACTCGGTGCACGCAACCATCGGCCCGAAGTTTACCCATGAGCCCTGCCTCTACGTGACGCGTCAACTTTCTCCTTCTGGGGACCACCTCACATCGGAGGAGCCCTCTGGCTGGGTGCCGCTCATCCCGCCTGTTTTGAAGGTCGACGACCTTCACGGGGACGTCCTCTGCATGCTGAACCCCACCCCACCCCCTGCTCGAGGTCCGACTCCGGGGCTTGGTGTGGGAGCCTTCTCGTCCCACTCGTACCCGCAAGTGGCATCAAGTTCGGCCCCGGGGAGGGCTCCCGCGGTGCTGCGAGCTGCCGCGCCGCCTCCCGATGGGGCCTGACCACCACAATGCTCCTGTTCGCGGCAAAGCTCTTCAAAGGTAAGGGTGTGCCCTCGCCCAGCCCGTTACCACAAAAAGCACCTCAGATGGGTTTCTCGCCTCTAGAAGAGGCCCGACGCGCACCGAGGGCAAAGTTCAGCCCTGCCATCGCCTCATCATGGGATCTATCCAATCTATATGGAGGCGCCATGTTCCTTGTTTTTCTAATCATTGCCTGACCTTTGCTCACTACCTCCCCTAACTTTGCTCACTCTAGACTGTCCTTCTAGATCTTGGATTAAGTTTTCCACTCCTTCCTCCCTCACTCCCTCATACTGCCCTCACACTGCGGCCATTTTACACCTGTCCCCTTACTACTGATTCTCATACTGCCCTCACACTGCGGCCATTTTAGACCTGTCCCTCCATCACTCTAGACTGCCCTTCTAGATCTCGGATTAAGTTTTCCACTCCTTCCTCCCTCACTCCCTCATACTGCCCTCACACTGCGGCCATTTTAGACCTGTCCCTCTACTACTGATTCTCATACTGCCCTCACACTGGGGCCATTTTAGACCTGTCCCTCCATCACTGTTTCTCCCTTTGCGACGGCCATCTTTGAACCTCCTGCATCACTGCAAACTGCTCAGCTTCTTGCTCCCTACCTACCTCACATTGCTCTCAAGAGGTGGCCATCTCAGCTCTCGCATCTCAGCTTTCTCATCCCAACCCTCTCCCTCAGCCCCTCACACTGCTCGTACTATATGACCATCCTGGAGATTTGCTCAGATTCCTACTCCCTAACTCGCCTCTCACTGCCTGTAGATCCATTTATTCCGACATTACCAACGCCCATGTACGCCAATATGGACTCACACTAAACTACACCTCCCCTCTGCTACCCTACTCCTGACTCTCTTCAACGCAGGCCCCTTCGACATCTTAACGAACCATGGCCTCCTATACACGGAGCAGTCCGGACTCCAGTCTTATGGGGCTAGGTCAGAATAGCTACACAATCAACTACCCACCGAACCTATCTAAAAATGCAGCCAAATCCCTTAAACACAGACTCCTTAAATCGAACCCAGAAACCCTAATCTCTGACCCTTACTATTGCCATAAAAAAGGAACTATCACAAATGACCTGATCTTTTACTCTAAAAGAAGGGCACAATGGAGAAATGCCTTCTACTCACTACTCAGTATCTCCTCCTCTAAGAAAACTCCTCATGGCCTAAGACTCTCTGTAGTCACCTCACCCACATTCAAAGCGACGGCTACCATATCCATCTATAATAATGGGATTATCCTCATACAAGCCACAAATCGCAACCTAGAAATCTTTGATGAATGTTTCACCGTCATTAAAAACTCCCTTAATAACAGTGCTCATCATAAAACTCCAGAGAACTCTAATCCCTCACCCATTGTGCAGGACCACCATGAAGCCGGCATTCTAAATCCCAAGCACCACAATACTCCACCTGGGACCTTGAACAACACTCTCTTGCCCAATGCCGAAATAAACATTTCTCCCACTAACAATGTCCCTCCCATACCATCTTGGGACTCCAGCCCTTTGCCCACACCTCCGGCCCCTCAAGGAATCCTCCCACATCACCTAACGACTTCTCCTGCTACCTTGAACAGCTCACACCCCCGAACCTAACGCTTACGTACAGAGTAATATCTTGATGTATTGTAAACAGTACGGCTGAAATAGCCTCTATGGTAACAATAAGGGTGCCTATAATCATTGACTGTTAGGTCATAGTTGAACATTGCTAATTTCAAACTGTCTCAGTGTTAGGGAAATAGATGCGATCATGAGCATATCCAGTAACATTTTAGTATTGACTTACTTCCAGAGGACGTTTTAGACACTTCCACTTTTGAACAGAACTTAAATTCTGCTTTTTTCCAAATTATGGGGATAAGTTGAAAGTATTTTTTATACTAACATGGCGGAACCATTTGGACATTATTTCTTTCGAAGTATGTCGGGGCTAGTCTCATTTCTATTTCCATGGAAGCGAAAGTAGTAAAAACGGAGGATGTTATCCACGCGTTTGAATTCCGTTGAATGGAGGCATTTGGTATGCTGAGAGGACACTTTGCATAAGGTATTTACTAAGAGGGCATTAATTACTCAGCAGTACAGAGCCAGAATCTTATTTCCAAAGACGGCTTTAGTTTATTCACGTTGTTTCTTTCTGGTTGCTTATGCCCATAGGTGGATTACAATTGAGGTTGCTGTTATTTCGTTGTCTGTCCATCAGATTGGAGACTTTAAAAGACTGCAAGCACAATAGAAGAATGCGTTTAATTTAACGGGTAGGCTGAATATCATGTAATTTTTTCGAGTTACACCAAGAGGAGAGTATAATAGGAGGGTTTAACGGAGGTGTGTTGTTACCATTTTACCAACAGCTATCGGCAGCATTGAGTAAGTTGACAACATCAGGAGTCAATAAGTTTGAACTATTATTCAGCTAATAATTTTATTCACGAAGGATCGGCTCTTGGTGTTGCATGAGATATGCTTGACTCTAAGCTCACTGTTTTATTCATCCTTTCATTTTTATTTTGCTCTACATAATCTTGGGAACATGTTCGAGCAAATTTCATTTTCTTTTGAGGGCAGGTTCACTGGTGTGCACAAGTTTTTTTCATCACATGGTGACTCATTTCTATTTTTCCACACAACAGTACATGAAATTTTTAAGGCACAAATCAGCAAATAAGTTGTATTGCGAAATACTTAAAAAATACGGGGGCTAACGTTATCATGGTGGTCGAGGCGGATCCAGCATACCGCTTCAAGTTTTTTTATTCCTGGGTTACATTTCCTGCAGTAGATGCAAATGATGAATTTTTTCATGCTTACACAGTCCCTGTTCCTCCGGCGGCATATCGTCCTTACACGATGATTGAAGTTCCATTGTCGTCCTGGGAACATACCATTTGGTTTAATGGCGCTCTTCCTCACCCTATCCCTTTTGTTCGTATGGGACTCTTAAGTATAGATGGGGCTGCTTGGCCAGTTTTGGCTGGTTTTACACCACATCCAAACTATCTAAATGTTACTATAGTGGAGCTTCGTCAGCTTTATGCACAGGTGACTCAACTCTATAGGTGAGTCATACCATATATTTCTCGTACCATTCAGGTGGCTCAACCTGGAGCTGTGCCTCCGGCACCAGTACAGTGCGGGGGTCTTATAATTAGTCCCGTCATGATAAACTCATGGGCAAATGTCCTCAGAATCGTAAGGATCTTCTGAGCGTAGATATGATTTACGTGACCACTCTCAAATTAAGACGCCTGAGAGGTACCAGGTTCCTGATCCCCGTTCTCCTCGTTTCTTTCAGGAATCGTCAGATCAACAAGTTGGCGGTGAGGGATGACAGGATCGCAGACAGGGCTAGTCCACGCAACAAAGGCAAGACCCGCAGCACTGGTTTGACGTAAAAGTCAAACAAATGGAACCACCTCAGTATCGTGCCCCGTTTCAGAAGAAAAAAGTTGACGCTTTGACTGCAAAGTATGCCCCAGATGGTGAAAACCCTCCTCCTGGATAAGAGTTGGGCGGTAACTCTCCTTGACAGTGCATCCGAAGTTACCATAGTTTGGCAGACACTCCACCAGCGTCTGGAGGCGAAAGCAACTGACACTTTTATTACTGTAGAAACCGCGGACACCCATGTAGCTCCCCTGATAGAATTTACCACATTGAACTTCAAATTGAAGGTGATATTAAACACACAATAAATGCCATCTTTTGGGACAATTTGACTTCTTCTTATGACATTTTGCTGGCAGAGGCTGATTGGCCTCCTCCTTTTGTCCTCGCTTCCTCTAGGGGTGAGGATATTATTTTACCGTCTTTCTCTCAATATGTCCCAGAGGAGACTAAACAAGCTTATGCTTCGGAGTGAGCTCTGGCCTTAGCTCCTGCTTTGTATCACAATCAGGCAGGTTGGGATAGGGATTCACCTTTGTATGTAATTCCTTTGGGATCTACACCTCAGCCTCAACCACAATATCCCATTAAACGTGATGCTAAAGCGTCCGTTAGTGACATTTTGACACAATTGGAATATCAGGGTGTTATTGAGCTCTGTGTTTCATCAATGAATAATCATCTTTTTCCAATATTGAAGCCGGACGGTTCATATCGTATAGTTTTAGACTACAGACATTTGAACAGTCACGTTCGTACCTTTGCAGTACAGAACACACACAGCTCTGTGTTAGTAAATAACATAGTTAGTAAAAAGTTCAAAACTATGCTAGACATTTCAAATGGATTTTTCAGTCACACTTTGGCTCCTGAGTGCTGTGACTTGACCGCATTCAGCGTTCTCAGCAATCAGAGATGCTATGCAAGATTGCCTATGGGGTATAAGAATAGCCCCAGGGTTTTTTCTGCATGCATAGTGTCGATTTTACATGAAATTGACCCGGACGCATTTTCTTCTGTCGATGATATTTACTTGACAGACAATGAATTAAATCTGCATCTAATGCATGTAGATCGCATAATTAATTACACATTTTTCGGCTTTAGGTTACAAATTCAACTGTGCGAAATCCCATATTGCCTTTTTGGCAGTTCTTTTTCACGGATATGAACTGAATAATGAGGGTAGGGGTTTAGCACCCCACTTTTTGGAGAAATGTGCTCAACGGCAACCTCCATCTACCCTGAAAAAAATTACAGTCTTTGCTGGGTTTCTTGAACTTTGGCAGAACTTACATTCCAGATTATGCCCAGCGTAACAAACCGCTGTATGTGTTGATACAACCTTCTTTCTCGCCTTCCAGTTGGCTTCCGGAACACACCGCAGTACTGCAGTCCTTGCAGTCTGACCTGCCTGCTACTCAATTCTTGTCGACACAAGATAATACTACGAATTTTGTCATAAGGATTGTACCGGGGACATTAGGATTCACCTACATGACTTTTAATGAAGGGGACACAGTTCCCATTGCTTTTAAATCGCATTTGTATACTCCTGCTGAAATGCGTTTTTTTTCTACCGGAAATATTTTTGATGGCAGTACAGATGGCGATTCTAAAAGAACACTCTCTGGCTCAGGGCAAACGCATTTTCATGGTCTCGCCTGTGCCAGCTTTGAATGCTGTCACCAATGCGAGCGTGTCCAATTCTAAAGCTCTTAATACTCGTTGGATAAAATGGGCTTGTTCATTGACGTCGGCTGACGTCAATTTAATCTCTGATCCTTCCCTGCAGACACAAGAGTTTTTACAATGTGAACATGTTCATCCTTTTCCATTGTCCCTACTCCGTCTTGATCAGTATAAATGTATCATTTACACTGATGGGTCTGCACAGCCATCTATTGGTTCTAAGCATGCTTGCTCAGCACCCTGTGCTATTGTGGCAGGCGCGATAGTGGACGGTGCTTTTAAGTCGTCCTTAGTTCACACACAATCCCTTGGGAATTGCAAAGCACAATTGGCTGAGTTACGTCCTTTGCTCTTGGCTCTTGAGTTTTCTGATCCAGATGAGCCAACGCTTATTGTGTGCGATTCCTTCTACTGTGTACAATCCTTTAATGACAACCTATTCTTTTGGAAACAGAATGATTTTTGTGATTCTAAAGGTCCTGCAATAAAGCATAAAATGATTTGGGTCCGGGTGACCGCTCTTAAGAAACGTTTGCCACTCACACATGTCATCCATACATTGGGTCATCAATGTGTGGGATAACACACACTCTGTTGGTAATTCTATGGCTGATGAGGCAGCCAAATCTGCAGTAGCCATATGCACAGAAGCCGCTGTTACAAGGTCCATGACTAAAATTGATGATGATATTTTGGCTGCTATTGCTGCGACGAAGGAGGGGACACCTTATCCCCAGGGTTTCCCCGCTCGTTATACTTATCACTTAACCACTGACCAAGTACCGTTTGTGACTTTTCCCTCCATTGGCGATCGCTTGATTTCCAACGAGGACCGCAGGCTTTCACTTATTGTAGCTGCCCATGAAGAAATGGCTTCTGCGCATGCAGGAGTGACAGCCACAATTGCTCTTTTACAACAACATAATTTTTGGCGTGGATTATATCAACAAACGCGCAAATATGTACTTTCCTGTGACATTTGTCCACAGATTAAACCTTCTACTGTCTCGCGTCCACCACACACTCAACTCTACATTTCTAATCAACCGTTCAGTTGTTATTATCTTGAACACTGCAGTCCCTTGAACTCTGACAATGCTTTCAAATACATTTTGGTTGCAGTGAATTCGTGCACTAGGTTTCTCTGGGTTTGGCCGCAGCTCTGTGCTGACGTTCGTACTGTTATAAAAGATTTGCATCTCTTTGTAGATACATAAGCCTGTGGCACCTTCCATTCAGACCAATGTCCAGCTTTTGCCTCTAAAGCTTACCATGATTCGATGAAGTTGATGGGGGTGCAGGTGCATTTCTCATCTCAATATCGGCCTGAGGGCAATTTAGTTGTGGAGCGAATGAACTGTGACTTAAAGCAATCTTTAACAGCAAGGGTATTAGGTATGGGCTGGGGCTGGTTAATTCATCTCTATGGGGTTCAACGTGCACTCAATAATCTCCCTAGAAGATCTCTGGGTGGGCAGACCCCGTACAAACTGTACTTTGGCATTAAAATGTTTGTGCCCGACCTTGATGGTCGAGATGTTGTGGCGGCTGCCGCAGCATTTGACTTAGATAACCATTGTGCTATGTTACAAGATCTACAAAAGAATCAAGATGCTCTAGCAAATTCGCATTTGCCCTCACTGACGGATACAGCAGTCTTAGTTCCTGTTTCTGGCTGGCTTCCTAAAGTTGGACATCTGGTCTGAGAAAAAGTGGAGAGCAAAAAAGAGTTTGGACCCTCCTACCGTGCTCCGGTCCCGGTCCTTGGTCTAAAGGGCACCCGAACTGTAACTTTGCCTCCACTACCTGTTTCAAGATGGCCGATGGAGGAAGGATCTCTTCCTGGGGGCTCCTAGGGTAAGGGATCGCCATCGGCTTAAATCCCCGGAAAATCCAGCCCATCGACCCAAACAACCCAAGCCACCAACTAAATGAAACAAATAACTTAATATAATTTGATCGGTACCTGCAACTTGACTCGCCGGACCCACACTGCGGAGGATGTATGCTACGACCCCCCGTCTCCGGACACACTACGACGACGATCCGTGACTTGTCGACACCCGGTTCCGCGCTGGACTACCTCTGCAGGGCTCCCCGGTGTGGCTCATTTCTCCTATGTGCCAGATCGACATCCATCACCGTCTCCCACAACAGCGGGCCCCAAGGGAGACGATAGGCCCCGGTGACGCACCCGGCACCCTTGGCCACTGGATCCGACGATGATCCCGAGGATTCAGAGTACTCAGAGTAAAATCACGGACCTTGGTGAAAATTGTATCTTGTTCTTTCCAGATTAAACCCTTGAACTTTATTGAGAAAGAGGTCTGCCATGGAAGTGAGGAAGGACATGAACGCCGCGGGCTGACAGTCTAGGTGGGCTAACCCGTGAAGCTACAGGAAGAGGTCTGCTTTTCTCTGACAGTGTCTTCTTAAAAAGTTATAGCTTGGTCCTGGGCAGACGGCTCTTTCTCTTACGTGTCGGATCATCGACCATCACCGTCTCCTACGACAGTGGGCCCCAAGGAGGCGATAGGCCCCGGAGACACACCCGGTACCCTCTGCCACCGGATCCGACGACGATCCCGGAGGTCGCCACACCCGATCCCTGCGCTGGTGAATTGCCTCTGCGGGGATCCCCGATGCTACTCTCTCACCCGCAGGCCGGGTCGCCGTCACCCACGGAAGCGTACCCCAAAGGAGGGGTTCGGCCCACGAAGACGCCCTCTACCATCGGAGCCGAGGCTGAACCGGATCTTGCCCCGAAGGTCGCTGGGATCGTGGCTGACCTGCCGGAGTCTGCAGGGTGCCCTCCTCGTCTTGCTTGGCTTTTCTGCTCGAGGGCCTGATGCCCGCGCCTCCTCACTCGGCGCACGGCACCATCGGCCCGAAGATTACCCATGAGCCGTGCCTCTACGTGACGCGACGACTTTCTCCTTCTGGGGACCACCTCACATCGGAGGAGCCCTCTGGCTGGGTGCGGCTCATCTTGCCTGTTTCAAAGCTCGATGACCTTCACGGGGACATCCTCTGCATGCTGAACCCCACCCCAGCCCCCGCCTGAGGTCCGACTCCGGGGCTTGGTGGGGTAGCCTTCTCGTCCCGCTCGTACCCGCAAGTGGCATCAAGTTCGGCCCTGGGGAGGGCTCCCGCGGTGCTGCGAGCTGCCGCACCACCTCCCGGTGGGGCCTGACCACCACAATACTCCTGTTCGCGACAAAGCTATTCAAAGGTAAGGGCTTGCCCTCGCCCAGCCCGTTACCACAAAAAGCACCTCAGATGGGTTTCTCGCCTCTAGAAGAGGCCCGACGAGCACCGAGGGCAAAGTTCAGCCCTGCCATCGCCTCATCATGGGATCTATCCAATCTATATGGAGGCGCCATGTTCCTTGTTTTTCTAATCATTGCCTGACCTTTGCTCACTACCTCCCCTAACTTTGCTCACTCTAGACTGTCCTTCTAGATCTCAGATTAAGTTTTCCACTCCTTCCTCCCTCATTCCCTCATACTGCCCTCACACTGCGGCCATTTTAGACATGTCCCTCTACTACTGATTCTCATACTGCCCTCACCCTGCGGCCATTTTAGACCTGTCCCTCCATCACTCTAGACTGCACTTCTAGATCTCGGATTAAGTTTTCCACTCCTTCCTCCCTCACTCCCTCATACTGCCCTCACACTGTGGCCATTTTAGACCTGTCCCTCTACTACTGATTCTCATACTGCCCTCACACTGCGGCCATTTTAGACCTGTCCCTCCATCACTGTTTCTCCCTTTGCGACGGCCATCTTTGAACCTCCTGCATCACTGCAAACTGCTCAGCTTCTTGCTCCCTACCTACCTCACACTGCTCTCAAGAGGTGGCCATCTCAGCTCTCGCATCTCAGCTTTCTCATCTCAACCCTCTCCCTCAGCCCCTCACACTGGTCGTACTATATGACCATCCTAGAGATTTACTCAGATTCCTACTCCCTAATTTGCCTCTCACTGCCTGTAGATCCATTTATTCAGACATTACCAATGCCCATATATGCCAATATGGACTCACACTAAACTCCACCTCCCCTCTGCTACCCTACTCCGGAGTCTCTTCAACGCAGGCCCCTTCGACATCTTAACGAACCATGGCCTCCTATACACGGAGCAGTCCGGACTACAGTCTTATGGGGCAAGGTCAGAATAGCTACACAATCAACTACCCACCGAACCTATCTAAAAATGCAGCCAAATTCCTTAAACACAGACTCCTTAAATCGAACCGAGAAACCCTAATCTCTGACCCTTACTATTGCCATAAAAAAGGAACTATCACAAATGACCTGATCTTTTATTCTAAAAGAAGGGCAAAATGGAGAAATGCCTTCTACTCACTACTCAGTATCTCCTCCTCTAAGAAAACTCTTCATGGCCTAAGACTCTCTGTAGTCACCTCACCCACATTCAAAGCGACGGCTACCATATCCATCTATAATAATTGGATTATCCTCCAACAAGCCGCAAATCGCAACCTAGAAATCTTTGATGAATGTTTCACCGTCATTAAGAACTCCCTTAACAACAGTGCCCATCACAAAACTCCAGAGAACTCTAATCCCTCACCCATTGCGCAGGACCACCATGAAGCCGGCATTCTAAATCCCAAGCACCACAATACTCCACCTGGGACCTTGAACAACACTCTCTTGCCCAATGCAGAAATTAAACATTTCTCCCACTAACAATGTTCCTCCCATACCATCTTGGGACTCCAGCCCTTTGCCCACACCTCCGGCCCCTCAAGGAATCCTCCCACATCACCTAACGACTTCTCCTGCTACCTTGAACAGCTCACACCCCCGAACCGAACCCCTCTGCCTCCCAAGCCTCCTAACCACTCCAAAACATCTACCCCCCTCCCTCTCCCACCTGCCACCTTGTACAGCTCACTCCCCACGAACCGAGCCCCTCTGCCTCCCAAGCCTCCTAACCACCCCAAAACATCTACCCCCCATCCTTTCCCACCTGTCCAACTCAGACAGACCTCCCCTTCCGGGTTCGTCCCCTCTCCTTACCATCCTCACATAATTTCCCCTACTACACCACACCCGGGACTGACCCCTCTCCCGCCCCCCCACGCTCACTGGCGCTCAGCCCTATGCTGCCTCCAGACTAAAGGAAATCAACCGGGAGCTACACAAACTCAAAAATGACATACAAAAGCTCATAACCATCACCTCAGAGCTGGCCTCAGACCTATCGCTCAACATGGCCCCACAGTCGTACCCGCAAATGCCCAACCATTACCCTAAGACACCCACTCCTCCTGCTGAGATGAGGAGGGACCCTAAGCACACATCCCCCCTCTGGTCCTGGAACACTACTCCCTACCCCAACGCCACATCCAGACCCACCAGATTTAAGAACCACCTCTCGGGCCCGGACATCCTCTCCCTTCTTCTAACTTACAACACCACTCAACCTGACACCCCTTTCACATCCAGACCTATCCAAGCTATGCCGCTAGCCCCTTTTAAAGATCCTAGTAATCTGACAGTCACTCCGGAGACCATTCAAACCATTACACTTAACCCGCATAGATCCCCCATATTTAACTCCAATGCACTAAATACCGCGAACCTCATGCAAGTTCACATTGCACAGTCTACTCCCAGTGACTCCAAAACTCACCTGAAATGTATCCTTTTTCAACTGTAGATCCGTAGTGAAACATGCCACGGATATCGCTGACCTCATCCTGGATCAGGAACTTGACCTCCTGATTCTCACTGAAACTTGGCTCAATGACTCCTCAGGTCCTGTCCTTGACATCCTAGTTCCTCCCACTCACAACATTATCAGACTTGACAGAGCTAAGAGCACGGAGGGAGGCGTCACGTGTATTTACCATAACAGTCTCTCAACTAAACAATCTCTGTTCGCTTCTCTCTCATCTTGTGAATACCTAAGCATCAACATCTTCAGCAAACAAAGACCCCTATGCAACCTACACATCTTCTACCATCCACCAGGCGACAATCTCCTTCTGATTGAAGAAACTATGGAAACCATCTATTCCAATCTAGGTCTTCATTGCCCCAGATCTTCCTGGGAGACTTCTACATCTTCTACACTGGAATGACCTGAATGACCTAGCCGTGAACAGTCTTAAAAAATTCCTACTTGACCTCAACCTGACTCAATTCTGCGACAGCCCAACATACAACTTGGGCTCGACCCTTGATCTAATCATCTCCAACCCCGACATCATTCGGATTGAATCAATAGCTCCCTGTGACTGGTCAGATCACCACTCTATCACCTTCCTCATACTTGGATGATGGAACACCCAAAGACTTCAACCCAAGAAATTGAAATACTGGAAAAGATTGATGCAAAACGCTAACATGGACAAACTCATATCACGCAGCAATCTGTCCCTGTCTCCACCCATGCTCATGGCAGATGTACATGAACTCACCGATCATTACAACAACACCATTCTAAATGTTCTGGATGCAATTGCTGCCCTTCAACTAAAAAGAAAATCTAACAAAGACTCCAATCCTTGGTTCAATGACGGCCTAAACTCAGACAGGCGCAACTTAAGACTAGCGGAACGAGCTTGGAGATCTTCTCCATCTACCGAACTCCTCAAACTTTTGAAAGTAAGAAGGAGTCTGTACAACAAACACATCAGAACTGCAAAAGCGACCTTCTTCAGAAGACCAACTAGACAAAGCCAGAAATCGCCCCAAAATGCTGTTTGAACTGATCAAACGGCAATTCAACAACACACCCACTCAATCGACAATCACCACCAGTCCCCAACCTAATTGCGAGGACTTTACTGCCTTCTTCATCGAAAAATCCAACAACATTGAATCTGATCTAAGGTGGGCCTTGCTCAAATTATCATCTTTACCAGACTCTCACCTAACTCCCCAGTCCCCTCTTCCTACCTTCCGCTCCCCTAAAAACAATGCGCATTGGAATCAATTCTCAACCTACAATGACACTTCCATTCTCAACATTCTCTCTACTCTGAAACCCGCGAATCATTTCAACGATCCCCTTCCCTCGTGTTTCTTTAAAGAAATGATAAGGCCTCTTGTTCCGCTCTGGACCAAGATCGTTAATGCCTCCCTACTTCAAGGTGAGATCCCTGACTGCCTAAAGTCCGGGCTAGTTCTCTTCATCCTTAAGAAACCTACGGCGGACCCTGAGGATCTGAATAACTTCCGACCAATCACTATCACCCCTACTTTCGCAAAGCTCATTGAGAAATGTGTACAGGTACAACTATGTAACCACATTGAGGAATTCCAGCTACTAGATCAATTTCAATCGGGCTTCCGTTAAGGCCACAGCACCGAAACAGCCATCACTCACATAGTTGATGACGCGCTTACCCTACTTGACCGGAACAAATCCTGCCTATTAATCCTACTCAACCTCTCATCAGCCTTTGATACGGTCAAACATGACAACCTCCTGAGCCTTCTGGAACATAGGATGGGGATGTCGGGCACAGTACTAAAATGGTTCGCTTCCTTTCTCCATAATAGAACACAGAGAATTAAATCCAACCAATCCCTCTGCCATCCCAGACTCTGCACCTTAGGGGTGCCCCAAGGCTCCTCGCTCTCACCCACACTTTTTAACCTATTCAGTGAACCCCTCACCAAAGTCCTCAAAGCATCTAACATCCAATACCACATGTATGCAGACGACACCCGGCAGCTGTACATGAAAATCTCATCGCCTGACGATATCAAGTCACTCAACGGAACCTTACACAAAACCCTTAACTGGCTTACCCTCAACCATCTAAAACTAAACGCCCTCAAAACGGAATTCCTCCTTTTGTCCCCGCCCAAGCAAGCACCCATCATTGAGGAATACATGAAAAATCTGTCTGCTCTCAACTGCACACCACACATCATAAACTCTACGAAATCCCTGGGTATAGTGTTGGATAGGAACTTGAGCATGCAGGATCACATTAGTGCTTCTACCAAAGGTGCGAACTTCAAACTGAGCATCCTAAGGAAACTAAAACCTTTCCTTCCCCCGATGACCTCAAGTCCGCAGTACAAGCACTAGTCATCTCAAGACTGGAATATGGCAGTGCAACACTCTGCGGTCTGCCTAAGTACAGACTGGCCCCCCTCAGAGCCTCATTGAATGCAGCTGCCAGGCTCATCACAGGCTCCAAGAAGTACAATCACATCTCCCCGGACCTGAAAACACTCAATTGGCTACCTATTGAGGCAAGGATACACCTAAAACTTGCCTGCATGACCCACAAAGCCCTTCACTTTAACACACCTCTCTACCTTGAAAAGAAACTTGAGCTGTCGGGTGGTGCCCGTACCTCCAGGAGCTCCAGCACCCTACTACTTAAACCAAAGAAATTAAAAAAAACAAAAACCTACAACCGTTCCTTCTTAGGAAGCGCTCCAAGAATCTTGAACGCCCTCCCAACGGAAATGAGACTGATTCCATCAACAGTGTCCTTCAAAAAGGAAATGAAAGCGCTACTGATAAATACTTGCCTGTCCTAAAGTCCAGTGGGGGTCCTAAGTCACCTCATATACTATCACGCTGATGACTTTCTCGCCTTATCCTAATGTCTAATTCTTTTGCCCACTATTAAGTCGTTATGTAACTAGTGCTATTTTTTTGTAACTACTGCTATTTTTTGTCTAGCATGTCATCACGAACTATTGTTATTTTTTGTCTATTGCTATGACTCTGCAACGATTGCCCCCTCTCATCTGTGTCCCATCCCTCTGTAAAGCGCTCTGATACCCTCCATGTTCGCGCTATACAAAACTTTCTAATAATAATAATAATAATAATAATACCTGGATGAATTGATAACTGATTTATTTCCATTGAACATGTAAAACTACACCATATGGCCGATTCTCAATAGTATGCCTAGAAGCGTTCCAAGCCGGAATGTTTCCCTCCAGCAAATGAATACTGTTTCTCCGGAGTCTCTCCAACACATGGAAGGGTAGATGGAGTCTTCAATTGATTTATTGCCTATTTTGCCTTCAACGCCTGCAATTGTAGAAAATGAGTATACTTCCCCACCAGTTGAACTTATGTTTGATATCCCTGAAACTGTGATACATTCGACTTCTAACGGAGAACAACCTCTACTGTTTCAGCTCAGCTCCAGCGGTCACTACATTGACCAAGATAACTTTTCTTCGGATACATCTATGTTGTGTTCATCTATTGCTGTGCCTCCTACACGGATTTGTGTTTTCATCTCGTGGTTGAGAACCATGTACCTAGTCCCACCATGGACTTACATCTGGATCGTGTTGTCAATGGTGT
This sequence comes from Calotriton arnoldi, assembly GCA_963921515.1. Taxonomy (NCBI): domain Eukaryota; kingdom Metazoa; phylum Chordata; class Amphibia; order Caudata; family Salamandridae; genus Calotriton; species Calotriton arnoldi. Next base: position 447,145 of record CAWUFW010012920.1, read on the forward strand.
TCCTTTTCATGTGGATTGGATTTGTGACTGTCTTCTTTCTTTTGATTAATAGCCACTACTTACCTGAACACTCTGCTGTGGAACTGGTTGACGGAGTACTGGCCCCACATACTTCTTCACATAAAATGAAAAGAGACCAAACATTAGTTAATATTTCAGCAGTCCCGATCGCTGACGGCATTGTTTAGGACAAAGTGGCTTTCGATGTATATGGTCTGACGGAGACCCTACAAATTCTACATGTCTTCCGTGTTTCTTTGGAAGATGTCATTTTACCTGGAATGCATTCAGATGATTTGGATGTCAGTGCTGTTAATTCTTTGTATTCTGATTTACAATATTATACTGTTTTTGATACGGAAGATCTATATTTAAATTATGCAGATTTATTTTATTACCAACAGTATGGCCATCACTTTCTTCACAAAACCAGTACTCAAAGACCCACTTTCAATTATACACAATGGGAACATTGTCCAACACCTTCTAAAATAAGTTCTGTTACACAGAAAAAGAAATGTACATATTTTACGGGTTACAATCTATCTGACCCAGCGTCATATTATTTTAAATTGAATATCCCCAGATTGAACAAATATATGCATACACAGAGTAAACAAATTTATTCCTCATCTTTTATAGATGATCTGTCACTGAAAGGTTATGATTTTTGGAAAGACACTGTTGATTTAAAGTCTATTTGGGGCACTGAAGTTTGGCTAGTACACTGGAGTGAATCTTTGCAACATGCATGTTTAATACCGTCTCATATATTATTTTTAAATCAGACGGTTCAACAAAGTACCTGCTTCGGTTTGGCCACTGCAAAAAATGTGAATGCTCCTTCTATTCCATCCTTGGCTCAATATGAGTCGTGGAGCATACACACCAATTATGCTCTTGATGACTTGACTCGTATGATACAGAATGGCTCTTTTAACTCATCTATGATGAATCCGGACGGCTGGGTGTTATGGCCTACACAAACACTGATGCTTGTCATTTATATTTTTTGAAAGCTACTAAGGGTTTTACCCAAATTAGACCTGGCCCTCGTTATCCAAATTTACATACAGTCACCACTTATTCTGTTGGTAAATGTTGTCAACAGTGCTTGGACCATTCCACATTAGCTTCCGTGGAACATCATCTTTCCCTTTTGTCAGGTGACATTGATCTTTCTGATTTTCTTTTAGGTCCAAAATCCCCTCGCACTAAATGTTTTGTGTATGCAGCCTAAAATGAATTTTGGAAACTTTCAGAAAGGGAGGCAGCACTATGCTTACGCCAAATTAATCAGGATAATTTGGACAACGTTTTTGCTGTGGTTGATAACAGCATAAACACACTGTCTTCTCGTATCTATACCTTGTGTCATCTGTTATTTATATTGTTCAGAATTAAGTATCTACCTTGTATCATGGCCAAAATCAGTTGCATTCTTAAAAATGGGAGAGTACCATGGCATTACCTTAATGCTTCCACACTATTTTTATTGTTCAGTTTGACAGATTAACAGAGAATGATGTCTATAAAGGATTCAGCTTACACTATGTTACACATTGAGAAACTAGAACAGTTACCATTTACTGTAGCAGAAATAGATTCAGCAGTGTGGTTAATACATGGGGTCATTTTGTTGCCCATCTCACTTTTCCAGTTTACAGTTTGCATGAAACATTATCCTGTAGGTAGATTTGAACCCCTCAGGAGTAGTTTCAAAGATGAATTTTGGTCCTTGCCATTCGATTTCCATTGTCAGCATTCAGAGAAGGAAGTTTTCCTTACAGGGGAGGATTGTGACTCTATGGGTGGATACTACCTTGTCTGTAAATAAGTAAAACTCCACGGTGCTTGCAATGTTTCAGCACCTAATTTACCTTGTTTTTTTAAAAGGAACACCGGTTTTTGCTATTATTCCAACTCTCACTTTGCTTTCTAACGGCAGTTATCTCATTCTCAACAATCAGAACTGCTGCAGTATACAGGCAGGCATCCCGTACATAGTAACAGTTTCACAACGCGTTACTTGTTGCAGCAATGTCCTGTTTTCCCCCCCACACAGGAGTGTAGATAGTTCGCAGTGGCCTTCCATTCCGACTGTGAAAACAGATTTCAATAAGCTAAGCAGACTCAAAGTGCTGTTGTTTCAACGAGAAGTCGCTCTCACGTCAGCTTGTGCAACCTTCGAATTGCAGGTGGCAAGAACATCTAGTGAAACACAATCTTTACTAAACATGAATCTCCCCCTACACTTCGGGGAATTAATTCACCAAATGTTTAATGGGTCTGAAACAGCAGGCCTGGCACACTTTTTAAACGTTGTGGGATCCGGCCTTGCCTCCTCCTGGTTTCTGGCGTGCTGGTACTTCTATTGCTGTTTTGCAATTGATGCTCGATCTGTGGTACTAACCGGTCAGGCATAGTTGCAGCTGTACCATGATCGGATGCGGCAGCTTTTTGGTTTAATGCCATTGGGAGCTCTTGACATCGGCTATTGGCTGACCTTTCATTATGTCTACTTCACCTGTGTGCAACCTGTGTTCTTTTGCATCCGGTGCCCTTTTCACTGGGCCCTGGACGTCTGCCTGTCCACAAAGTCACCCGCTGCCCTGGATTATGAACTGTTAATGGGTCCGTTGATGTACCATAGGCAGGGCTGTTCCGTGGGTATGCAGCTTGTGTACGATTCTTTACTGGGGCCAGCGGCCGAAGCGAGTAACTGTGCCCGTGCACAGCGCCTCTTGGATCTGAGTTTCATCGAGATTGACACAGGTTGCCCTGGAACACTCCTTGCGGCTTCAGGATATGAGAAGCTCGTCTGTTCCTTTGAATTATTTAATTGGATGGCATCACTTTTTAATATGGATGGTTCCACTTGTCATGCAAAGTTTTTGGCCCGGAGGATGCGCTGTAATTGGATACATTTTTGCGTCCTAAATTTCTTTCTTCCATTTGACTTTATATAACGGTCCTGCTTTGGCTTCTTTAATCCTACTTGTCCCCTGACGGAGACGCTTTGGTTCTGCTTACCAGTGACTTCTGTATTAGTCCAGGGCTAATGTCCTGACCAAGGGGAGGGTGTTGCAGGGATTCTGCGCAAACACAGAACTATGCGCAGGATTATAGGATCTTGGTGTATAGGGACTGAGTCATCCTACCACCTTAGTACACATGAGCCCAGGACCGACTAGCTATAGTGTCTCACTTGCTCTCCCACTCACTCACAGAGAAACAAATGATTAGACACCCCAGAACACAGCTCTCCCAGATCTCTCAGGAATCGCGGTAACAAGACACACCCTTTCGCTCGCACTCTTGTACTTGTTAACAGTAATATATGACAGAGACCCAAAACAGCTTAAAATATTTATTTTAACTAACATGCCCTAACATGCAGTATACGTGCCACAACAAGCAGGAAAATGCATAGTACAAATACCGTCAGCATAGCAGCTAGTCCATAAATCATGAAGGGAGATGTCATCATGAAAAGAAGTAGTATTATTATATATTAGAAGATCTCTGGGCTGTGTCAGCAGACCCCATACCTTAGCCTATCGATGGTAGATCTACATCATAGGTGCTGTCTCCCTCTTCTCCCTGGAAAGGTCCCTCTCCAAGTGTGTGCTACCTATTCGTGTATTCCAATATAACCAAAGTACATTGTCCAAACAGCAGCTGCATCGGTATGTTTTGTCTAAGGGCTAAGGCCTGCCCAGAACAAAATAACAAGGGCATGGTTGTTCGACCTTGCTCACAATGTTCAGTCAAAATCCCACGAACCTACAGAGAGTGAACATAGCGATGAGTTCTCATGTGAAAACAGCCATAGAAATTATTGTAAAAATAAATTGTGTAGTACCGTGCGCAAAGCAGCAGGCAAGCAGCAGAGTGCTCATGCTAACTTAGAGAAAACGACAATGTCCCCATGGGCCACATGACACCCTCCCCTTGGTCAAGTCGTTAGCACTGGTTAAAACAAAAATCATAGGTAAGCAGAGGCAAAGCGTCTCAGTGGAATCCCAATTAGAATATTTGCGGACCAAAATATTTTTTCTCAAACTTAAAAAATAGCCAACTTGGTACTCAAAAGTATATCCATTCACAGCAAATCTTCAGAGTCAAATATGTTGCAGGAAAAGTGGAATGCCATAAACTCCAGTATGTTGTCTGACCCTTCAATGGTAAAAAGGTATGCCATCCAATTAAGTAAGTCAAATGAGCACACATGCTCCTCATATCCAGAGGCCATTAGGAGCATATCAGGGCAACCTGCATTAACTTTGATGAAACTTCAATCCAAGAGGCGCTGTGAACGAGCCGTTGGTCCAAGTAGAGGATCGCACACTTGGCGCCTACCAACGGAACCGTCCTGGTCATGGGCCATCAACGGACCCATCAACAGTTCATAATCCAGGGCAGAGTGCGACGTATTGGAGAGGCAGACATCCAGGGTCCATTGAAAAGGGCACTGGAGGCAGTAGAACACAGGTTGCAAGCAGGTAAAGTAGGCATAATGGCAGGTCAGCCAATAGTCGACGTTAAGAGCTTCTAATGGCATCAGACCAAAAAGCTGCCACATTCGATCAAAGTACAGCTGCAGCTGGAATGGCCTTGTCAGCACCACAAGTCAAGCAGCCATTGCGGAGCAGCAATAGAAGTTCAAGTATGCCGCAAATCAGCGGGAGCACTAGGGGAAACCCTTTGAATGCGCGGGAAAAAATAGAATGGATAAAAGCTGGGATTACTCCAAAAATAGTCTGAAAGGAGGTGACAAGTCCGGATCCCACAAGTTTAAAAAAGTTGGCAAGCTCCTCTGTATCAGACGCATTAAATATTTCGTGAATTAATTCTCCAAAATGGAGTGGGAGATTCGTGTTTAGCAGTGACTGAATCTCACTTGCGGTTCTTGCCACCTGCAATTCGAAGGTCTCACGATCTGATGTGAGAGCAACTTCTTGTTGAAACAATAGCGCTTTGAGTCTGCTTAGCTTATTGAAATCTGTTTTCAAAGTCGGAATGGAAGGCCAAAGTGAACTATCTACAATCCCATGCGGGGGTGGAAACAGGACATTGCTGAAACTTGTAACACATTTTGAAACTGTTACTATATATGGGATGCCTGCCTGTAAGCCACAGCAGTTGTAGTTATTTAGGATAAGATAACTGCAGTTAAAAAGCAAGGTTAGTGCGGGAATAATCGCTGGAACCGGGGTCCCCTTTAAAAAACAAGCTAAATTAGGGGCGAAACATTGCAGGCACCGTGAAGTTGTACTTGTTTGCAGACTATGGAGTGTCCTACTGTAGAATCACAATCCTCCCCTGCAAGGAAAACCTCCTTATCTGCTCGTTGACATCAAATAGTGAAACAACCATAATTTATGAATATAGCGACTGCCGAGGGGCTCATTTCTACCAACCGGATAATGTTTCATGCAGGCCGTAAAATGAAAGAGTGAGATAGGCAGTGAAATAACCCCATGTATTAACCACACAGCTGAATCAGTCTCTGCCACAGAAAATGGTAACTGTTCTAGTTGTTCAATATGTAACAATGTGTATGTCGCATCTTTCAGTGACATCAATTTCTGTTTATCATTCAAATTAAATGGTAAAAACAGTGTGGAAGAATTCAAGTAATCCCATGGTACTTTTCCACTTTTCAGTGTTTGCAAGGTCCAACCAAATTTAATTACAGAACGTAACTGATTTTGACCATGGTACAAAACAGACACTTCATTTTGAACAATGTCAATGACTGATTATACAATATTATCCAAAGTATATATACGAGAAAACAGTGTATTAATGCTGTTATCGAATACTGCCAAAACCTCATCCAAATTATCTTGGTCAGTTTGGTGCAGGCACACCTCAGCTTCCATCTACGATAGCTTCCGAAATTCATTATATGCCGCATAAACAATGGGACTTTGGACCCAAAAGAAAGTCAGTAAGATTGATGTCACCTGATAAAAGGGAAAGATGTAATTTCACAGATGACAATGAGGAATGTTCCAACCACTGTTGACATAATTTACTGACAGAATATGTGGTAACTGTATGGGAATGTAGAAAACGAGGATAAGATCTACTTTGTGTAAACCCTTTTGTGGTATTCAAAAAGCGTAATTGAGCGCGTGGGCCACAATAACCATCCCCATGGGTCAATATTGGAAGAGTTAAGTGTTCCATTCTGAAACATGACATTTAATTCATCAGTTCTGTAGTTGGTATATGTTTGCCATGTGTCATAAGCAGCCAATAACGAAATTGGGGGATTATTCAGATTTTTAGCTGTGGCTAAACCAAAACAAGTAGTCTGCTGTACGTCTCATTTAAAAATATGAGCTGAGACGGTATCAGACACGCACAATGCAATGATTCAGTGCCCTGCACTTGCCAATCATTGGTACCCCAAATGGATTTTAAATCAACCGTGTTCTTCCAATAATCATAAACTTTCACGGACAAACCAGTTATGAAGGACAAGGAGTAAACCAATTTAGTGTGGGTCAACATAAATTTTGTTCTGGTGGGCATCCTCAATTTATAAAAATAGGACAGAGGGTCTGAAAGATTGTAACCAGTAAAATACATACATTTACTCTGTTGTATCTTTGAGCTCCCCTGTAACAGGGTTGGGCAATGTTCACACTGGGTATAATTAAAATATGGTCTCTGAGTATTGGTCTTGTGCAAAAAATGATGGCCATAATGTTGGTAACAGAATAAATCAGCGTAATCTGCAGAATTCAAATATAAATCTTCACTGTCAAAAGCAGTATAATATTTTAAATCTGAAAACCATGAATAAACAGCGTTAACATCCCAGTCATCAGAGTGTATTCCAGGCAAAATCACATCGCCTAAAGAAACGCGGAATACATATGGAATGTTCGAAGTCTCGGTCGGGCCATGGATATCGAATGGTACTTTATCCCAAACAATGCCATCAACAATAGGGAAGGCTGAAATATTAACTAGAACTTGATCCCTTTTCATTTTATGAGATGAAGTGTGAGGGGCCAGAACTACATTAACCAAGTTCAAAGCAGAACGTTCAGGTAAGAAATGGCCATTAATCAACAGGAAAAACACAGTCACGAACCCAATCCACATGAAGAGGAACACCATTGTCAGCACCATCCAGACATGTTATGTTAGTAGGTTTTATATAGCACACAGCTGCCCCAAGGCAGGACCAGGTAAGTCTTTTTGAACCAGGAGATGAAAAGACTAATGCATGTAGGGGGCTCTGCCACAGATCATGACAATGAAGATGTATCAGAAGAAAAGCTATTACGGTCCATATAGTAACCACTGGACCCCAGCTGAAACAACCGGGGCTGTTCTTCATTGGAAGGTGAATGAATTGTACTTCCAGGAATGTCAATTATAACTGCAACTGGAGGAGAAGCATTCTCATTATCCGCAGTTGTAGATGTAGAAGGTAAAACAGGCAACAAATCAATTGAATATTCCCTTTCCCCCTCCATTTGTTCAGGACTATTCGAGGTAACAGACGCAATCGGATTCAGTGAATTATCCCGGCGCGGAATACTTGTAGGCATACTATTCAGTATCGGCCATATAGTGTAGCTTTAAGTGTCAGATTGAAATGTAACGATTCTCCTTACGACCAAGTAGTGGAGGTAGGATCACAGTACGGGTGCCTTTTAAACCAAGGACTCCGACTGTTGCACGGTATGATGGACCAAATTCTTTTTTGTTCTCCACCTTCTCTCGGACCGGATCTCCAACTTTAGGAAGCCAGCCAGAAACCGGAGTCAGCACCGCTGCATCCATGAAAGAGGGCAAATGGGCTTTCGCTTGTGAATCACAAGCCTTTTGTAGATCCTGTAACATAGCACAATGGTTATCTACGTCAAACGTTGCGGCAGCTGCCACAACGTCTAGACAAAGTCTAGACAAAGTCAAGGTCTGGCACAAACATTTTAATGCCAAAGAGCATTTTGTATGGGGTCTGCCCAACCAGAGATCTTCTAGGGAGATTATTAAGTGCACGTTGAACTCCATAAAGATGAGTCAACCAGCCCCGACCAGTACCTAATACTCTCTCTGTTAAAGATTGCTTTAAGTCACGGTTCATCCACTCCACAACAGAATTTCCCTCAGGCCGATATGGAGATGAGAATTGCACCAGCACCCCCAGAGACTTCACTGCATCCCGGTAAGCCTTAGAGGCAAAAGCCGGACCTTGGTCGGAATGGAAGGTGCCACAGGAAAATGTCCCTACAAAGACACGCAAATCTTTTATAACAGTTTGAGCGTCAGCACTACGTTGCGGCCAAACCCAAAGGAATCTAGTGCATGAATCCACTGCAACCAAGATATACTTAAAAGCATTATCAGATGTTAAAGGACTGCAGTTGTTAGAACTGGGGGTATCTAGTTGGCAGAGGTAGGTACCTTTGTCCAAATAGGGACCCTTGCTTCTAGTCAGGGTAAGGGGGATACACACTTTAGATAACCCCTGCTCACCCCCTTGGTAGCTTGGCACGAGCAGACAGGCTTATCCCAAAGGCAATTTGTAAAGTATTTGTACCAACACTCACAGTAACACAGTGAAAACACCACAAATGGACACCACACCAGTTTAGAAAAATAAAGTATCTTTATCTAAACTACACAAGACCAAAACGACAAAAATCCAACATACAAAACTCAGTAGAATGTCTTTAAAAAGGGTTGTTGCAAAAATAAACTTGTAGATCTCAAATGCGACACTTTCAGTCTCAAAGTACCTGGGATGCGTAACGCAAAACAAGCAAAAGGGGCGCAGTGAAGGCGATGCGTCAGTTCTTCCTGCGCTCCGGTTCCGGTGTGACAAAATGGCGCCTTGATGCGTTGCGCTGATCCGGTGCGATGCGATGAAATGGCGTCTTTGTTGCGATGCGACACTGTAGATGCGATGCGTGCACGCCCAACGGCCGTGCGGCGAACTCGGTGATCTTCGGAGCCGCGACAGGCCCTGCGACACGCTTCTCAGGTGTTGTGACGACACCCTCGGTGACGGCGACACGCTTCTCCGGTGATGCGGCGGCGATCAGCGGCGGTGCGCTTCCTCAGCGATGCGACGGCCCTGCGACACGCTTCTCCGGTGTTGCGACGACACCCTCGGTGACGGCGACAAGCTTCTCCGGTGTTGCGGTGGCGAACAGCGGCAGCGGCGACACGCTTCTCGATGATGCGACAGCGGCTGCTGCGGCGGCATCAGGCTTCTCTCGTTGCATCGCGCTTCCAGCTCCCAACAGCAAGAGAGGCCTCACACACAGTTACAGGCCCTCCTGGCAGACTGGAACTCCCAGCAAGGAAGTTCAGGGAGGCTGGGGGTGAAGTCCTTTTGTGCCTGGGACTTCAGAAACAGGAGGCCAGCTCTTCTCAGGCCCTTGGAGACTTTTCTTCAGGTGGACACAGCACTCAGCAAAGTCCTTCTTCAAGCAGGGGGGACACAGCACACAGCAAAGTCCCTTAGATCTCTCCTCAGTAGAAACAGCAAACTGCAGGCCAGACCTAGACACACTTGGGTAGTACTTCTCCTTCAGTCTCTTCAGCTGATCTTCTTTGGCAGGGATTCTTCTTGATTCCAAAAGTAGTCTAAAGTTCAGGGGTTTCAGCTCTAGTATTTATACCCCAAAAGTCTTTGTTCTTCATGTGTGTGGGGTCCTGGACCCAGTCCAAACCAGTTCAGGGTGCATTCTGCCAGAGCACCTCTCCTTCCTTTGTGAGTGTGGGCCAGGGTCATGAGACACACCGCAGGAGGTGGAGCCAGCATTGTGGAAGGCAGGCACAGCCCTATTCAGACCCAGGTGCTCTCCTCCCACCACTCTACATGTAGATAGGTCTATTCAGCCTAGTGCTGACTCACCCAGCCTCCTGCAGCCACCCCCAGCCCCTGTCACTCACAAACCAGACAGTCAATTCACAAACAGGCAGAGGCACACAGAAAGGTTGAACAAGAAAATAGCCACTTTCTAAAAGTGCTATTTCCAAACTTAGAATTTAAAAACCATCTTCACTAAAAGATGTGTAATTAAATTCTGAGTTCAGGAGTACCAGATTCCAACTTTCTATCTTGCTGCTATGGGAAGATATGCAGGTAACCATGTTACACAGCATTCCCCATGTTAACCTATGGGCAAGATAGCCTTTCAATAGTGAAAAACGAAATTGGCAGTATTTCACTATCAGGACATGTTACCCACACTAGTACATGTCCTACCTTTCACATACACTGCACCCTGCCCAGGGGGGTACATTGGGCCTACCATAGGGGTGTCCAATGTGTAAGAAAAGGGAAGGGTTAGGCCTTGCAAGTGTGTACACTGGCCAGAACAACATGGCAGTTCACAAACTGCGCACAGGCACTGCAGTGGCAGGCCTGAGACACCATCTTAGGGCTACTCCTGTGGGTGGCACAATCAGTGCTGCAGGCCCACTAGTAGCATTTGAATCACCAGCCCTGGCACACAGTGCACTTTACCAGGGATATACCAATCATGGATAGCCAATCACAATAACAATTTAACCAGGGAGCACTTGCACTTTGGCACTGATCAGCAGTGGCAAAGTGCCCAAGGCATCTAAACCAGCAAAAACGAATTCCAGCACAGTGTCAAAAATACAGGAGGTAGAGGCAAAAAGTCAGGGGAAACCACGCCAAGGATGCCAGGTCTAACAGCAGTGATCAAGATAAATTCAACCAAATGGTTGATTTGAAATGTACAGTTGAGTGTGGGGTGGACGTGAAACAGTGGAAGGCTTAATCTATTGACAAATGTCAAAGGAAAGAACATATTTACGTGCCTGTTGGTACAAACCACGCCACCAAAAACATTTCTGTAAAAGGGACATAGTCGATGTCACTCCGGTATGTGCAAAAGCAACGCCTTCATGTGCGGCTATGATCAAAGGAAGTCAGTGGTCCTTGTTGGGAATCAGCCGATCACCAACGGATGGAATAGTTGCAAATGGAATTTGATCAGATGACAAGTGGTATGTATAACGTGAAGGGAAACCTTGGGGAAACTCTGTTCCTTCCTTCGATACAGCTATAGCCGCTAGAACATCATCATCAATTTTAGTGATAGACCTAGTGACTGCTGCTACTGAACAAGTGGCTACTGCAGATTATGGCTGCCTCATTAGCCAGTGAATTACCAACAGAGTGTGCTCCCACATGCTGATGGCCCAATGTATGGATAACATGTGTGAGTGGCAAACGTTCCTTAAGAGCGGCTACTTGGACCCAAATCATGTTATGCTTTATTGTGCTGCCTTTAGAATTAAGAAAATCATTTTGTGTCCAGAAGAACAAATTGTCATTAAAGGATTGTACACAGTAAAACCGAATCGCACACTGCAAGTGTAGGAACATCAGGATCAGCAAACTCAAGAGCCAAAACCAAATTACGGAGCTTCGCCAATTGAGCCATGCAATCTCCAAAAGATTGTGTGTGTACCAAGGAGGATTTAAAATCCCCATCAACAATCGTACCTGCCACAATCACGCAGGCTGCAGAATAAGCATGTTTAGAACCAATGGCTGGCTGCGCAGACCCATCAGTGTAAATAATGCATTTGTATTGATCAAGACAGAGTAATGATAAAGGAGGAGGATGAACATCTTCATATTGTAAAAACTCCTGTGTTTGCAAAGAAGGGTCAAAGATAAAGTTGAAATCAGCCGACGTCAACAAACTAGCCCATTGTATCCAACGTGGATGCAAACCTTTGGAATTAGGGACACTAGCTTTCGTAACAGCTTCTAAAGAAGATACTGGCGAGACCATGAAAATGCGTTTACCCTGAGCCAAAGAGCGTTCTTTCAGAATCGCCATCTGGACTGCTGTCTAAATCTTTTCTGTAGAAGAGAAACGCATCTCAGCTGGAGTATACAAATGCCATTTATAAGCAATGGGGACAGTGTCCCCTTCATTGAAAGTCACATAAGTGAATCCTAATGCTTCAGGTACAATCTGTATGAACAAATTAGTAGAAATATCTCTCATTAACAAGAATTGAGTCGGAAGCAGATCAGACTGCAAAGACCTAAGTACCGCTGTATGTTCCAGCAGCCAAATGAAAGACAAAAAAGAGGGTTGTATCAACGCGTATAGCGGTTTGATACGCAGGGCATAATCAGGACAGTAAGTTCTGCTAAAAATTTTAAAAAACAGCAAAGACTGCAATTTTTTAAGGGTAGAAGGAGGCTGCAATTGAGCACATTTCTCCAAAAAGTGGGGGGCCCAGCCCCTACCTTCGTTATTGAGTTCCTATCCAAAGAAAAGCACCGCCAGAAAGGCAATGTGTGATTTCGCAAAATGTAATTTGTAGCCTAACTTTGCTAAATGTGTGACTATGCGATCCACGCGCATAAGATGTGGAGTCATATTATCATCCGTCAAATAAATGTCATCGACGTACGAGAAGGCATCAGGGTTAATCTCATGTAAAACTGAAACAATGTGTGCTGCAAACACGCCTGGGATATTCTTATATCTCATAGGCAATCTCGCATAGAGTCTCTGATTGCCTTACGCACTGAATGAGGTCAAGTCACGGCTTTCCGGTGCCAAAGAATGTAGTTTTATATTTTTTGCGAACAATGTTGTTTACTAACGCAGAGCTATGGGAGTTCTGAACCGCAAAGGTACGAACATGACTGTTCAAATGCCTGTAATCTAAAACTATACTATATGAACCGTCCGGATTCAAAATTGGAAAAAGAAGATTATTTATCGACGACACACAGTGTTCAATCACACCCTGGTATTCCAATTGAGTCAAGATGTCACTTACTGATGCTTTAGCATCACGTTTAATTGGATTCTGTGATTGGGGTTGAGGTGTAGAGTGCAAAGGAATTACATGCTCTGGCGAATCCTTGTCCCATCCCGCCTGATTGCGATATAACACCGGCGCTAAGGACAATGCCCACCTCGAAGCATAATTCAGGAACATATGGCGAAAACAGAGTAGAATAACATCTTCCCCTCTGGAGGAAGATAGAACAAAAGAGGAAGGCCAATAAACCTCCGCCAATAAAATATCATAAGAAGAAGTCAGATTCTCATAAAAGACTGCTTTAATCGGGGGTTTAATATCACCTTCAATTTGGAGGCTTACTTCATAAAGCCTATCAGGAGGAGCAACTTGAGTATCAGCTGTTTCTATGGTAATAAAAGTGTCAGTCGCTTTCGCCTCCAGACGCTGGTGGAGTGTCTGTCGCACTATGGTAACCTCCGCCGCGCTGTCAAGGAGGGTTACCACCCAACTTCTGTCGAGGAGCAGGGTTCTCACCGTTCGAGGTATACTTTGCAGTCAAAGCAGCAACCTTTTTCTTCTGAAATAGGGCACGATATTGAGATGATTCCTCCTGCTTGACTTTCACATCAAACTGGCGCTGCGGATCACGTCTTGCTTGCGTAGACTCGCCTTGTCTGTGATCCTGATGCCCTCCTCTGCCGAATTGTTGAACCGATGATTCCTGAAAGGAATGAGGAGAATGAGGATCAGGAACCTGGAACCTCTCGGGTGTCTTCATTTTAGAGCGGTCACACAAATCCTATCTACGCTCAGAAGCATCAGGTAGAGGCGAACCTGCACGTGAACTAGGCTTCTGTTGTTGCTGCCACTGGATCTTGTTCCAAGCCTTTTTAGGAAAGACTGGATGACCCTCCTTATAATGAGGGCGTTTACTTTGTGCCTGTGTAAATGGTCGAATTCAAAAGCTATTGCGACCCAAAGATGTGTACACATCCACAATAGTAACCGGCAAGTGTCGCTGCCGGTCCACTTCTGCCACCACCACCAGACGTTGACGGGCTTATAAGCAAACTGCCTCACCTTTGATGTTGGCCTGAATCATATCAGAGACTATAGGGAACATTCCCACTAACTTTATCCCCAAGTCCAGGGCTGGACCAGCCCCATGCTCATCCTGTACCTTCTTCAGAACGCTCAGCAGAACGCTCATGGAGGGGGTGCCAAAGCACAGTGTATACATTGACACAAACACCGTCTCCCAGGTGGTGCAGTCAGCCAAAGAAGGAATCAGACCACTAGGCATACTCATTGTAAGGATCCTGTTTTTTTCAACAGGAGTCGTATGTGGAAAAACCACCTCAAGTTGCTCAAATTTTTGTGCAAGCCAAAATGGCAAGTCATCACGATTAAGAGGATGTTTGCCCATCACCGAATTAATCATGACAGGACTAATCACAAGCCCACCATGGTGTCCAAGCAGTGGAAGAGCAGCTCCAGCCGGAGCTGCTTGAAGTGCACGAGACATAAACTGTATGACTCGTCTATGAAGATGAATCAACTGTGTATACAATTGATATAGCTCTGCGATAGTAACATTGAGATAATTTGGATGTGGTGTAAAACCAGCCAAAACAGGCCAGGTGGCCCCATCGATAGACAAGGGGTCCATTCGAACCGAAGAAACAGGGTGAGGAAGGGCACCACTAAACCAAATGGTATGCTCCCATGATGTCAACAGAACTTCAAGTAATGCATTAGGACAATACGCTGCTGGAGGAGCAGCCACCATATATTCATGAAACAAATTATCATTTCCATCTACTGCTGGAAAGGTAACCCAAGAATAAAATACATCAAAGCAGAATGCTGGATCAGCCTCAACCACAAAAATAATGTTTGCCCCTGCATTGTGGACTCCGTGTTGAGTTGAGTAAGCTGTAACCGCAGCTCGGTTATGTGCCGCAATAGCGACTGGTTGTGCCATATCTATAAAGAAAGGAACAAGTAAAACGGCAGCGCAAAACAGGGTCAAATATATTTTAATCATCAAGCTTGAAAAACCTATAGAAATAGGATTACCCTACAAATACAGGAGGCTAAGCCCCCCCACCACGGACGTCTCCGGGAACCGGTGAGAGGATATTGTGGACAAGCACAAGCTCAGGGGTCTCGTGAATAAGTACCAGACCAAACGTTGGCGGCACCATGTTGCAGGGATTCTGCCCAAAAACAGAACTCTGCGCAGGATTATAGGACCTTATTGTATAAGGACTGAGTCATCCTACCACCTTAGTATCCATGAGCCCAGGACCGACTTGCTATAGTGTCTCACTTGCTCTCCTACTCACTCACAGAGAAACAAATGATTAGACACCCCAGAACATAACACTCCCAGATCTCTCAGGAATCGCGGTAACAAGACACACCCTTTCGCTTGCACTCTTGTACTTGTCCACAATAAGATCTAACAGAGACACGAAACAGTTTAAAATATTCATTCTAACTAACGTGCCCTAACATGCAGTATACGTGTCACAACAAGCAGGAAAATGCATGGTAAAAAAACAGTCAGCATAGCAGCTAGTCCATAAATCATGAAGGGAGATATCATCATGTAAAGACAATAGAGCTTAACCTCCTTCCCCTTGCTAAGAAGTAGTATTATTATATATTAGAAGATCCCTGGACTTTGTCAGCAGACCCCATACTTTAGCCTATAGATGGTAGATCTACATCATAGGTGCTGTCTCGCTCTTCTCCCTGGAAAGGTCCCTCTCCAAGTGAGTGCTACCTATTCGTTTATTCCACTATAATCAAAGTACGTTGTCCAAACAACAGCTGCATCGGTATGTTTTGTCTAAGGACTAAGGCCTGGCCAGAACAAAATAACAAGGGGCATTGTTGTTCTACCTTGCTCACAATGTTTAGTCAAAATCCCAGGAACCTACAGAGAGTGAACACAGCGATGAGTTCTCATGTGAAAACAGCCATAGAAATTATTGCAAAAATAAAGTTGTGCAGTAACGTGCGCAAAGTAGCAGGCAAGCTGTAGCATGCTCATGCTAACTTAAAGAAAATGACAATGTCCCCATGGGCCATGTGACACTTATACTTGCATTACACACAGTATAATATAGAATGCCTCAAAATGCACAAGACATTTTATGATAAAATGGTACTTGCAAGATATAGATTTTAGTAATACCCAGACCGTACTTAATGTTATTTTTTTTTTTACAAAGCACTGTGTACATACAATGGCAATTAAAAGCATGCACTTCACAGCTCAGTTGTTAACTCTTTGCACTACCACTCAAACAGAAGCCTCAAGTGATTCAATCAATTGAAGCCAGTACCGGCTCCCAAACATTTTCAGATTTCCCTTCACAATTACAGATTAAGTCATGCACATTTGCATTTCTTTCAGGCAAGCAGCATTCTGGCAGAAAGGCATGTTTAGCTATCTATAAATCCACAAAAGAGAAGGGACGAGAGATTGCGCCTTCCCTCATTCTCCCACCAAATCTATATCACTCTCTTGATGAGAAGGGCCTTGAACTTGGAGTAAAGAAAAGAACAATCTACCACTTAAGATGGGCCTGTTGGTCCCACATGGGTCAGGGGAACAAAAGAGAGAAAGAAAATGGAAAAAGGGGGGAATAAAACAGAACAGGAGTCAACAGCAGAGAGAGAACTTCTTGGGAACCCAAAAGGTTGTAAATACTGCCCTCACCGACTCAATGAGTGGCATGCTTCATCATAGGGCCACTGTGACACCCCGACGCAGACCAACGTACAGGGTGGAGCGCAAGGAGAATTTTTTGTAAAGAAAAGGAAGAATTACAAAAGTAGGGATCCCTATCGTAGAGAAGAAAAATTATTAAAACTGTCTAAGTGGGCACCAAAAACCTTTACTCTGGGTCCCACTTGGAAGGATTAAAAACGTTTTTGGGGGTATATGGGAGAAGCAATGTCATCAATACCCTATCTGCTGTATCAACATTTTTCTGCTCTTTATTGCCGCCCGGTAGGGTAGTTGGCATTTATCAGGATACAGATCCCTAAAAATTTCTTAATAACGCTCCCTCCTAGTCTAATCACTAGCTCGTAGGGGACCTATCAGTGGCAATAATTTCCCTTTGTAGACACACATCGTCTGAGTACCCGAGTTCCATCAATGATGCTCCAACACCGAGGGTAGAGTGGGGACACCATCCTATAGTCACACTTTCCTCAAGGTATGGGTGTTTTTGACTTGGCCACTCTACTCCCTCCAACAAAAGTATTGCCACCGATAGGTCCCCTACCAGCTAGTGATTAGACAAGGAGGGAACGGACCTCTAACTCTGAAGGGCCTTTCTGGGATGGTTACGTGGGGGAGGAATTGCCACCTGCATTCCAAGGGGCAGGGTCTTGGCTCCACTAAAGATTGTTATCAATCCTCCTCGGGTAGGATGGCAGACAGGACACAATTTAGAGAGGGCCTGTGCATTTCAAAGGTGGCCTTTTGAACTTATTGTATCTTCAAAGGCCATGATGGATATATCTACTAGGGTTTCGGCCTCCGAAAGTAGAGTCACTTTTGGATTTGGAACCATACTACACTGGTTCGATATTGGGACACTGACGTGAATCATTAGGGCAGGACCGCAAGTGGACCATCCGCAGACTTGAAGTAGCTTATACCTTGTTGTGCTCCAAGAAGGGGACTGTCACTTGGTGGATTTTGCCTGGACATTGCTGGCCTGCAGCTAGTGCCAACTGTTGTGGCCTGGGTCTCGAAGTACTCTCCAAGGACTTGTGAGCTGATCTCCTGTCTATGAGATCCCAGGGACACAAAGGATCTCACTGTCTCCACAAGATCATAAGGACCACAGTGGGTACAGTGGAGACAGGTGGAAGTGATCATGGTTGGGACAAGGACCGTCCTGACATACACCGTCATCTCGCTGTGCAAGAGCAGTGTGTGCCCAAAGATCAGCAGCCATCTGAGGTGCCAAGACATGAAGACTTTGAGGAATGCGAGGGGAGCTTAGTGAGTCCAATGGACCCGTGCTTGCAACCAAAAGGACCTGTGCTCGCTTGTGCTCCTGAGAGTGTAGTATCCGAGGGGTGTTGGGGGAACAAGAGCCAGGTGCTGAGGCTCTCTTCAGCCTTCTGACTTGGAGGACAGTAGTGTCTGACATCGCGGCCTTTGTCCCAGGTCATTGTCTTCCTCTACCTCAACCCACGCCACAGGGTTCTTTGTTTTGGAAAACAGCTTGATGAGGCACAAGGAGTTTCGTGTGCTTTGTGGGCATCTGCAGCTGACTGCTGGGTGTCTAGGGCAGGTTACACCATCGCTTGAGGGGAAAACATTTCTCCAGATGGGGAGCATGCCAGCTTCCTGGGTCACAACCTTCTGTTTATGGGGGTATAGTGATCCCCCCCTTGCGCAGGTGCTGTTAGGTGCCTGGAGGTCTAATCCGGTTGGACAAAACTAAGTAACTGTTTCTTTCCATGTTAGGTGTTTCCGGCTGTATAGTTAACAGGGTGCCAGCAGGGGCAACGTGTATCGTTGGCTGGTAGAGTTGAAAGACTGAGGGGTGGGGTCATGAGGCCTAGTCAGAGACTAGTGACTGACCTTCCTGCAATGGAAAAGTCTGACAATTGCATATAACAGTAAACTGTATATACAATGTGTGTTTCATTTTGATTTTAATAGAAAAGATTGACAATTGCATATAACTGAAAGTGTATATACAATGTGTATCTCGTTTTGATTTCAGGGTGTGTGTGTAATACAAAGACAAGTGTTTTTATAGATATGGTGTGGAGTCTTTTTGTGGTGAATGTAGTGTGTTGTGAGGGGGCAGTAGGGCCAACGCTTTACACCCGAGCCCTGAGGATAAGCCTGACTGATTGGTGCAAGTTACCAGAGGGTGAGCACAGGTTATCGGACAAGTCTATCGGACTCATTCTATTTGGAATGGTGGGTTCTGACTGGCTTTGATGGGTCTTAGCCAGCCTGAAACCACTGGGTCTAATGGGGGATTTCATACTTGCCCTATAATTAACCACAATATAATGAATACAAATTGGCATCAAAACCAGTTAGCAGGTGATACCGATGAAATAAAAAATCCAGTTTCTTCCCACTCTGCAAAGTAAAATACTTATTGCAGCAGTGGCAATATCCATGGTAGTTAATTAAAATGGGTTAGATTGAAGAAAAGTCAGTGAAATGGATTAGAAAGATGGGGCAAATCATGGAAACATGCTTGCATTTCACATAATTTGCTGGACATATATTATTGCCAATATTGTCGGTCTTTGTAAAACACAACTGTGACAGAGAGGCCAAATAGCAATTGACAATAATTTTATCAAGATTAAAGGGATAATAAATTAAAAGACTGTCTCTGCCTCGCTTCAATGAACAAAGAGCTGGTAAATAGAATGTTTCAATCAATTCCAGCTGTTGTTTATTAGTTTGAGCTGCATTACATTCTGTTGGGATGGGAAAGTCCTCTGCATGGTAACGGATGTGCACACCTGTCCTGAGTGCCCAACTATACTGATGTCTGTATCCCAAATTCTGTTTTTTGTTGTCATAGGCAAACACGGATCATGTGTGTCATGACATAGGCCTATCCTACAGATTGTGGCCTTGTTGGACCAGGAGGGGTGCAAAGTGCTACCCTCATAGTGGTGGAAGGCTATTGCCTTCACAGGAAATAAGCAGCATGAGTGTGGTGGCGGTAACATATCTTGTAGTGGTCAGTAGGAGTGAACAGGTCCCTTCAACCTGTGTCACTGGAGTAAGGCCTACAGGCTCACTCACTTTGAAGTTCAACTGCTGTGTTCTTAACTCACCCTTGGCTTACAATGGTTTGGTGTGTAGTGCTGCGTAGCACATGAGTGCTGTTTCTGCGCTGGGTGTATGCATGCCTGAGAAGAGTACAATTCTGCGATAATGTATTACTGAGCATTGCGTGCATGGTGAATGCATGTGGTGGATGTATATGTGCCTATGAGTGGTACAGTACCTGAAAGATGTAGTGCTGTGTAGTGCGTGCAAGAAAACTTCATGCGCTGGGTGTATGTGTACCTGTGGGTTGTACAATACATCAAGGATTCAGTGTGTGCATGATAAATGCATTTACTGGATGTATATATGCCTTTAAGTAGTAGAGTACACATAGGATGAAGTGCGTGTATGAAAAATGCATTTGAGGGTTGTATATGTGCCTATCAACAGTACAGTATGTAAAAGATACTGTGCTTGGCAGTGAGTGCATGTGAAATACATACTTTGGATGTATGTTTGACTGTGAGAGAAACAGTACATGGAGGATACAGTACTGTACAGTGCATGGATGCTGTATATATGCCCTGGGTGTATGTGTGCCTGTGAATGGAACAATACATGGAGGGCCCTGGGCTCCATTTTTGGAGACCCAGGGATGCATGGTGAAACATGGAGAGGAGGTAGAGAAATCCCCCCAGACACATTTGTTTATTACTGCATTCCTGTAAGCTGGGTGGGACACAGACTGTGAAGGGGGAAGCAATGAATACCCTGTACACTTCAAAAGGTGTTCTTTGATTCAGTGAGAGATCACAAGGAAGGGGCCTGGGCACATCTCAGGAAAAAGAGGATGAAAAGAGAATCATAAAGAGTAGGACTGGGGGCCCTGGGCTAACCGTTTGATGCATGTCACTGTTGCTGACATCCATGTGAAAACTTTAGTTATTCCCAGGGTCTGTGTTGTGGGACTACCAGCTTTGGAGACACTCCTGCTATGACATACAGCTTGTCAAGAGAAAGAGGGAGAAAAGGAGTGGACACTTCAAAAGAAGCATAACCCAAACATAAAGCTTCAAAGACTCAGACCCTAAATCACATTTGGTGTCTGGAAATGGAATATAAGTAGGGGAGCAAAAATATTGGAAAATGTAGTGACGTCCTCCTCACTTTGAAACTTACTGACTAATGGGTAACAGCTGATCTGGCTTGAGGTCATGTATTTTAACAAATTTGCCCTTTTGGGCGTAAGGAGACAACTGTTATAGGGTCCGACTAGAAAGTAGCCGCCTTCAAGGTGCTGTTTAAGCTTTTGGTTGACTTTGATTCTATTAATCATAATATTGTGCTGCATCTTGTAGTGTGCTGCATTTTAACAATATGTATAGCCTTTGTATGTACACTTGGAAGATTTGGGGGTTCACAAATCTGTTGATGATTTTTAGTTCTTTTTTTCCTTGACTGCTAACTTTAACCTAGACTAGGAAAAACTAAATACACACCTCTATCTAATTCAAGAATGGTTGGGGAATAGAAGTTTGCCCCATATTGTGGGCAAAAGGGAGTTGTTGGCTGCAGGCTTGTTACATTCACTCTGCAACCTGGACTCAATCAATAACTCAGTCTGTGAAAAAGACACAGAAATCCATTTCCCTAAGAAAGAATAAACATTGGTCTTCATCCTTGATTCTCATTGATCTCTTTAAAAACAAGTACACACCACAACGAAAAACTGAAGTTATTATATTTGCATCTTCAGAAAGCTGCACCTTTTTCTAGCCAACCATCCACCTGCCATTGCCTGAGCCATCATCAGATCCCAAACGTTTATGATACTACATTAATTTTGGTTAACAAACAGCAAGGTGGTGGATGATTTCTTAAAGCAATCTGAGCCATTGGCAATCGCTCATGGCTGCATTCCAGTCCATTGGTTTTGTCCACTATGCCACTCCAGACGAAGAGCTGCCAAATGTAAATCAGTCTTGGTCATGCTCCAATAGGAACAGTCTTCCAGAACTGCCAAGGCAGGTCCCCTAGGAATGGAAACACAAGCAACTGCAGAGTGTTTCTGGCCTACATAGGCCTCATCACTGAGGAAATAGATAAATAGCTAATCCTGTGGCACAGTGAGCACAATGTCTGAGCATAACCATTGCAGTTAGGGCATCAATTGCAACAAACAACAAGGTGATGGATGGAATGCTTGAACAAATCTTAGCCACTGACGATCGCTCGAGGCGCATTGCAGTCCATTGTTTTTCACACACTATGATACTCTTCACAGAGTCCTTGTGCAAATCAGTATTGGTCCTGTTCCAACACAGAACTGCCAGGCTACGTCCCCTCCAGATGAAAACACAAGCAACCCCTAACGGCCTACTTAGAACTCGTCAGTGATGTTTAGCTTGAGCCCTAGTATGCAAACTAGTTATGAATAGACAGTTTACTCATTCAGTTATATCAACATTTGTTACAGTTTTGCTGTTACAACATCCAATAATGATTTGGTTAACCTGTTGACATCAGTGTATCTAGGTAATATCAATCAGGTAGTCAACTTGGTCCTACAACACCAGGACAGCCACACAATTTCTAGGACCTGCTAATCTTTATATGTACTCTCTTTCCAAAGTGATCTTAAGCCACTGCAGAGGGGTTAGTACCGCTTCATAAAAATCCCAAAATATCAATATAACAAATAAGTGAAATGAAAGTTTAATTTACTTGGTACACTTCGGGTTGTCGCAAGTGATTGATCCCTATTTGAACCACATTCTTGTCCTTTGCAATCTATGTCAAACATCACAAACTATCCTGCCAACTTCATAGGAAAATTAAGTCAACTAATGTGGTTTAAAAAAGAATTTACAAATAATATAGTTACCCTTTTTGGTGCCCTGACTCAAGGGAAGAATAAGTCATGAAATAATTGTTTGGGAATTGCAAGGCCTTCTGCCAACGTAGTCTAAACAAATACTGGAAGGAAGGAAAACATTGTTTAAAATGTCCCCTCAGAACGTCCTGAGGCCTGCAGTAACATGTAATAATATTAGAGCTTTTTGAAACTTAAGAGTTACTGATTAGTTACAGCCTAAATTACAGGAGTGTTGTCTTCTAACATGAATGGCATTATTATACTATTTGTGAATCAAATATGTACAAATCAAGTTAGATATTTCATGTAATTCATTATTGAAGACTGTAGAGGTGAAGCCAAAAGGTACATTAGACATATGGCCCTGTCATTTTATTACCAAGCATGCTAATGTTTACTACATCTTTAAATAGTAGTTTATATTATCTAAAATAAGAATGTTTAAAAAAAAGTCCACTATTGGAAGTAAGCCTTCTGCAAAAGTTCCCTTCAGTACATTTTAAGTACTTTGAAGTACAGTGGTACACAAATCGGTAAAACATGTTCACGATCTCTATGAATTTCCAACACCAGAAAAATCTTGTTGTCTGTTAGCTCAGCTAAGTATAACTGCTGAATATATATATATATATATATATCTATATATATATAATATATAGTATATATATATAAATATAGTATGTATATATACATATATATATATATATATATATATATATATATATATGACTCGTTCACGGCTCCTTCCGTCTTCCCCCGCCCTCTGCAGTGGATCGCTAGCTGCCGGCGGAGCATGCCGGACCTTCAATTTCACCAAAATCCAATAAAGCGATCACTCAGAGATGACAGTTCTCAAGGTGGTTTAATTCAGGTAACGCGTTTCGCTTGACCCGCAAGCTTGATCACACAATGTGTCAGGGGTACCGGCATGCAATACATAGTGGTTACTAGAAACAGACAAAGGCTCAAAGAATGCAGGACTTAGCCAGCTAGCATTGCGGCCATATTGTAACATGCAAATAGGATACAACCCTAATGGACTTAAAATATCTCCTGCTGCTATAATTTGATTTTATGCAGATCGCAGACCTAGTATTATATTTTGATGACACTTAGTATTTATAGTTTAATACATAACTGTATTTAGCTCATACAAAAAACATAGTGTTGTATTATGTTAATACTTTATACTTGAGCTTACACCACTTAAATCTAGATAATGCAAAAGGATCTATTTCATGAGATCATACTGGATATGTTGTTTGCTAACATATCCGCAGCACATGTACAACAAAATTTAATAATAACTGGCAGTCATTGCCTATCAAAACTGTATTTTAATCATACAGATTGAACCATTGTATCACATGTTAGAAGTAAGAGTCCAGGCATACCATTGATCTACTGGAGCCCGGAACTCATACAGGAGGGGAGGGGGGGGGTTGGTGAAGGCGGCCCATAGGTATATCTGAGATCGGGAAGAGAGAATACTCTTGGTCTAGTGCCAGTTTTGTATCTATAATCTCTTACTCCGAAAACAAAATTACTACTATCAAAGGCCAATAATACCTGTATCAATGAAGTACCAAACTCAATTGGTCCCTACCATCCCCTCAGTGCCTATTATAGCCTAGAATCTAAACCTCTAAACAGTATTGCTGTCGGAAACCTATGTCACAAAAACCAAATTAATTTTACAAATTATTTTCAATCTACATATTTAAATCCAAATATACCCAACCCCGTGATGTACTACTAACTAATATATGACCAAACAGATAAAAAGTAAACAGAGACAGAGTTACATTATGAAAACAAATCTCTTATCTGTGATGTTTGGTCTCCTTCCATGGTGACTTGAAGAAAAGGGTAGGGGATTATTGACCACTCCCTGGGCATTCAGTGTTGTCAACATTTCTTAAGCAATCGTAATATTTGTTATTCTGAACACACTGAAATGCTATTGAATCTCATGAAATTCTGTTTACTTAACAACATGTTTCTCTTTGATAATGTTATGTACAAGCAAGTGCTCGGAACAGCTATGGGCACTTGCTTTGCTCCAAGTTTTGCTAATTTGTTCCTTGGGGTATGGGAAGAAGAAGTTCTGGAAAAAATTCAATCAGACCACGATGATAGGAGGGTCATCAAATGGTACAGATATATTGATGACCTATTCGTGGTTTGGAAAGGGAGTGAGGAAAGTGCAGTCAGGGTCATCACTGAACTCAATGAAAACACTTTTAACATCAATCTTACATACAACATGAGCAGGAAACAAATTGAGTTCCTAGATGTAACCGTAGAAATAGAAAACAACTGTGTCCATACAAAACTTCACAGAAAAGCTACGGCAGGCAACAGTCTTCTCCATGCCCTCAGCAGTCACCCAGAAAAACTTAAATGGAGTATCCCTTTCGGGGAACTGCTGAGGGCAAGAAGAAACTGCAGCACAGAAGAAAAATACCTGGCAGAACAAACGGTTATGTTGGCCAGGTTTAAAGAGAGAGGATACCCTAACTGATTACCATTTGTCCAATAGCATGCTGTTAACCTTTTTGCTATAGAACAAATTGTGCAAACCATAAGAGGAGGAAATAGAACTCTCCAATTACGCAAGAGGGAATCCTGGTACATAATTGATTTACAAACTAAGAGCCCGGAGGGGCTCAATCAGGATGAGGAAATGAGTATCAACTTACAGGAGTAGATTACTAGTAGACCTGTCTTATTTCTAGGCCATTTATAAGACGTATACTTTAATGTTTCTGTGTATATTGAGAATAATGTGAGACATGTGTTTCGTTGTAGGATAAGTAATTGATGATGTATGATCTTAATTTTATCTATGAGTTTCTCATGGAGTTATTTGTTTTTATAGGAGAAAAGGAAGGGGTCGAACCTGAGGATCAGCTTCATTAGAATCCCCAACCCTTTTCTTCAAGTCACCATGGAAGGAGACCAAACATCACAGATAAGAGATTTGTTTTCATAATGTAACTCTATCTCTGTTTACTTTTTATCTGTTTGGTCATATATTAGTTAGTAGTACATCACGGGGTTGGGTATATTTGGATTTAAATATGTAGATTGAAAATAATTTGTAAAATGAATTTGGTTTTTGTGACATAGGTTTCCGACAGCAATACTGTTTAGAGGTTTAGATTCTAGGCTATAATAGGCACTGAGGGGATGGTAGGGACCAATTGAGTTTGGTACTTCATTGATACAGGTATTATTGGCCTTTGATAGTAGCAATTTTGTTTTCGGAGTAAGAGATTATAGATACAAAACTGGCACTAGACCAAGAGTATTCGCTCTTCCCGATCTCAGATATACCTATGGGCCGCCTTCACCAACCCCCCCCTCCCCTCCTGTATGAGTTCCGGGCTCCAGTAGATCAATGGTATGCCTGGACTCTTACTTCTAACATGTGATACAATGGTTCAATCTGTATGATTAAAATACAGTTTTGATAGGCAATGACTGCCAGTTATTATTAAATTTTGTTGTACATGTGCTGCGGATATGTTAGCAAACAACATATCCAGTATGATCTCATGAAATAGATCCTTTTGCTTTATCTAGATTTAAGTGGTGTAAGCTCAAGTATAAAGTATTAACATAATACAACACTATGTTTTTTGTATGAGCTAAATACAGTTATGTATTAAACTATAAATACTAAGTGTCATCAAAATATAATACTAGGTCTGCGATCTGCATAAAATCAAATTATAGCAGCAGGAGATATTTTAAGTCCATTAGGGTTGTATCCTATTTGCATGTTACAATATGGCCGCCATGCTAGCTGGCTAAGTCCTGCATTCTTTGTGCCTTTGTCTGTTTCTAGTAACCACTATGTATTGCATGCCGGTACCCCTGACACATTGTGTGATCAAGCTTGCGGGTCAAGCGAAACGCGTTACCTGAATTAAACCACCTTGAGAACTGTCATCTCTGAGTGATCGCTTTATTGAATTTTGGTGAAATATATATATATATATATATATATGTATATATATATATATATATATATATATATATAAAAAAAGAAGGAAAAGTTTTTTGTTGCACCGTCATTGCATTTACAGAATATGTTTTCTGTTTCTATTATACAAAAGTGGTTACTATGGCAACTGCCTTAAGTGTGCTATACCAATCAGTGTATGTATATATATGTGCAATCATGAGTTACCTGGCATAGTGAGCAAGGCGGTCCGCCGCCGAAACACGTCTGGGTCTTCTTTTGGAATAAAACCATTCCGTGATATACTCCCACGGTGTCAGCGCCTGTGTTTTGTCGCTATACAGGATTGGAACTATATATATATATATATATATATATTCAAATCCACGAAGAAGGGTCATTCCGGGAACGAGCCCATTGTTAGGTGGTGCGTGCTGCCGGTAAGCCCAAAACCGGCATTTAATAATCCAAAAGTTTTCCAAATAAACGCACTCTCAAAGTCTTGGATGCCAAGCAGGAAGCTCTTTATTGCTCGTTACGCGTTTCGACAATTACTGTCTTGATCGCACGAAAAGTGCGGCAACATGAGCGTGCATAAATGAATAAACAAACATGGTAATAGACAAAGAACTACAGGTTACACTCTACCTGCGTTATAAAATGTCGGCCATTTTGTAACGTGCAAATAATATAAATACATATAATGGCACTTGTTACTATAAATTCAGCACCGCATGAAAATGGTATCAAATGCATATTTACATAAGGTACATTCATGAATTTACTCGATTTCGAGTCGCACTTCATTTTTAGACGAGGCGATATGAGCGTGCTAAATAAACGTAAGCATGGGCAAAGGACTACAAGTTACACTATTACTCGTGTCTCTTCTGTTGACCATTTACTGACATACATGATAAAAGTGTAATAATGCGTATTTTACCATACAATTAAGGCATCATGACAGATATTCCTTATTTCGTGAATTTATTGAATGTTCAAGTTTACAGTCGCACTAGTGGCGTGTACCCCATATACTTGATCTTGTGGTAACAAAATCTGCCATTATGTCTACGACTTACCTTGATTTTACCGGACATCAGCCTGATAGCTCATCCTTAATAAAGGGTTATATCCTAGGATAATTGTACATGCGGTCTAGTGCCCTCAAAACATGTATCACTGTACTTGGTACTACCCCTACAAGTGTACACCTTATATCTGCCACAGTGGCTTACCTAGTACATATTTGCCTTGGTGGCAATGTAAAGGAATAACACTCTCGTTTGAGCTAATTACATGTCAGACTAAGGAAAATAAAATCAATACAAACAGCAGGTTCAGGATTAACTCGCCAACTGGCTAGTACATAAAGTCAGAGTCTAAACAAACCATGTTCGTGAAATAAGTGCAGGAAATTATAAATTATAAATTATAACTAGTGAATCGAGTTTGAAAAAATCGAGTTTAAAAAAGTCTCTTATCTGAATTCAGTGTTCACCCGATCCCGGGGAAGAAAAGGGTAGGGAGCCCGTGAAGTGACCATGCAAAGTGGTGGGTCCCTTCCTTTCCTCCTGTGAATGAGAAGAACAAGATAAAAGACATAATCAGTACAGTTTCATACAATAAAACAAGTATTTACATAATGAAACGGTATCATACAATAACAGTACTTTTTTAAACAGATTCTTAGTAAATTATCAGTCAACATGGAGGTGTGAAGCCAATTCATCATCTAGATTGTGGCCCCCCGGGAACTTCGTTTCTAATTCCAGTATCCATTTAGATTCTTTCTGTCTAAGGGCCAATTCTCTGTTGCCTCCTCTCTTTCCTAGAGCTATCTGTTCGATTACAAAGAATCTGAGTAATGAGTTGTTAGACTGATGGTACTCTTGGAAATGTCTAGCAATAGGGTAGTGTATGTCTACATTAGTGATGGCTCTGAGATGTTCCATGATTCTTTTCTTAGCCATAAATGTAGTACTCCCTACATACCTAAGTTTGCATGGGCATTCTAGAATGTATACAGTAAAGTTACTACTGCAGGTAAGAAATTGATTGATTTTCCACTTTTGTACACGTCCTGGGATGCTAAACTCCTTAACAGAATGACCTCATTTGCATGCCCTACAGTGCCCACAGGGGAAGAAGCCTTTGAGGTCATGGAAATTACTTTGCTTTGTTTCTGTAATGTCCCCTTTCACAAGGATATCTCTTAGGCTTCTACCTTTCCTGTAGGTGATTAATGGTCTCTCACCTACGTCTCGACCTACAATGGTGTCTGTCTGAAGAATGTTCCAATTATCTACCAAGATTTTCCGTATTTTCTTGGATTGACTATTGTAGGTGGTAATAACTCTAGTACCTGATTCTGTTTTATCAATGTTCCTTGTCTGTTCAAGTGATTCTTCTCTACTGACATTACTTATTTTTTCAAGTGCTTTATTTAGGACCCATTTAGGGTACCCTCTTAGTCTAAACCTCTCAAGCATGATGTTTTGTTCCTTCAAATATTTCTCATTTGTGCTACAATTTCTTTTTGCCCTCAGTAGCTCCCCATATGGAATACTCCATTTAAGGGCCTCTGGATGGCCACTGAGGGCATGAAAAAGGCTATTGCCAGCCGTTTCTTTTCTGTACATGCTAGTGACCAGGTTCCCTTCCATGACTTTGATCTTAGTGTCCAAAAATTCTACACTGTTTTTGCTAATGTTGTGTGTCAGAACGATGTTGTACTGGTTGTTATTAAGTTTATCGATGAAAGTTATGGCTTCAGTTTCAGTGCCTTTCCATACTATTAGCAAATCATCGATATATCTGAGCCACACAACTACTGACTTGAAATCTGCGATAAGTGACATGTCAAGACGAATCTCTTCCTCCCATTTGCCTAGGAAGAGGTTAGCAAAGCTAGGCGCAAAGCACGTACCCATTGCCGTGCCCCGCACCTGCTTATGCACCACCCCATCAAACATAAAGATGTTATTCTTGAGACATAGCATCATCATGTCAGCTAGCATGCGAGTATGTTCCAAATACATGATGTTTCTAGTACCTAGGTAATGCATGCATGCTTCCACCCCCTGGACGTGATCAATAATGGTATATAATGAATTCACGTCCAGGGTAATGAGAGAATAGTTTTCTTCCCAAACAAGACCTTCTATTTTACTGAGAAAGTCTTTGGTATCTTTCACATAAGATGGTAATTCAATAACATGTTCTTTCAGAAATTGATCGACATATTTTGAAATGTTTTCAAGAACATTGCCTACAGAGGAGACTATAGGCCTCCCAGGGGGGATGGTAGGGTGTTTATGAATCTTTGGTAGAAGATATAAAATTGGCAACTTAGGATAATCTCTTTTTAAAAAACAATATTCATGCCATGTAATAATGCCTGATTCCTTCCATTCAAAGAGTTTTTGCCATGTGGTAGTTATACTTGCATTATAAGTGGCTGTGTCGCATGTATGTCAGTAAATGGTCAACAGAAGAGACACGAGTAATAGTGTAACTCGTAGTCCTTTGCCCATGCTTACGTTTATTTAGCATGCTCATATCGCCTCGTCTAAAAATGAAGTGCGACTCGAAATCGAGTAAATTCATGAATGTACCTTATGTAAATATGCATTTGATACCATTTTCATGCGGTGCTGAATTTATAGTAACAAGTGCCATTATATGTATTTATATTATTTGCACGTTACAAAATGGCCGACATTTTACAACGCAGGTAGAGTGTAACCTGTAGTCCTTTGTCTATTACCATGTTTGTTTATTCATTTATGCATGCTCATGTTGCCGCACTTTTCGTGTGATCAAGACAGTAATTGTCGAAACGCGTAACGAGCAATAAAGAGCTTTCTGCTTGGCATCCAAGACTTTGAGAGTGCGTTTATTTGGAAAACTTTTGAATATATATATATATATATATATATATGCACACACATACATATATATATATATATATATTCAGCAGTTATACTTAGCTGAGCTAACAGACAGCAAGATTTGTCTGGTGTTGGAAATTCATAGAGATCGTGAACATGTTTTACCGATTTGTGTACCACTGAAAAAAACAAAGGTTACAGGGACCTTACAGTTAGGCTCACATTTCACTCGTACAAAACCAGAGAAATTCAGCATATATAGTTAGCTGAGCTAACTGTAACTTATGCCCTCGTAATGCACTGCTTATGACCTCACCTATTACATCACTCATGACATCTGAAATACCATCACTGATTAGATCGCAACTGACATCACTGATGACATTATCCACTGATTCTGAGTGTTTTCTCAAAGTAACGTAACAGAGTGTTAAACATATATACTAAGGTAAGTGGCTGTCAGAGTGCCTGTATGGGTGAGTGAGTGGGTGTGTAAGTGGTGTATAGTAGAGTGAGTGGGTATTGGAGAGACTGTATTCATGAATGAGTGGCTTTGTGAGTTTTGTAACGGTGAGTGAGTGTGTATGTCAGTGGCTGTAAATAGCGAACGAAAGGGTGCATGAGTAGCTGAATGGTCTGAAGTATCTGTATGGGTCAGTAATAGGGTATATGAGTGACTGTATGGGTGCATGAAAGGGTGTGTAAGTGGCTCTATGGGTGATTTAGTGGATGTGTGAGTGGCTATATAGACGAGTGAATGAGTGTGTGACAGACTGTATTGGTAAGTGAGTGTGAGAGATATTGAATGGGAGATTGTATGCTTGTCTCAGTGACTGTATAGGTGAGTGAGTACATGCATTAGTGTATCTATGAGTGAGTGGATGTGTGAGTAACTGTATGGGTGAGTGAGTGGATGTGTGAGTGACTGTATGGGTGTGTGAGTAGGTATGTGAGTTTCTGGATGGGTGGCTAATTCCATATGAGAATGGTGGTATGGGTGTATGAGTGGGTGTGTAAGTGTCTGTATGTCAGTATGAGTGAATGTGTGAGTAGCTGTATTGGTCACTGAATAGCTACATGAGTGGCTGTATAAGTGAGTTAGTGGTTGTATTAGTGGCTGTATGGGTGAGTTGATGTGTGAGTGGCTCTGAGGATCAGTGAATAGGTGTGTCACTGTATGGGTTTGTGAATGGGAAAGTCAGTGGATGTGTGGGAGTGGGTATATGAGATGTATGGGGATGTACCTGGGTGTGTGACTGGTTCTGTAGATGATGTCATCAGTGATGTAATTTCAGATGTCATCAGTGATGTCACTGACCATGTCATGGGCAATGTAATATGTGAGGTCATAAGCAGTGCACTGCGGGCCTAAGTTTTAGTTAATTCAGCTAACTATAACAGCTAAATTTCTCTGGTTTTGTAAGAGTGAAATATGAGCCTAACTACAACGCTCATGTAACCTTCGTTTTTTTAGTGAATTTGTACAGTTTTTTTAATTCTATTTCCTAACGTTAATGTCCCTGTAACCTTTGTTTTTTTCAGTGAATTTCTAAGGTTTTTTAAATTCCAATTTCTAACTATAACGTCCCTGTAACCTTTGTTTATTTCACTGAATATACATATATATATATACACACACATATATATAAATATTTATTATCTACTGGCGGTCACCAGTAGATAGTTATAGTTAGGACCTATTTTCCATAGGAAATCTGCAACATTCTATTTGAAATAACTTTGGCGCCGGTTGACGAATCTTCGCGAAATTTTCAAAACTTGTGGCCCGCTCCGGTCCACTCCTATCCTGAAAGTCTCGGGGTGATTCGTCAAGTGGGGGCCAAGAAAAAAGGGGGGACCCAAAACATGTTTTCCCCATGCAATTTTCCATAGGAACCTTTCATCGCAGCTACAGCCCGAACTGCTGAACGGAATTACACCAAATTTGGCAAAAAGGTAGCCCTTGGTTCAGAGTTTTGCCTTTTGGTTAAATGGTGTAAATCCGTTCAGTAGTTCCTGAGAAATTTGAAAAAGAAAACACATATATATCTGGGCGGAGCCTAACCACACATGTCATCGTGAGATCTGATTGGCTGTCAGCACTTCATCCTGGAATTGCTGGCAGCCATCTTGGGACCAATATAAATGATAGTACCCCATTGAAATGCATTGTAGTGAATCGAAGATTTTGAGGGTTACCAAAAGGAGAACTATAAAGGGTGATAACAGACTTTAGTTACATTAGAATTCATTTGTTGATGGTACCATACTAATTTCAGGAATTGTGGTGTGTTCTAAGGTGAATTTACCCTGTGAAAAACCTTCTGCTGGGATATCATGAATCATGTTTGAGAGAAAACTATTTTCACATGCTTGTCCCATACAGTTTTGGAAGGTGCTCCAGAAGCTAAAATGAGAGCATATTTTCTGTAAATTCACATTATCTTTCTCAGTCATGTGAGAATGAAGTCTGACATTCTCAGTAAAACATGTACATCCAACAAGGGCAGAGACTGTCAGTTGATTCCTTTGTGTTCTACTGCAGCTTCCCAGAGTGTTCTAAAGAACAACTAGAGTGCTAACAGCCTTACTTATGACAAAAGTATGGCACACCTGAAGCCATCTTGATTGGAATAAACTGGTAACACTTAAAACATTTAATTTAAAAAGGAACAAAATGATGGGGTTCATTTTGTCATAGAAAGCCATCTTGATTGGAATAAACTGGTAACACTTAAAACATTTAATTTAAAAAGGAACAAAATGATGGGGTTCATTTTGTCATAGAAATTATGGTTAGTGCTGGAGAAAGAAAAATTAGGACATGTTTCAAGTGTGATCTCAAATATCTTCCTGTTATATTTCAACAGGAGCAGCCTGTCAGTTGATGCCTTTGTGTTCTACTGCAGCTTCCCAGAGTGTTCTAAAGAACAACTAGAGCGCTAACAGTCTTACTTATGACAAAATTATGGCACACCTGAAGCCATCTTGATTGGAATAAACTGGTAACTCTTAAAACATTTAATTTAAAAAGGAACAAAATGAGGGGGTTCATTTTGTCATAGAAATTATGGTTAGTGCTGTAGAAAGAAAAATTAGGACATGTTTTAAGTGAGATCTCAAATATCTTCCTGTTATATTTCAACAGGAGCAGCCTGTCAGTTGATGCCTTTGTGTTCTACTGCAGCTTCCCAGATTGTTCTAAAGAACAACTAGAGAGCTAACAGTCTTACTTATGACAAACGTATGGCACACCTGAAGCCATCTTGATTGGAATAAACTGGTAACACTTAAAACATTTAATTTAAAAAGGAACAAAATGAGGGGGTTCATTTTGCCATAGAAATTATGGTTAGTGCTGTAGAAAGAAAAATTAGGACATGTTTTAAGTGAGATCTCAAATATCTTGCTGTTATATTTCAACAGGAGCAGCCTGTCAGTTGATGCCTTTGTGTTCTACTGCATCTTCCCAGAGTGTTCTAAAGAACAACTAGAGTGCTAACAGCCTTACTTATGACAAAAGTATGGCACACCTGAAGCCATCTTGATTGGAATAAACTGGTAACACTTAAAACATTTAATTTAAAAAGGAACAAAATGATGGGGTTCATTTTGTCATAGAAATTATGGTTAGTGCTGTAGAAAGAAAAATTAGGACATGTTTCAAGTGTGATCTCAAATATCTTCCTGTTATATTTCAACAGGAGCAGCCTGTCAGTTAATGCCTTTGTGTTCTACTGCAGCTTCCCAGAGTGTTCTAAAGAACAACTAGAGCGCTAACAGTCTTACTTATGACAAAATTATGGCACACCTGAAGCCATCTTGATTGGAATAAACTGGTAACTCTTAAAACATTTAATTTAAAAAGGAACTTAATGGTCAAAAGGAATAAGGCAGCAATTTGGTTGAAATCCCTATGTGTGGACTTCTTGTGTGTTCAAGAGACACATATAGAGGGCTGCAGAGCGCGTATACTGGAACAACTTGGCTTTAAACTATTGGTATATACGACACAGGGCTCGCGAACCCGGGGGATGGCAATCCTCACCCGGAGGAATGATGTGAGGGTACTTAGAAAATCAGCTGATCAATGGGGTCGGTGGGTGTTGATTGAATGTCTCTTGAATAATTTTAAATTCACACTTTGTTCGGTATACGGCTCAACATGTGATGATCCAGAGTTGCTAGTAAACTTAGACTCTAGCTTGGCAATGTGGCCTGCTCCGATAATTATTAGCGGGGATTTCAATATCAATGGCCTGGGGGTACGATGGGGCGACCCAGGTAGTAAGTTCTTAGGGAGAAAAAGGAAGGTGGGTGTTGCCCTATCTAATCTAGTTTATAATAATGGCTTAGTAGATGTATGGGCTTACTTGAAACCCTTTGAAGCAGGCAGTACCTTTTTTTCTTCCCCACACAAGGCTGTTTCCCGTCTGGATTATTTTTTTGTGCCTAGTCAATGTATCACCAATTTTGGGATTGAGAGGCACCCTCGTATTATTTCAGATCACAACCCATTAGTTTTGACTGTCAACTTTACGATGATGGAAAAAAAGAATGTTGGATGGACCTTCGAACGGAGGTTATTATATGATCCTGATTATATTACATATATGAAGGGTTGGATTAAGGAATTTTGGGATTTTAACCGGGGGAGCACTAGGGTTGGAATTGTCTGGGATGCTTTTAAGGCGGGGGTGAGAGGGGAGACAATAAGCTATAGCTTGCGTCGGCAAAAAAAGGAGCGACTAAGGGAATCGGAAGTAAGGCAGGATCTAAGTAAGCTTGAGGAAGCCTTAGTAACGGCTATCAATAGGGGGAAGTGCTAGATGGAATATTATTACAGCTGGCTATAAAAAGGGCTGAGGCAGGGGACCACTTTGCTAAAAAGCAGCTGAGATCTACATGTCTAAAAAGAGCACTGTTACGAATTTAATGAGCGGGTGGGACATACCCTGGCCGTAAGAGCTAGGCAAAAAGTGTCTGCCGGTCAGATCTCTGAAATCTATGACGCCGGGAGGAGGGTTATTATTGATGCCGCAGGTATTCGGGAGACTTTCAGGCTTTTTTATCACCAGCTATATTCTTGTGGCTTAGTCGTGGCATCTGAGGGTATTTCTGAATACTTAGACAAAGTACCTATCCAGAAGGTAGATCCCATAGACAGGGAGGAACTGGAGAGGGCATTTTCTCAAGATGAAATAATGGGTGCCCTGCAAGATCTGCCTTCTGGAAAAGCCGTTGGCCCTGATCAGATTCCGCTGGAGTTCTACAAGATTTTTAAAGATGCTATTGGACCGGATTTAATAGAGGTCATGTTACTTGCCCAAAAGGGGGCCGGCTCCTGAATCGTGGGTGGGGGCAGACGTCGTTTTTTTGAAAAAAGGCAAACCAGACAGGGATCCGGGCTCATATCGGCCAATTACATTACTGAATAGCGATGTAAAAATATTTTCTAAAATTTTGGCCACGCGACTAAATGGCATTTTAAAAAAAAATATTCACCCTTGTCAGCACGGGTTTATTATGGGTCGTGGAACAACGCAACACATACGGCGGGTGATTACGCTTTTTGACGCGACGGAGATCTCAGGAGACCCTGTGGCCGTTTTGCTATTAGATGCTGAAAAGGCATTCGATAGGGTCTCCTGGGACTTTCTCTGGGAGGCTATGAGATGGTTTGGGCTGGGGGAGGGGTTTATTAAATCTGTTCAAGTGTTATATAGGGCCCCCACAGCTCGAATAAAGGTTAATGGCAATTATACTTCCCCTTTTAACATACAGAGGGGGACGTGGCAGGGTGGTCCATCATCCCCTGTTATTTGCTATTTATATGGACCCCCTAATACGATTATTTATGGCTAATAAAGGAATCTGTCCAGTTGTTAGTCAGGGGATCGAAACTAAAGTCCTCGCCTACGCCGATGATGTGGCCATAGTCACTGCAGAGCCACATTCGGCATTGGAAGCGGTTGAGTCACTAGCACTAGAGTTTGGTATATTCACTGGGTATGCACTTAATAGATCTAAGACCCAAGTAATAAAGAATCGGTTGGTTAATTTTGTAGATCCCCGTGTCACAGACTCGGCAGTATACCTCGGTATACGGGTTACATCAAAATATGGAACCAGTAACTAGGAAGGCGAGGTTGGATTTAGACAGATTGAATAATCTCCATCTCTCTCTCGTGGGACGTTGTAACGTTATTAAGATGATTTTTTTACCAAAAATGTTATATTTATTTAGGGCAATCCCACTGGAATTCCAAAAATCCTGGTTTATTATTCTAGAAGGTTTAGTTAATCGATTCATTTGGGCACACGGCAAAACTAGGCGGGCACTTAGGTTTATGTCTTTATCACGGGAAAAGGGGGGTTTTTCGGTTCCTGATTTTAGAAGTTACTACTGGGCCGTAGCCTTGCAAGATATGGGGATATTGGTAGGGGTATGTCCTGTGGACATTGAAGGGGAAAATGAGCTCCCGGATGCTTATAAATTGCTACTGGGCGAAAACGCCGAGAGGTGTTTTTTTAAATTCTCAGAGCCCAGTTATTACAAAAGAAACAAATTCAAGACGCTGATGGCTGTTTTTAAGATCTGGGGTGCGTTAAAAAAGAAGATTGGTTTGGGGAGACTCAACCACTATACGGTGTTATATAAAAACCCCACATTCCCCGGAATTTTCTCCGATGAGATTATGGCAGGATGGGATGCCAAGGGTTTTCGAAAGGCTGGGGACTTAATTGGGATAGAAGGGTTTCGTCAATTTAACGATATACAGATGGAGTTTGGGTTGGAGAAAGGCAATTTCTTCAAGTATTTACAACTCCGCAGCTTTTTTGTAAAAAAAATTGGGGGGACAGTGGGTTTGATAGTAATGTAATCATTGACATTATGCAAGGCAGGAATAAGGGGGTTATCAAGTTGATATATGCAGAACTGATAAGTTTAAAACAAGATGATCTAACTAAACACGAGGTTAAATGGGCTGAGCGTGTGGGGGCTGCTCCTGGCGCACTGTTGAGATCATTAGAGCTGGGTCAGTTGGTCTTATGTTCTGCTGGGCTTCAGGCACAACATTTTAGAACTATTTTTTCTTTATATTACACACCGGTCAGAATAGCACAGTGGGGTGGGTTATCAGGGATTATATGTCCTAGGTGTGGGGGGGTGGATGCAGATTTGGTGCATATGTTTGCATCCTGCCCTCATCTACAGGGGCTGTTGGACTCAATTATGGAATACCTAGATCGTTCACTTGGGGTTAAAATTAAATTAACCCCTGAACTAATCTTGCTAGGAATAAGTAGTACGACCCAAAATGAGATAGCTTATCGATTTCTCTTTGTTGCTATGGCTGTTTTGAGGATTAAAATTGCCTCGGCTTGGTTAGACCCTCTCCCCCCTACTTTCCAGCAATGGCTTGCTCGTTTACTTTTTATATATACAATGGGGAGAGCAATTTATGAAAGAAAGGGAAAGAAATCGAAGCTGCTGGGACAGTGCATCTGGGCTCCCTTAACAAAATGGAAGGAAAAGAATAATTAAAGCCAACCGGGGGGAAACGTAATGTGATGCTGGTATAAATTGGTCAAAGTAAATTCCCCAAAAATGTTTGTGCTTTATGAAATATGGTTTCTGTTAATGGCTCAGATCAGAGTCTTTGCAATCGAGTTGATGTTTTTTTTTCTTATGTTTTTTAATTATTTGTCTGTTTATGTGATTTATTTCCTTTCTCTCAAACCTCGCATCTTCTTTTGATTTTCTTTTTTGATTGATATGTATTTGTGCTGATACTCTTGAAGGAAAAAAAAAAAAAAAGGAACAAAATGAGGGGTTCATTTTGTCATAGAAATTATGGTTAGTGCTGTAGAAAGAAAAATTAGGACATGTTTTAAGTGAGATCTCAAATATCTTCCTGTTATATTTCAACAGGAGCAGCCTGTCAGTTGATGCCTTTGTGTTCTACTGCAGCTTCCCAGAGTGTTCTAAAGAACAACTAGAGCGCTAACAGTCTTACTTATGACAAAAGTATGGCACACCTGAAGCCATCTTGATTGGAATAAACTGGTAACACTTAAAACATTTAATTTAAAAAGGAACAAAATGAGGGGGTTCATTTTGCCATAGAAATTATGGTTAGTGCTGCAGAAAGAAAATTTAGGGCATGTTTTAAGTGAGATCTCAAATCCTCTTCTATTTCATTAGAAAATTCTGACATGCAGACTGAAACAATCACTTTCAATACCAGCAGTAGACTTCCAGTTAACTCCCTGGTGAGCAGTAGCTTTACTACAGTGATCTAATGAACAACTAGAGTGCTAACATTCTGAATTTATGGCAAATGTGTGACACATCTGAATGCCTCCTTGATGGAATCAAAGTAAAAAACTGAAAGCATTTCCTACTGAGGAGACTGCAGTAAATGACGAAATTAGGAAACTTCATAACAAATAAGTCTCCCAAGATGGCCACCAGAGAAAAAAGAGCCCAAATGTAGCACAAATATCACTCAGATGTAGCCCACATATAGCCCAATGACAGAAGTGTGCAAAACACTTTTTATTTTTAGTTTTTCTGCAGATTTATATAGTGCAAACTGGTCAGGTATTGGAGCGTTACATCTTACTTGGACCCCTTATTGCGTATTTTGCACGAAGTACATGAGAATGATCTTGCGAAACATTGAACTTTACGATTCTGTTAACCTGAAGTTGCTCTGAACCGGGCTTTGTAACACCCGTTTTTACCTACTGGTTTTAATTAATTCTCACTGTATTGTATTAGGAAAGAGGATTTACTGTTTTTATGTACACT
Source organism: Calotriton arnoldi (assembly GCA_963921515.1). NCBI lineage: Eukaryota > Metazoa > Chordata > Amphibia > Caudata > Salamandridae > Calotriton > Calotriton arnoldi. The sequence goes on from CAWUFW010012920.1 coordinate 486,286, forward strand.
TTTATGATCTATGTTTCTAAATCAGATCAAATAAAGTTTAATGAATTCTATGGCAGGACGGAGGCGAGGATTATGCATATCTTTCCTCACTTTATTTGCATAGCAGTTCAAAGAAAACGTAACACAACAATCATTAAACAAAAGACTACACAACCCATGAACCATTAGGGGGTAGTCTCCAAGGCAACTATAGTCCAATCATATCACAGTCCATCGTATATAATATCGTGACGTCCCTTCCGCTTCCTCTTTCTTCACTGCTCGTCAGTTAAGTGCATTCCTTACATTCTTGGCTTAATCTGACGTTGTTGCTGTTTGTATAGCGGTTTCTTGTGAACGTTATTAGCATTATTGCCTTGGTATTGTTTCATATTCCCTGCGCAGCAGGCTCTTGCCCGAGCGCGTTCTCCCCCTCGCAGTTTGTCCCGCTGTGTGCTCTGCGCGCGGTGAGATCCTGTCAGGCGCGTCTGGTCTGAGCGAGGCAGCTCCGTCGAGCGCTCCCGCTGGTCTTTACGTGCGTTTGGGAATCCGGTCACTCCTTTAGTGTCCGCTTGATTCCCGACCAACCTCGCCTAATTTTGACACCGCTACGCGGTGATTTCCCCACACGGCCACGTTAGTGACCAGCGCCACCTGGTGGTGGTAATTGGTATTGCGCCTCAGTCTATTCTTATAACAGCTTTGGGGAAAGCCCAGCTGTTGGAGCACTGGCGAGGGGGCTGTCTTAAGGATTTTAAGGGCATTTGTTCTGTGCTCACACCCTCTGCTATCATGTCTTCTCCAGAAGACCATTTTTACTCCTCCTACCAGGAAGTGGAGGAGGAATGGCCACCCAACTTCTCCCTCCAGCAGTGGACCAAGCCCTCTCTCTGGCTATTTCTAGGGCGCTGGCTCCTCTTAGGGATCAGGTTGATAAGCTGGCGAAAAGCATCCCTGGGGTGTTCAGTGACCCAAATCTGGTGGTGGCGGGTCCAAGTAGCTCCCAGATGGGGAATAAAAGGGCCGTTAAGCATAACGCGGGGCACTTGGAAGGATTTGATAAACTTACGGAGACCTTCCTCAAGAGTGCGCGAATGCTAAAACATGCACCCTGCCGGGAGGAGGAGGGGCCCGGAGAAAATTGCGACACTGTCACCACTATTGTAGACCCCGACGGCGGGTTTCCCTTAGAGGGAGAGGGTGTATCGGAGGACGATTTCTCCTCCGATGAGGATAAGGACTCGGGCGTCCCTGGCGTCCAGAGTCCCACTCCTCTCAGTCCCCGGTTGGGGACGGGGTCCACTCGGACATGTTCGAGCCTACCCAAATTTACCATCCTAGGTCGGCAGAGTGGACACCTGACGCCAAAGTGGCAGAGTATGTGGTGGGGAAAATCCATCAACCCCTTGAAAGGGAGGTCAGGAATAGGATGAGGGAGAATGCCCCAGGCCCTCACTGAAGGGGAAGGTGGCACACACGCCTGAAATTGATGAGAAACTATGTACCTTTTTCTCCAAGTATATGAGGGATCCCAAGAAAGGAATTGATAGGTCTTGGACGTAGTAGGGCCCTTGACCCAAATTATTCAATTGACGGAGCGTTCCAAAGAGTCAGGATCCCCTTTGTCCACGGATATTGTGGCTGGTTGGGCGCACTACCCTAAACCCTAAAACACTACCCCCTCCACTACCCAAACACCACTGCACTACCCTAAACGCTAAAACACTACCCCCAGCACGACACCCTACACTACCCAAACATAACTGCACTACCCTAAACCCTAAAACACTACCACCAGCACAACTCCCTACACTACCCAAACACCACTGCACTACCCTAAACCCTAAAACACTACCCCCAGCACGACTCCCTACACTACCCAAACACCACTGCACTACACTAAACCCTAAATATACCCCCACCATGACCTCCCACACTACACAAACACCACTGCACTACCCTAACCCTAAAACACCATCCCCAGCATGACACCCTACACTACCCAAACATAACTGCACTACCCTAAACCCTAAAACACTACCACCAGCACAACTCCCTACACTACCCAAACACCACTGCACTACCCTAAACCCTAAAACACTAACCCCAGCATGACCCCCTACACTACCCAAACACCACTGCACTACCCTATACCCTAAAACACGACCCCCTACACTACACAAACACGACTGCACTACCCTAAACCCTAAAACACTACCCACAGCATGACCCCTTCACTACACAAACACCACTGCACTGCCCTAAACCCTAAAACACTACCCCAGCACTGCCCCCTACACTACCCAAACACCACTGCACTAACATAAACCCTAAAACACTACCCCCAGCACAACCCCCTACACTACACAAACACCACTGCACTACCTAAACCCTAAAACACTACCCCCAGCACGACTCTCTACACTACCCAAACACCACTGCACTACCCTAAACCCTAAATCTACCCGCAGCACAACCCCCTACAATACCCAAACACCACTGCACTACCCTAAACCATAAAACACTACCCCCAGCATGACCCCCTACACTACACAAACACCACTGCACTACCCTAAACCCTAAAACACCACCCCAGCACGACCCCTACACTACCCATACACCACTGCACTACCCTAAACCCTAAAACACTACCCCCAGCATGACCCCCTACACTACTGCACTACCCTAAACCCTAAAACACTACCCGCAGCACGACCCCCTACACTACCCAAACACCACTGCACTACCCTAAACCCTAAAACACTACCCCCAGCACGACCCCCTACACCACCCAAACACCACTGCACTACCCTAAACCCTAGAAAAGAAACCCCCACCCCATGCCCAATCCCCCTTACCTCTCACTCCTCATGGTTCCTCTCTCCTCGTGGTTCCTGCTTCACGTCATCTCTGAGGGCGGTGCACGTCGTTGTGAGGAAACGGAACAGCCTCTGTTTCCTTACAACGACATGGATCGTCTACGTGTTTTTTAGAACGCATGGTCATTTACCATACATACCTTTACAACAAAATTTGTTGTAAAGGCATGCGTGGTAAATGACCATGCGTTCTAAAAATGCGTAGTAATGACTTCGTGATGTACAATGCATGCGTGGTAATGCATGCGTTGTAATGGTATCGCAAAGTAAAAAAGTCGTTGTAACGGCTGTTTACCGATCGAAGCTGGCCCCTGTTCTTCAGTGAGACGTTTATTTGATTAATTAGGAGGAAGGAATGTGTTTATTTTACCGAAAAGTGCATTCCCGGCTGTTGTATTGTGAAAGTGTCCGCGTGGCCTGATTTCACTTCCGGTGAGAGAGTGGAAGAGTCTGTTTGGATCTAAAGGAGTTCTGTTGTTGGACGGGGCCGGCGCGACATGTCATCAGAAAACATAGCTCATGGAAGGCGTCCTCCCTGAAGTGTGGAGCAGTGCCATGAGAGGTCAACGAGTGTGCGTCCCACCGCAGTATGACCGTACCGCGTGACCCATGTGCCGCCTCCAGGGTACGGGAGGCAGAAGCGGCATCGCAGGTCCTCTTGAAGACCGTTGTAGCACTAATTCTACATTTTGGTACTAGGGCATTTTAACTTCGTTGTTCCTGCCAGATACAAATAGAAGATCCTGTGTTATTCAGTGCCCTCGTTACCTTTTTTGTGGGTTGTGGTACTTGTCACTTCGCTGCCCCGCCGGTGCACACGACTGGGCACCCCACCTCGTGTGCCATCTGCAGGGCCTCTGCCCTCGGATCACTGGTTTCGGTTTCTGGAGTGGCAACATAAACAGTTGCTCCCAAAGGACTAGCCTGAACACTTAGGTGAATATCCCCTACACCAGCAGTCCACGGAAATTCTTTCCTAGCTCTCCCACGTCAACGAGCACGGCTCCGCTCGCGACACCGTATGACGTCATCGGAGCCATTAGAGGACCTCGCGGCGTGGGGACGTCAGTTCCATCCATTTTTTCAGTGCCACCGAGGCAAACGGGACCGAGACATTTTCACATGTATACATAGTATAATAAATATATATATATTCACTGAAAAAACCATAGGTTTCAGGCACGTTATAGTTAGAAATTAGCATTTAAAAAACATTAGAAATTCACTGAAAAAACCATAGGTTTCAGGGGCGTTATAGTTAGTTGGACATTTCACTCGTACAAAACCATAGAAATTCCCCCGTTATAGTTAGTTCAGCTAACTATAACTCGCGCGCTCCGTAATGCACTGCTGATGACGTCACATATTACATCACTCATGACATGGTCAGTGACATCACTCATGACATCACTGATGACATCTCAAATGACATCACTGATGACATCACTGATGACATCATCCAGTGAATGTGTGTTTTTCTGAAAATTAAATATGTTTTATATATGTATATCTCAAGGTCGATGGAAGAATAAATGGGTATATAAGTGTCTAAATGGATGATTTTTTTGTAAAATTGATTGTATAACTGACTAAGTGTATCTTAGTGAATACATGGGTTAGTGAGTAATGTTTAAATATGAAAATATCTGTATCAGTCTCTCACTTTGTGTATAAGTGGCTGCATGGGTTGGTGAGTAGCTACATGAGTGTCTATATGCGTTATTAGTTGGTTTTTTGAGTATCAGTATGAGTGTCTGAGTGTCTGTATGGTTCGGTGGGGGTATTACTTAGTGCATAGATGCATGAATGAGTGACTCACTGTTTGTATGTGTTGAAGACAGCATGTGTGCAGGACTGTATAGGTGGATGAGTATGTGTATGGGTGTGTTAGTGAGTGAATGACTGTCTCAATAGTGTCTTTATGAGTAACTACATATGGTTTAAACTAGTATATGTGAGTATTGGTGTATATAAGTGAGTATATGTGAGAGTGAGAGATTGGAAGAGTTCCTGTACAAATAAGTAGGTGTTTCTATAAGTGATTGTTTAAGAGAGTAAGTATGTGTAAGTTTCTGTAGAAGTAAGTGTGGTAGTGTGTGTATAACTGTATATGCAAGTAAATGGATGTTTGATACTTTGTTTGCATGTGTGACTATGTGTGTGAGTAACTCTATGGATTAGTGGCGGTGTGTAACAGGATGTATAGGTGTATGAGTACATATGATGAGTGAGTACATGTATGAGTGACTGTATAGGGACTGTTGGTGAATGAGTGGATGTGTGTGTAGATCTTGGAATTACTGAATAGGTGTGTTGTAACTGGTATTGGTATGTCTATTGTTTTGAAAATGTTAGTTTGTATTTTTGAGTGTGTGTATCAAAGGTTATATTAGGGTGAGAGGAGGTCTGCCACTCTATCACAAGGATGATGTCATCAGTGATGTCATCAGTGATGTCATTTGAGATGTCATCAGTGATGTCATGAGTGATGTCACTGACCATGTCATGAGTGATGTAATATGTGACGTCATCAGCAGTGCATTGCGGGCGCGCGAGTTATAGTTAGCTGAACTAACTATAACGGGGGAATTTCTATGGTTTTGTACGAGTGAAATGTCCAACTAACTATAACGCCCCTGAAACCTATGGTTTTTTCAGTGAATTTCTAAGGTTTTTTAAATGCTAATTTCTAACTATAACGTGCCTGAAACCTATGGTTTTTTCAGTGAATATATATATATTTTTTTTTGAAAAAACAACGGTTAAAGTAATGTTATAGTTAGGTCAATGTGTATGTGTCAACATTATTGTTTTGACCTAAAAAAACACAGAAACTCACCAGTGCCAGCTATAGCTTGCACCCCGCCATGCACTGCTTATTTTAGTTTTTCAAACATGCTTTATTAGAGTTTTGCAGATTATACATCACAGGCACTATATCGCATTATACATAGTTGGATGGCGACAATATAACTTTAATATACTTGTATATCTGGCCCCTTAAGACAGCAAACACTTCCCTCCCTCCTCCCCAACCCCTCCATATGTCAGTACAAAATCTTACATTCGTTAGTGAAGAGTGATATGTCTGTGTATGCTAATTAAAAGTGTGAGATAGTGGGTGCTCCTCTCTGAACCGTGCAAGACAGCCTTTTCAAGTATCAGGGGAATCTGCAGCATCAATGAGGGCTCAGTTCACCTTGCCATGGATCTAGGTTTGGTGATACCACTGTCGAAGCTATGGGGGTATCAGATTCCCGGGTGGTAAAAAACTCTACCTGTATTTCCCAAGCCCTGGCCGTTTCTAGAGTGAAGATCCCACAGCTCGCCCACTTTTTCATTTCCCTTCTCCAGGTGATTATTCAGGGCCCTCCCGGTGACTTCCAGTTCCTTGTAATTTCGCATTTGGCCAAAATATACACCAAGTCTTAAAATTTGCTTGTGACTTTAGTTTTAGATGTATGTGGGAACCAACCTAGGAGACAGTGGCCTTGGGAACAGTGAGCCTCCCTCTCAGTGATGGCCGCAATAGTAGTTATGGGCACTCCCAGAACAACTGCAGAATATGAGCTTCCCTCGCCCAGCATCTGGGACAGGCTGCCTCCGCTATGTGGATATACCTGCCAGTACTCTCTCGGGTAAGATATGATCTATGAAGCACATAATAAATAATTAATTTGAAGCGTGTGCTCCTGAAGACTTTCGACATTCATTCTAGAATAATTGTCCCAGTCCCTGACAATGATAGGGATCCCCACATCCTCCTCCCAGTGGACTGGCAGGTGCTCCAGCGGTCATTGGAAATCAGTGCGTACTGCTTTGTAGAGACAGGAGACTGTCTTAATGGTGCCCGCACGTAAGGCCACATATTGACAGCTCTTGAGTGCTTGCAGTTCGGAAGAATAGTGCCCCAGTGCTTTCTTAGCGTTGTGATACATGCTCTATGCAACAACAAAAAAGCCCTGTGGTAGTTCAAATTCTACACGAAACTCCTCAAAAGGCAACATCTCCAAGTCTCTAAATAGGTCCCCCATCTTTGTTGCCCCGGCTACAGTCCAAGTGCCAAGATCCCTCCAGCATCCGCCATGGGGCTGCTCTTTTAGCATCGAGAGGGGTAAGTCAGGGGAATAAGGTATTTTGCTACGTGTTTTTTGAAAGCATCTATTCCAACAGACAGTGATCACCTGGCACTCGTGGGTATCCCCAGTAGAGGACCGTCTCATCTTCAGCAACATCTTAGTGAGGTCTGAGAGAGTCACTGCAAATGGACTTGGGGTCCTGTCTGGATCTCTCCTGCTCACCAGCCATTGGATTAGCCAGTTAAGCTGGGCTGTTATGTAGTATGTCTAAAAGTTGGGGACTGCCAATCCTCCAGTTGCCATTACTTGCTGCACCATGGCTAGTGCAACTCACCTACGGCCCGCTCCCCATATAAAAGCGGTGAATAAGGAATCCAGGTCGCGCAACACTGCTAGCGGGACCCAGACCAGGAGCATTCCAAAGAAGTAGAGGAGACGCGGCATGGACACCATCTTCAGGAGGGCAACACAGCCCACCACCGAGAACGGTAATGTTTTCCAAAAATCCACATGAGAGCAGAGGGATCAGATGACCTGCCCCACATTGCCATCTAATAGGTCAGTGCAATCATAGTAGATTTTGACCCCCAGGTATGCCAAAAAGTGAGGTTCCCACTGTAGGTGCACCTGCCCCTCTGGCGGGTCCCTGCTCGATGCTGTGGGGAAGAGTCTGGACTTCTGCTAATTAACTTTTAAACCAGACGGTAAATAGACATAATATCGAAAAAAAAATATCGAATGGACAAAATATCGAGTCCAAAATATAGAATGGACATAATATCGAATGGACACAATATAGTCGTTAAAAATATCGAAATTAAGGTAAGTAATATCGATTGTTAAAATATCGAAGTACATAATATAGGCATTAAAAAAGATTGAATTTTTAATAATATCGAATTTTTCTAAGTGTATTGTATGTTAGTATATGTGTTAAAAGTGTATATTAGTTGTTGTAATGTATGTTTAATTTTTTTAAAGCAATGAATTTTATGTTATTTAATTTTTGCGTAATTTAATTCCGTAGCGGGTAGTGGGTTTATAGGGGAATAGGGTGGGAAGTAATTTAATTGAAATTAAGTACATATTAATAAATATTAATTGGTATTGATCATTAATTTATTGTTAATTAATTATTAATTGGTAATTAAATTTTATTAATTGGTAATTATTATTTTTTAATTGATTTATTGGTAATTATGTTATTTCTATTAATTAAATAGTTGTAGCGGGATGTGGGTTTATAGGGGAATGTGGGGGAAGTAATTTAATTGTAATTAGTTAATTATAGAAAATATTTTTTTGTATTGATACTTAATTTACTGGTAATTAGATATTAATTGGTATTTATTTAAATATTTATACAAATCTGGTAATGATTATTAATTGGTTGTTAATGATTTATTAATAGGTAATTAATTTTTAATAAATAATATGTATTGTATTTATAATAAATTAATTATTAAAGATTTTGTAATTGGTAATTAGTGTTATTAATAATATTTATTAGTATTGATAATTAATTATTTTTTAGTAAAATATTAAAATATTACTTTCCCTACTGTTGCACTCACTGGAGTGGGAATAGTAATTTTAACCCTCCCGGTATCCTACCCTGTCCCTACTGTTGCACTCTCTGGAGTGGAAATAGTAATTTTAACCCTCCCGCTATCCAACTATTTCCCTACTGTTGCACTCTCTGGAGTGGGAATAGTAATTTTTACTCCTACGCTATCCAACGCTTTCCCTACTGTTGCACTAACTGGAGTGGGAATAGTAATTTTTACCCTCCCGCTATCCAACACTTTCCCTACTGTTGCACTCTCTGGAGTGGGAATAGTAATTTTTACCCCTACGCTATCCAACGCTTTCCCTACTGTTGCACTCTCTGGAGTGGGAATAGTAATTTTTACCCCTACGCTATCCAACGCTTTCCCTAATGTTGCACTTACTGGAGTGGGAATAGTAATTTTTACCCCTACCCTATCCAACGCTTTCCCTACTGTTACACTCTCTGGAGTGGGAATAGTAATTTTTACCCCTACGCTATCCAACGGTTTCCCTACTGTTGCACTCACTGGAGTGGGAATAGTATTGCATTCCAAGTCCCACAGACTGTCTTGCGGAGATGGTCTTTCCTGTGCTAACTCTCACAGTCAGATTTGTGCACAGCAGTTTTGTCCATGCTAGGAAGTTCCACGCCAGTCCCATATGCAACAGCACTTCATAGAGGTAGTGCCATTCTAGACTGTCGAACGCCTTCTCTTTGTCAACAGCAAACACTGCAGCGCTCACCCCCATAATAGTATCTGGCTTCCAGTATGGCCAGCAGCCCCCTGTGTTACAGCCAGATATAAATCCTGACTGATCCCGGTGAATCAGTTTGGGCTTGAGGGGTCGTAATCTGGTTGCCAGTATTATACTTAATATTCTATAGTCAATGTTTTATTTCGAGAGCGGCCTATATGCTTTGCGATCGTGTGCCAGTTTCCCTGGCTTCAGGCTGGGGATTATAAGCGCTTCCTTAGTGGTGTCTGGCAAGGACCTCGTGCAATTGACTGCGGCATACAAGGCAGCTAGTCTGGGTGTCAATTCTGCTGCCCCTTGCTGGTTGCCCCTTAGTGGCATGCTTAATCATCGGGTTCTTCACGTCCCGCTGCAGAACGGGGCAACCCTGGTGGGTGAGGGTTATTTAGGAAAAACAAAGTGTTTTTCTTTAGAGAGACATCATTAATACCTAGGTGGAAAGAAAAAAACATCTTGTGGCATAACAGAGGGACTCTTTTTCATTGTTATAGGTGGCAAAATAGACTATGCAAAATTGTAACTTGCAAATTTTACAAAAAGAAGTTCAGCCGGGAATATAGAAACATCCAGTGTATTACATCCATTACAGGAATGAAGAAGTATTGTAGATTCAGTCATTCTGAAAGGATAGATAAGACAAACTTAGCTCAGGCAGCCAAACTAGACAGTTCTTCAGCTCACTACACATTAATTCAACTGGCAGTTACTATCTCGCCCCAGGAAATTAGTGCTCAAGCATATAACAACCCTCCTTATGTAGGTAAAGCACGTTTTTGCTGTTTAAGTAGGCAGATCATTTAGTCATGAAAACCAAGTTGAGTTACACAGAACAAGCATCTCCAAGGGTACAAATGTCGCCGTAGGCAGTAAGGACAACATCAGTTGTGCAATTCCATTAGATTCCTGACTTTCCACACAGTTACTGTTCTCTCTTTCTTCCAAAGTAAACAATTTTTGTTTTCCTCCTCCATATATTGTGTGACATGGTATTTCTCTTTTCAAAGCGTCTGTTTTCCATTTTCCTCCTAAAAAAAGACAAAATAACCAAAAAATGTAAAGCTACATAATTGATAAGAGTAATACATTAATAAATTCATCTTAAGATTTCTATATTTTTCACCCACAATCACATATTTACATGTGCTGTACCACTAACTTCCTATTCCTTTCTCTTAAAAAATTCCACCCCCTCAAACACTGCATTTTTTATCCACTATTCCTCTTTACACACCTTTTCTAATACTGAGCATGATGTTTTACTCTAGAAATACCAATATCTCCACTCAAACATGTCAGGGGGTAAATTATATATACTCTAATGTGCATTAAAAAACTAGGGGCTTCATTTACAACAATTTGACGTAGGACAGCGCTGCACGTCACTTTGTTGCGCTGCCCTGCATCAAAAGAAAAACAGCAGGAATGTGCTGTATCTATGAGATATGTGCAAAAAGAACAATTCATTGACAGAATGCAGAACAATGTCATACATTCACCCCAGTACAGAGATCTGGGCCTAAATCCATCGTTTTTTTGCTCACCATGCCATTCCAGTTTGGACCCAGCCATATGCAAATCAGTCTTGACCCTGCGCCCAATGGGAACAGTCCAGCCCGAACTGCCATGCCAGGTCCTCCCTGGACTGGAAACAAGCATCCTAGGACCGGTTTCGGGCTTTCAGCCCTCATCAGCCAGGATAGCTTCACTCCAGTGGCATGGAGAGCACGGGACCCACGTCTGGGCATACCCGTCCCACTCGGGGTGACAAATGCAAAAAGAACAATTGATGGACAGAATGCAGAACAATGTCATACATTCACCCCAGTACAGAGAATGTTGGATTTAACCCAGATCCTTGTGACTGGGGGTGAATGTTTGCATTGTTCAGCATTCCGTCCATCAATTGTTTCTTTTGAATATGTCGCCCTAAGTGGGAAGGGTATGCCCAGACGTGGGTCCCGTGCTCACCACACCACTGGATTCTAGCTACCCTGGCTGATGAAGGGTGATGCCCTGAAACCGGTCCCAGGATGCTTGTTTTCGGTCCAGGGAGGACCTGGCTTGGCAGTTCGGGCTGCACTGTTCCCACAAGGAACAGGGTCAAGACTAATTTGCATATGGCTGGGTCCAAACTGGGGTGGGGTGGTGAGCAAAAGATCGATGGATTTAACCCAGATCCTTGTGACTGGGGGTGAATGTTTGCATTGTCCAGCATTCTGTCCATCAATTGTTTCTTTTGAAGAATGTATCTATGAGATACAGCACATCCTTGGCCTCTTATACTGCACTGGTGCACAAATGGATATCTATCACCAACGCAGGGAACCTTGCACCATGGTGCAAGGGTGCCTGCATCGAAATCAGGTTATTTGCAGGAAGAAAACCTTACTGCACAGAACAACCTGTTACACCACCCCTGGGGAGGCGCAGGATTTTGACACATTCCGAGATTCACACTATGTTGTATATCTGTGGATGTGTCAAAAACCATGGGCGTTGAGTGGAAACACCCAATGCAATGTCCATGGCATGCCTCCCCGACACAGTGTGAGGCAATGCAGCGAATTGCGCTGCAATGCCTTACACCATATCTCCGAGGCTATGAAAAGCCACATAAGGTGGCTTTCTGTGGCATTGTAGATATGATTGAGCAGCCTGCGCCACCGGAGCATCATTAAACGTTACGCTCCTATAGTGTAAATGAAGTCGTAGGCCTTGTATTCAATTGAATCGAAGCAGCATTTCTAGAGCGCGTGGTTACCCGAGGGCATCCCAGCGCTATAGCAGTGCGATCAAAGGCTCCGAGCAGTATTTAGGGAAAGAGAAAAGTTTTTGTTTTCGAAAGATCAAATAATTTAACATATTGCAGACTCAGAAGCACTGCCTCTTTTACTTACAACTACATACAAATTCAACATTTCATTTTTTATCACTCCACATTCTAATCTCTATCTCTCAGAAGCTATATTAACAAATATACACTTCTAGAAACCGCTTTTCACTCAGTAAACCTTGAATAAAATAGCTTTACCAACAGTAGTGCACTTACTTACACTTCTCAACAAAGTTCAGAAAGTATATTTTAAATTACCTGAACTTGAAGCAGTTTCTTTTATCCAGCTGAAGACAATGGTCTGTCTCACACTTCTGTTGAGCACAACTCAAGCAGGATTCCTTCTCCTCCAAATCACCAAGAACAATGTGAACTATATCTGGTTGTGCACCCAATCACATCACAGCATTTATTCAACCATGTCATAAAAATGGTAACTATTGGTTGAACCTTGGTCCTTTTTTTCTACTTCTCCCCATTACGATCTCACGAGACTCTCGCAGGATCATAAAACACCTTGTGGCAGGCTCAGTAATTTTCCATCAGGGTCTCCCAAGCCTCTCATGAGATCGCAAGGGTCCTTGCTCCCTGAAGCTTGTGGTCTACTCTTGAGCGAGTCTCTCATAATCGTGACAAAATTGTAGGGAAATCGTAGTATGTATGATGGAGTATCCTCTCCACTGAGACCCATCTCTTATATGACAGGTGTGTGTAGTAGGGCATAGGTAGAGACTAGCCTCTCCACACAGACCTCTTTCTCAGATGACAGGTGTGCGTAGTATTGTGTGTTGAGGCACTGCCCTCTTCACTGAGAACTCTCTCTCACATGACAGGTGTCCATAGAAGAGTGTGTGGAGAGAAACTGGCCCCTCCACTGAGATCTCTGTTGCAGATGACCGGCTTGTATAGTAGGGTGTGTTGAGAGAGACTAGCCTCTCTGCAGAGTCCTCTCTCTGTAATGATAAGTGTGCATAGTAGGGTGTGGGAAGCTAGTGGGCTCGCCTATCAGACCTCTCTTTCAGATGACGGGTGTGCATAGTAGGGTGTGTGCACGTACTGGCCTCTCTGCTGAGATCTCTCTCTGTAATGATGGGTGAGCATAGTAGGGTGTGGCGAGGGATTGACCTCTCCTTTTAGACCTCTCACTCAGATGATAGGTGTGCACAGTAGGGTGTGGGAAAGGAATGGTGTCTCTGCTGAGACCTCATTCTGTAATGATGGGTGTGAGCAGTACGGTGTGGAGAGGGACTGGGCTCTCCTTTTAGACCTCTCTCTCTCTCTCTTATTTGACAGGTGAGTGTTGTAGTGTTTGGGGAGGGACTGCCCTCTCTGTCAGACTTCTTGGAATTGGAATTCGACATTGAGGCATTGCTTACCTACAAAGTTGATCAATTGAGGCAATTCTGCAGAGCTTTGGGATGTCCCATGAAAAGTAGCGCCAAGAAGGAGGAGCTCCAAACGGCCTTGAGGGCCTGGTGGGAAGCCAAAGAGGCTCAGGAGACAGGTGATGCTGATGTGGATGAGGATGACCCTGTCTTGTGGATTGTTATCTGCCTTGTTATGTTGGCCTAGGCCTGGCTGCCATGCTGCTTTTCTTTGCACACGTTACACTGAGCCGGGCCTTCCTCGCCCTTTGCTCGTGCCAAGTTCTTTTGCACTGTCTGCATTTTCTGTTGTTCACCTTTCTGGGCTCAGTCTGCACAAACATGTACAAGGTCGCATAACAATGTATTCTGGTTCTTCCTGATATGGCCAGCCTCGCGCACCCAGACATAACATTATGTGCAATTGCCATGAAGAATTTGATATGCTTTTAATACTGTGGTTTACTAGCGCTTAAACACACTTGGAGAACTCCCTTTCAGTGAGAAGAGCTATGATGTCCTGCTGATGTAATTCTGCATCTAGAGACTGAGGTATGGGGGTTCGCTAGTCAAAGCCCAGAGGTCTTCTATTATTATAATAAACTATCTTACTGCAAGGGGAGGGTGGTAATGTTATTTATACGTTTATCCACTGAGCTCTGAGATGCTTTCCCCGTTTGTATTCTATGGAATTGTAACCATGCTGCTTATATTAGTCATATGCATTATGCTATTAGTACTGACACGTGTACTGTACATTAGAGCACGTAAGTTGGAATAAACATTTTAACCTATCCAGTGTCTCTTCCTACGCACCTTGTGGACAAGTACGAGTGAGTGACGAAAGAGTGTTCTTGCTTCTGTGAGTCCTGAGATAAAGATACCGTGTTCTGGGTTGTCCAAACATTAGTACTTGGGTGCTAATGGGATGCTAAGCTAGTTGGGTTGGGGTTTTTGGGTGCTACGGTATATGGTGGCAAACCACTGTATTCCGGGGTCCCATTTTCCTGTGCATAGCTCTGTGTATGTGCAGAAACCTTATGACATGGCGCGACCACCGTGGGGCAGCTTATCTGCGAGACGCTTGAGTAGTACTTGTGCTTGTCCACAAACCCCTCGCGTACGCTTCCGGAGGCGTATGTGACGGTGATACCTCCTATATTGAATGTTTTATAGGTTCTTTCAAGCTTGATATTATTAAAAAAGGTTAGTTAATAGACCCATTTTTGTGCTCCCTGTTAGGTTGTCGAATATAATTGTTTAGTCATGGCTGGTGTGGCGATAGCTGCACATAGTCGAGGAGCACTCCGAGACCACTTAGCTGTGTATGGAGTGCCCGATACTGGGGTCGAGTTGGTCTTTGTGGTTCAAGCCGATGCGGCTTATCACTTTGAAGTGTTTTACACTTGGATCACTTTTGAAGCGGTGGATGCAGGTGATAAGCTGTTTCATGAATATAAGCCCACCGCTGTTCCTGCTGCCTATCGACCCTATACTGTTCTTGAAGTGCCTCTCACGGCTTGGCAGCACCGTGTTTGGTTCAATGGCGCCCTACCACAACCAACTACCGCAGTTCGTTTAGGCCCCTTGTCAATTCAGGGGGCCACTTGGCCTGTATTGGCCGGGTATACCCCGCATCCAAATTATCTGGCATTACCGCTTGCGGAACTGCGCACTATGCATACCGAATTGGTGCGAGTGCATCGAGCCTTAGTGACATACGTTACAGGTAGCCTCCATGGAGCTGCTCCTGTAGTCGCAGGCCAACCAGCTATTGCAGCTGGAGTGACTATAAGTCCTGTCATGGTAAATTCTGTGATGGGCAAACGTCCACAAAATAAGGACGACTATCCTTACTGGCTTGCAGAAAAGTTCGATCAGATAGAAGCAGTGTTTCCACATACATCCCCAGTAGATAAACACCGCATCCTCACGATAAGTTTGCCAAAAGACATAATCCCCGATTTGACATCATGTGAAAACTGGGGTAAGGTATTCGCAGCAGTTTATTCAAAATGTTTTGGAACTCCTTCCATGACGGTTCTACCCTCTGTAATTAAAAAAGTACAGGATGAACATGGCCCTGAAGCGGCTGTGGAATTAGGGATGAGACTAGTGGGAGTGTTTGATGTAGTAGCTGAGCTGATCCTTGGAAATGTCAAGGGCGATGCTATGAACTTTCAAGTAGCGAATGCTTTGGCTTTGGTCCCAGAGTTGGACAGGCCTCGCGAATTACCGAAAATTATAGCCCGGGCTTATAAAACAATTGGAAGAAATAGCCTAGGCAACAAGCCTTTTGCTAAAAATGCAAACTCAATCGCAAACACAAGTTATACAAACAAAAAGTGCATCTGAGAAAGATGATAAACCAGTCTTCACTAAAAAGAGTTGGAGACAGAAAAAACAGGGTAAGCAACAAAAGAAGCCGGGGTCGAGAGGCGCTTCCCCAGTTTCGGTTTCTTCTGAACGTACTTATGATTTACGTGATAGGTCAAGGATTAAATCACCAGAAAGGTTTCAGAGCTCTGATACGCGTTCTCCTCGTTCTTCACAGGCCCAGACGTCGTCACAGGCTGGTGGAGGAGGACGGCAAGATAGAGGAAGGGGCCGAGAGGCTCCCCAGGAGCGAGACCAACCTCGACAACAAGTCAGAGGTAAAGCAGAAGACTTTCATCTTCCTCGACCGCAATTTCAGAAGAAAAAGGTTGCCGCTGTCACAGCGAAATATGCCTCAGACCGTGAGAACGAGACTCCAGAATTGGACGTGGGCAGTGACCCTCCTAGACAGCGCCGCGGAAGTTACCATAGTGCGGGAGGCGCTACGTCCTCATATGGAGGCGACAGCAACTGAAACATTCGTTACTGTAGAGACAGCTGACACGAGAGTGGCACCCCCTGACAGACTATATAATATAGTCATACAAATTGAAGGTGACATACCGCGTGAAATAAAAGGGATTTTTTGGGAAAATCTAACCTCTTCATATGACATTTTGTTAGCAGAGGTGGATTGGCCACCCCCATTCGTTTTAGCTGCACATAAAGGAGAGGAGGTAATCCTTCCAAGCTTTTCAAGGCATGTCCCAAAAGACAAAGCTGAAGCACTTGCAGCTGAGTGGGCTGTGTACCT
This sequence comes from Calotriton arnoldi, assembly GCA_963921515.1. Taxonomy (NCBI): domain Eukaryota; kingdom Metazoa; phylum Chordata; class Amphibia; order Caudata; family Salamandridae; genus Calotriton; species Calotriton arnoldi. The sequence goes on from CAWUFW010012920.1 coordinate 502,857, forward strand.
GGCACCAGCGTTATACCGCAACCATGTGGGATGGGATGAAGAATCACCTCCTCATGCAATACCTTTGCGGTCACTACCGCAGCCACAACCCCAATATCCCATCAAACGGCAGGCAAAAGGCCCCGTCTCCGAAATTCTGACACAGTTGGAATATCAGGGAGTAATTGAACCATGCGTATCACCTATGAACAATCCCCTTTTCGTGGTTTCTAAACCCGATGGATCGTACCGCTTAGTTTTGGATTACCGGCATTTAAATACTCATTGTCGGAACTTTGCGGTGCAAAATACACACAGTTCTGCGCTTGTAGACAGTCTTGTTCGTAAAAAATACAAAACGACACTTGACCTTTCAAACGGTTTCTACACGCACAACCTAGCCCCGGAGAGTGGTCAATGGACCGCATTCACATCCGGTGGTAAATTATTCCAGTTCCGGCGATTACCCATGGGCTATAAAAATAGTCCGGGTATATTCGCCGCCCGTGTTGTTTCTTTGTTAAATGACATTGATCAAGACGCATGTTCGTACGTTGATGACATCTATCTGACAGACGACGAGTTATATCAGCATCTGTCCCGTGTGGACCGCATTATTCTTGAATTTGCGGAGCAGGGTTACAAATTTAACTTTGCTAAGTCACACATTGCTGAATTTACTGTTCTGTTCTTGGGCTATGAGCTCAATAACGAAGGTAAGGGCTTAGCCCCCCATTTCTTGGAAAAATGTGCACATTTGTGCCCCCCAAATACTCTGAAGAAACTTCAGTCTTTGCTGGGTTTCTTGAATTTCGGGCGTACTTACATTCCCGAATATGCCCAGCGTATCAAGCCTTTGTATGCTTTGATACAACCTACTTATTCAAGGTCTTGCTGGCTGCCTGAGCATACCTCAATTCTGCAGTCTTTGCAGACAGACCTATTGGAGTCTAAATATCTTTTGACTCGTGATAACCACACAAACCTGGTGATTAGAATAATTCCGGGGGCGGTGGGATTCACCTATTTAACCTTTAATGAAGGTGATACAGTACCTATCGCATACAAGTCACATCTGTACACTTCCGCTGAATTGCGCTTTACATCTGTTGAAAAAGTTCTGACTGCAGTGCAAATGGCGATTCTAAAAGAACGCGCACTGGCACAGGGTAAGCGGATTCTGGTGGTAACACCCTGTCCTGCCCTGGAGGCAGTAACAAAGGCAAGTGTACCGAACTCAAAAGCAATGCATCCCCGTTGGATACAATGGGCTACATCTTTGACGTCTTCGGACGTCACTTTTGTTTTTGATTCTTCTCTTCAGACTCAGGAGTTTTTGCAGTATGAATTCGTTCATCCTCCTCCTTTGTTTTTATTACCGCTTGAGGATTACAAATGTGTGATCTACACCGATGGTTCGGCGCAACCGGCCACTGGGTCCAAGCACGCTTATTCTGCTGCATGTGCTATTGTTGCGGGATCCTTTGTGGATGGCAAGTTCAAATCCACTGCAGTGCACACACGCACACTTGGGGATAGTACCGCACAATTGGCCGAGCTGCATGCATTGCTACTTGCACTTGAGTTCGCTTCACAGGATGAGACCACTCTTATTGTATGTGATTCTTTTTACTGTGTACAATCTTACAATGACAATCTGTTTTTCTGGTCGAAAAACGACTACAAGGACGCAAAAGGGAGCACAATTAAGCATAAAATGCTTTGGGTTCGAGTGGCAGAATTGCAACAACGTCTGCCCCTCACACAGGTGGTTCACACCTTAGGCCATCAGCGGGTGGGCGCACACGCTATTGGTAACGATCTGGCAGATGAAGCTGCCCGTTCAGCAGTAGTCACGTGTTCAGTAGCAGCGGTTACCAGGTCCATGTCTAAAATAGACCCTGTTATTTTAGCAGCTATTGCTGCAACCAAGGAAGGTGATAATTACCCTACAGGTTTCCCTTCCAAGTATTCTTACAAATTAAGTCCCGATCAGGTTCCTTATGTAACTATACCTGACGTTGGAGATCGGCTGATCCCCAACGCGGACCGCAGGAGTGCCTTGATATCAGCTGCACACGAAGGCATGGCTTCTGCTCATGCAGGTGTGTCAGCTACGGTTTCCATCTTGCAGCAGCGTTATTGGTGGCGTGGGTTATATAAAGACACCCGTGCTTTTGTGCTTTCTTGCGACGTTTGTCAACAGATTAAGCCTTCCACGGTAACACGTCCACCACAAACACCGCTCTGCATTGCTAACAGACCCTTTGGGTGTGTTTACTTGGATCACTGCGGTCCATTCTCATCAGACACTGCTTATAAATACATCTTAGTGGCAGTGGACTCGTGCACACGGTTTCTCTGGGTCTGGCCACAACGGAGTGCTGACGCCCGAAATGTAATCAGGGATTTGCGTGTCTTTGTGGGAATTTTCGCATGCGGCACCTTCCATTCGGACCAAGGTCCAGCGTTTGCCTCTAGGGCTTACAAGGATGCAATGGCTTCGCTTGGGGTGCGGGTGAAATTTTCGTCTCCGTATAGGCCTGAGGGCAACTCTATCGTTGAACGAATGAACCGTGACTTAAAGCAATCCTTAACAGCTAGGGTTTTAGGTACTGGCAGGAACTGGCTGGCCCATTTGTATACCGTTCAGCGTGCACTTAATAATCTCCCTAGAAGACCTCTGGGTGGGCGGACCCCATACGAAATGCTCTTTGGCATAAGAATGTTTGTGCCTGACCTTGAGGGTCCAGACATCGCGGCGCAATCCGCCAAGTTTGATGTAGATAACCATTCTGCTATGTTACAGGACTTACAAGAAGCCCGAGACAAACTTGCAACTACACATTTGCCTTCAGCCACAGATCCTGCGTTGCAGATTCCGGTAGCCGGCTGGCTTCCGAAAGTTGGAGAACTGGTTCGAGAGAAGGTTGAAAACAAAAAAGAATTTGGCCCCTCTTTTCGTGCACCGGTTCCAGTTCTTGGCCTGAAGGGAACACGTACAGTCATTTTACCACCGCTTCCTGGTCGCAAAGAGAACAGATACATCTCAGTTGAAAATGTCAAGCTACAGCGCCTGGCCGATCCTGAATAGTGTCACACCAGCGGTCTCTTGTCCTGCCATTTATCGGACATATGTTCATAGTCCATCTGCACGAACGATCGCTGATGCTGTAATTGAGATGGTTGATTTGCCTGAAACTACGATTGATCCCCAACTCTCCACCAATATCGACGAGGACGAGTATACTTATCCTGCATCAGAATCGGTGGCACATCAACCAACAACGCCACTAAGCCCGACTCGTTATTCCTTTGATTCGGATTCCACATCTTCAAAAGTTCCATCCAAGTTCAGTATTTTTATATCCTGGTTTAGAGACAATTTTTTGATTCCCCCTGGACATACCTCTGGTTGGTACTTTTCTTGATATTTTTGTTCATGTCCATTGGCTTTGTCACAGTGTTTTTTCTACTAATCAATGGTCACTATTTACCTGAACGCTCTGCTGTAGACTATGTTTCTGGAACTTTGGCTCCTCATTCCTCGTCTCACATCATGAAGCGTGACCACACATTTGTGAACATTTCAGCCTTCCCAGTTGCTGATGGCATCGTATGGGATGCAGTGAACTATCAAATCCATGGTCCGACGGAAATTATTAATGTACCTAATGTCCTTCGTGTTTCAATGGGTGATGTAGTACAAAATAATATTCATTCTGATGATTGGGATGTGCATGCCGTTGAAGCATTGTTTGCCGATTTAAAATATTATGCATCTTTTAATGCTGAAGATCTATATATGAATTCTGCTAATTATGCCGATTTGTATTGTTACCAACATTGGGGTAATCATTTTCTCCATAAGCCCAGTGCCCTGCGTAGTTCTGTTAACTATCACCCAATGGGAACATTGTCCAAACCCCTTGCCAGGTAGCTCTCAAACTCTTCGAAATAAGTTTAATTATTTTACTGATTTTAATCGGTCGAACCCTGCATCCTATTATTTTAGACTTAATAACACATCAACTCAGAAAATTATGTTGACACACACCAAATTGCTTTATTCAGGTTCCTTTCTGAGTGCCCTAGCTGTGGGTGGTTATGAGTACTGGGATAATACAGTGGATTTAAAATCTATTTGGGGCTCCAAGCCATGGCAGGTACAGGGAACCGAGGCGTTGCATCGTGCTTGCCTCATCCCTACCCAAATTATGTTCCTAAATGCTTCCATCTATCAGACTACATGTTGGGGCTTAGCAACCACTAAACAATTGAATACGCCATCAATACCATCCCTGTCGAGTTTTCCAAATGAAAGCTCACGATTCAATATGTCCCTCGTGTCCCTGCAGGCAATGTTACAAAATAATTCGTTTAATGTTTCTGAGCTGGTTCAGTCACCCTGGTTAGTATGGCCTATATCATCTAATGCATGTCAAATGCGTTTTCATGATACTGGTGCTAGCTACACACAGAATAGGCCTGATCCGAGGTTTACTGATGCCCGTACTGTCACTACATACTCTGTTGGTAAATTATGCAAACAATGGCTGCAACATTCGTCCCTTGATTCTGTTAAACAACATTTGTCCCTCCTTACAGGCAATATTGATCTGTCCGACTTTGTTTTGGGACCTCGTGGTCCCCGACCTAAGAGATTCATTTATGAAACGTATAATGAACTCTGGAAGCTATCACAAATGGAAGCTGCTTCCCGTCTTCGGGAAATAGATCAAGCAAATATGGAAAAGGTGCTTGCTGTTGTTGACAATAGTATTAATACCCTGTCTTCTCGCATTTACACTTTAGAGAATATTGTGTCCTCTGTTGTTGATATTGTACAAGATGATGTTTCTGTGTTATATCATGGTCAGAATCAATTGCGCTCAGTTATGCAGTTTGCATGGACTTTACAAACACTTAAGTTAGGTAAAGTGCCTTGGCATTTTTTGAACACCTCTGCCTTATTTCTACCTTTTAACTTAACTGACAAACAGCAATTTATGTCCATGAAGGATGCAACTTACACTCTATTACATATCGAAAAGGTGGATCCTTTGCCGTTCTCTGTTGCAGAACTCGATTCTGCTGTATGGCTAGTCCATGGGGTTATAGCTTTACCATTTTCCTTGTTTGAATTTGACTCGTGCATGAAACATTATCCTGTGGGCCGTTACCGGCCATTGGGCAGTGCTTTCCTGCATGAACTCTGGTCCTTGCCTTTCATGTATAAATGCCTTCGGGACGGCAAGGAAGTCTTTCTCACGGGGGAGTACTGCGACTCGACTATAGGTCATTCGCTTATTTGTAAACACATTAAATTGCATGGCTCATGTAGCGTTTCCTCTCCTAATCTTGCTTGTGTGCTGAAAGGTATTCCTGCTCCTGTTATTTCTCCTACTTTCACTCTCCTTTCCAATGGTAGTTATTTACTTTTAAATAACGAAAACTGTTGTGGCCTGCAGGCTGGCATTCCTTACATTGTAACAGTTTCGCACAGGGTTGTCTGCTGCAAAAATGTGCTTTTTCCTCCCCCTCATGGCAAGGTTGATATCTCTATTTGGCCTTCCATCCCTACCATGGAAGCAGATTTCAATAGACTGAGCAGAATAAAGGCACTATTATTAAACGAGGAAGTTATGCTCACGTCCGCCCGGGAGACATTCATTCTCCAGGTGGCGAGTACCCACAGTGAAATACAGGCCCTTTTAAACACTAATCTCCCCCAACATTTTGGGGAGTTAATACATCGTATTTTTAACGCATCTAACACTGAAGGCCTAGTACACTTTTTTAAGGTCGTTGGGTCGGGCTTGGTGTCCTCCTTCCAAACTATTTTTGGTGTCATCCCGGCTTTCATACATTCTATATTTTCCAGTGTCTTTGGCGGTTTCCCATTGATCCTCGCTTTAGCGGCTGGTGTCTTGCTCTTAATTTGCTTTCTGCGCAATGGCTGCTCCCCGATGGGACCTGCTCGATCCAGAACGCCTCCAGCTGCTCCGTGAGCGCCTTTTGGCCGGTTTTGGTGTCTTGCCATTGGCGACACTGAGTGTGTCATATACTCTTTCATTTCGCTTTGCGTATTTCACTTGCGTGCAACCTGTGATGACTTGTGTCCGCTGTCCTTTCACCTGGACTCTGGATTATTGCCTCTCCAATTCGTCATTGTCTGTTCCGGATTTTGTTCAGTTGATGGGTCCCTTAGAGGCCCATGAGCAGGACTGTTCCGTCGCTGGCTGTATGGCGCGTGCGGCTGCACTGGGGATTTTGGCGCAATGGGATATCTGGGCGGCTGCCCAGGATCTCCTACAACGAAGCTGTTTCAATTATCACGCAAGCTGTCCCGCATTGCTTCTGGATGCTCCCTTTGCTGAGGAGCATTCCTGCTCTTTTGAACTCATGGATTGGATGGCATCTATGTTTTTTGACGATTCCAATGATGAACTCTTGGAGGGTATGGCTTTTTTCTGCACTTTCACTTTCATGGATTGACCTGCCCTTCGCCGTTTGGGCGCTCCCTGTGCTCCGACGTCTATTTTTCTCCTCTGATGGGCCTCTGTCCTGGCCGCCGGACTGTCCAGGGGAGGGTGTCTTGTGGATTGTTACCTGCCTTGTTATGTTGGCCTAGGCCTGGCTGCCATGCTGCTTTTCTTTGCGCACGTTACACTGAGCCGGGCCTTCCTCGCCCTTTGCTCGTGCCAAGTTCTTTTGCACTGTCTGCATTTTCTGTTGTTCACCTTTCTGGGCTCAGTCTGCACAAACATGTACAAGGTCGCATAACAATGTATTCTGGTTCTTCCTGATATGGCCAGTCTCGCGCACCCAGACATAACATTATGTGCAATTGCCATGAAGAATTTGATATGCTTTTAATACTGTGGTTTACTAGCGCTTAAACACACTTGGAGAAATCCCTTTCAGTGAGAAGAGCTATGATGTCCTGCTGATGTAATTCTGCATCTAGAGACTGAGGTATGGGGGTTCGCTAGTCAAAGCCCAGAGGTCTTCTATTATTATAATAAACTATCTTACTGCAAGGGGAGGGTGGTAATGTTATTTATACGTTTATCCACTGAGCTCTGAGATGCTTTCCCCGTTTGTATTCTATGGAATTGTAACCATGCTGCTTATATTAGTCATATGCATTATGCTATTAGTACTGACACGTGTACTGTACATTAGAGCACGTAAGTTGGAATAAACATTTTAACCTATCCAGTGTCTCTTCCTACGCACCTTGTGGACAAGTACGAGTGAGTGACGAAAGAGTGTTCTTGCTTCTGTGAGTCCTGAGATAAAGATACCGTGTTCTGGGTTGTCCAAACATTAGTACTTGGGTGCTAATGGGATGCTAAGCTAGTTGGGTTGGGGTTTTTGGGTGCTACGGTATATGGTGGCAAACCACTGTATTCCGGGGTCCCATTTTCCTGTGCATAGCTCTGTGTATGTGCAGAAACCTTATG